>JAFELO010000270.1:1212449-1274298 GCA_017140195.1 Eumaeus atala | reverse complement strand
TCGCTAGCCTAGCCTATTTCTTCCGAATCCGTCTGGCGGTTTCTGCGCAAAAGAGTAACAAACATACTATGTATAAACTTTAAGAGTTATAATTATAGTAACATTAGGAGAACAGTGACGGTTGGTTGATATAATAGTACATCTAGTGTCAGCTACGCTCTCGCGTTTCGTGCGTACGTTTCGTCATACGGAGGTGCGGTGAAGGATCTTTTTTTTTTTTCGGAGGGACCTAATTCTGGTTGGCGGCGCTAGACCAGCCTCAACAGTTCTGACTGACTACGAAGACTTTTTTGTCTTTAGGTTTAAGGAGACGATAGGGGTCAGACCCCCCTCTTTTCCCGCAGATGGGAAGAGATGAACCGGGTTGATTATGGGCGTACCCTATAGTAATTATTTTTGGTACAGAAAAGGGGGAAGCGGTCCCCCTCCCCACTCTAGTGGGACGGCGCGCGCACGATGCCGTTTTAGTTGCGGTGTCGTGGATAAGGATAATTGAGCTCGTTTAATGTTTGGCTTATCTGAGGAGGCCGGCCTCCTAGCCCCCCCCCCTCTGACGGAGGGGGTCGATTTGCGCTACAAATCGGCGAAAGCCGTATTTTTAATTAATTTATTATTGGAGCTATCTAAAGTCGCGTTATTTTATTTCTATCAATCTAAGCTCTCGACTTACGGATTCGAACCCGGGCTCGTTTCCGTAACCGGTGTGTGAGTTTGACATTCTGTCAGTCATATGTTATAACTGCGTCACTATATGTAAGATTTCATATCTGGACCGGTACGAGCGGTGTATATCGTATTGGTTCTAGCAGGAAAAATGCATTGACGCACCATCCAGCCGACCCAAGGGGGCCTGAAGTGTGTGTCGGGCTGAGGTCGTGCGATAGCTACTACCGACTAAAAACTGCTATCCGTTAGTTGGCCCTATTGGCATTTTACAGCGGGAGCGTGTCTTGGTGTTTCTTTGCTTGTGTTCTTGGACGGACTTAGCTACTGCTATCGCGATCGCGTCGGCGGCGTCGTGCAATACGTGCTTCGGCCGACGGTAACGGGAGTCGGTTAATAACGACGTTATCTATGTGATTCTTGAAGCTCATCGACCTATCGAGAGTCACTCCCAGGTATTTCACCGTCTCTGCTCTAGGTATCTCGTTACCGTAGAGCAGGATGGGAGGCATGTTACCTCGTCTATGCGAAAGGTGGTTTAGTGAGAAGAGTATGGACTTACTCTTCTCCGCATAACCTCTATTCTCCATTTTAAGAACCATTCACCGAGTTCGTTGACGGCTTTTTGGAGTAGTTTGGCTCCGTAGTTGGGGAGGTATCTAATGTACAGTGCGGTGTCATCCGCGAACATCGCCAGCTGGAGGCTGGGGTGTCGCGGTATGTCGCTGGTGTACAGATTGAAGAGGGTGGGAGAGAGAACCGATCCTTACGGACAACCTCTGAGGGGACGAGGTGAGGACAGGGTGCCCTCCACTCTGTAGCGGAACTGCCTGTTCGCCAGGTAGCTGTTTACTATCAGTACCAGCCTGTCAGGCAGCCCTAATTGGTATAGTTTGAAGATGAGGCCTTGATGCCAAATCTTGTCAAACGCCTTTGCTACATCAAAGAAGACAGCGCCCGTGCCGCGTGGCCGGCCCTGTCTTTTGAGTCCCGATAATACGTACCCCGTGAGTACACCATTGTTGTGGGTAGCTGTGGTTGTCGCGAAATGCGAACTGCTCGTCTATGAATAGGTTTTTCTTTCTTATCACGGTTTTAAGGCATGCGAGAATTATCCTTTCATAGACTTTATCTAGCGAGCTTTTGAGACTTATGGGCCGGTAACTAGTGAGCTCCACCCGTTGTTTCCCCGGTTTGTGTATGCCGATCTATATGGCTTCCTTCCTTAAGTCTTGGAAAGTACATTGCGCCAGAAGGGCGTCAAAAATGCACACTAGGAGGTGTATAATAACGGGAGGCAGCTGTTTCAGTGCCTTATTGGTTATTTCATCGGGCCCGGGGGCCCTCTTTGAGTGAAGGCTCTTTATTAAATCCTTTACCTCTTCTGTGTCCGTCAGACGTATGATCTCATCATCATCATCCGGTGACACAGCCAGTCGGGCCGTTACTATACTTTCTACCTCTCTTATGTGAGAGGGGTCTGTGGGGAGGGAGCTAGGAACTCCGCTTTTTCGTCATCCTGTCCTGTCTGTCTAAATGTCCGCCGGTGGCATTTGAGTCACCACCGGTTCGGATTTCATAGCCCTCGGCCGTTAGCCAGTAGGCCGTGTGAGACGGAGATATTTCGCTAACGAAGTGATCCCATCTCCCGTTTATGAACTTGGGTATAGCCTTTTGACGGACGTTTCGCCGCATTTTTTCGACGAATTAGGTCCCTAACGTCGTCAGAAAGAGCTAAACGATCTTCTGGGACGGTGGAGATCTCTCTTGAGGATTCTCCTATTTTTCTAACCAGTAGTGCGGTTAATAAGGATGAGGCCGCGATAGCGGCTTGAGAAGAGTCTATACTGTCGAGGATGCTATCGAGTTCACTCGATTTGACATTATCCAAATTCTCTTTTAGTAATTTATAGTCGATGATCTTTTTCTTAATTTTAATATTACTATTAAATCGATTATCTCCTATTTCTATTAAAACGGGTCTATGGTCCGAGTTAAGCTCGTGTAACGTTTCAGCCGTCTTTATGAAGAGTGAAATGTTTTTAACCGGTGCTATATCGATTATACTAGGTGAACGTATATACCCATTATAGTTCAGAGTATAATGTGTTGGGATATACGGAGGGTTGATGATGATGTTACGATCATCGACATATTTTCTAAGGTCAGTCCCGTGACTGTTATTATATCTTTTGCCCCAGGTCACGTGGTGGGCGTTGAGGTCCCCAGCTAAAATTATTGGATCATCTGCGTTTAAATTTTCGAATATAGCGTTGAGGTCGCTAACTAGAAGCGGTTTCGAGCGTGACTGATATGCAGAGACTATGGTGATGGGCTCATGGCCTGCCATGCATAGCTTGCACAGGGATACTTCTAGATTTTCTAGAGGGGTCGGGTCGAGAGGGATACAATGAAGGGACCTCTTGTAATAGATAACTGTACCCCCACGACGGAAACGGGTCATTTTGAACAATATTATAATTGCAAATACGCGGGTTTGAGTGGCTAGGTTTTCCTAGGTAGGCTAGGCTAGGCTTCCCGTAGTAGCCATTTGTAGGCCTAGTGGGAGTGGCACTTGATCGTCTCGACCAGCGCGTGATGGTCTTCCAGAGCCTGAAGCTTCTCAGACACGGAGCCATATCTCACTTTATTCGCGAACACTTTGACCTCATGTAGGTCAATTGCTCGCAGGAAATTCGCCAGGAATTCCCAGTCGGCGGCTATGTCCTCTCCCTTACCACCCTGAGGGAGCATTTGGGGCTGGTGTTGATGCGCCTGGGGCGTCAAAGACATCAGGGGCACAGGAGCCGGGGCCATTTGACCCCTTTGTGCCTGGAGCATCGGGGCCTTCTGTGGCTGCTGGGGCCTCGGCGCCGGAGGTGGGCACGCGGCCTTTTGCGGGCGGAACCACGCGTTGGTGGTGGGTATGGGGGCAGGGATGAAATCATCCTGCTTACGTATCGGGCGCTTTTGCACCTGAGGGGCCTTTTGTCTCCTGGGCAGCGGCTTTGGGATGCCCTGGACTTAGAAGAATTTGGGGGCCTTCGGGCACCCTCTGTAGTTGGCCGTGTGACCAACTTGTCCGCACAGCACACATGCTGGGGGCTCCTTTGTGGTACTGTCCCTTAGACAATCCGCCGTGCCACGATCGCCCAGGCACTTGACGCACCTCGGGCGTCCATAACAGTTGCGTGCCGAGTGCCCATACAGCTGGCACCAGTGGCATTGCCCCGGTGCCTTCCTCTGGCTGGCTGGCTCTATGCGCCATGTCGTCAGTCCGCATATCGCCTTAATACCGTGTATCGCCTTGCTCTCTGGAGTCAAGGGAAGTATGACAAGTACCATATTGTATGGTATGTTTGCCTTCTCGTCACCATTTTTTGGAGTGACGGTACATCCGGTGTACCTCCAGTACCGGGATGTTTTGGCTGACTAGGTCAGCCGTAACCCTCTCTATGGAGGCCTCTGTCGGGATTCCCCTAATGACAAACCTAAGGTGGCGTTCATCCTCCAGGGCATAGGTGTGATACGCGATATTTCTATCGCGCAGAAGGGCGGTCAAGCGGCGGTGTTCGCCGGATGACGCTGTATTAACGCGAACGCCGTTTCTTACAGCGCCCGCTGATATGTAGTTGATGCGCTGGGCATCAATGAGGTCGGCTACGTTTGGCCATTCTTTATTATCATGGACAACTATCGGGGGAGGGCGTCTCTCCTTCCGTACTAGAGGCTCCTCCATGGCCTCAGGGGTTTCCCTCTGAGGGGGTTGCGCAGGCGACGGCCCTGCGATCGGAGTTACGTATGGCTTTTCAGCCACAGCGGACTTTGTCGCCTTTGCAGGCGGAGAAGGGGGAGCCGAGAGAGCCGAGGTGCTACCGCTTTCGACGCGGACCTTGCTCTTTCTCGGCTTCCTAGCCTTCTTCACCAATGTGAAGGCATCGTCGAAGCCAGAGTCCGAGCTGTTACATTGCGAAGTCGACATGCCCTTGTTGACAGCGGTCGAACCCGTTTCGGTTGCCTCTACAGGGCTAGGCGAGGCAGGGCTCATCTCCTGCTCGAAGGATTTAATTACCTCTGGGAATTTGGTCCGGAGGAAGCACATCAGCACATTAAACTGCTTTTTTGCCATTTTTAAATATTTTCTTTCGGCTCCTATTTTTTACACACTTAGACGGAGCGAACACTGCCAATGTCCACGAAATGCCTGCTTTGAAGATTTCCTAAGTAAAACCCACAAACAGTTGGTACCTCCTATCTTATTGTGGTAACAATGCCTGTTATATATATATTATGGGCATGACTATACCCCTTACAATGATGTTAGTATATGATATGATAGCATGACTATACCTCTTACAACGATGATGCATCATGATCTTTAATCCGTAGCTGGTTCAATAGCAGTGTTCCCAGTCGAAATGAGTATCGACTTAATGTTCGAATTGCAAATATGTCATCAAGTCTTTTGCCCTCTTGCAATTATAGAATGAATTACGCAATCAATTGCGCCGTGAGGGAAAATATTAATGGCATAAAGCAAAGTCATCAACTGATGCAGCTGAGTTATATTTCACGACACAATTTCCGCGGTGACGTTTTTGCTGGGCATGAATTTAAAAGGTTTACATTTAATTATTGACGACTGTTTTACGCAAAGAACTTTCATACTCAATTATTTTATTGACGACTGTTTTACGCAAAGAACTTTCATACTCAATTATTTTAACTGTCTGCACCAGGAGAAGTGAAAAATACATGGATACACTAGAAAAATGTTATTTTCGAACATAAAAATTTTAAAAACATTTGGCGTGTTTTGTTTTCAGCTTCATAGGCTAAATTGAAAGTTTATAAACAAGAATATGCCATAACAGAAAAGATAATGTAATCAGGCGGGATAACAACCTCCCCCGCCCACGCTATCAGCACTAATTCTAATTCAATAGACCACTGGACAAAAAGTGTAAAAGGAGGAAACGCAAAATATATAAGGCGAAGAGACAGTCCTCCACTAGAGGAGACGGCCCATCCACATTGTGTCAGATGGCTTCCCCACCATGGTTCAAGCCTTGTCGTGGCGATGGGGCTCAGTAGCCTGGGGTAAACCCTGGTGAAGCCAATTGAACCTAGGAGGAGGGTGTTTCCACCCCTCTCATAAGAAGAGGTGACAAAAGAGCGACAGGAGGAGGCGCCTTTGCGCACGGGGCAACGGGAGAGTATGGGAACCTCACCCTATTACACTGTCCTGCAGTTGTTGGGGTTGTCCTGTCGTGCGGGGCAGCTCTGCTGTGGAGGAGGCGTCAGTTCCTTCGGGGACCGACTAGCTGTCAAGGGGCCCCGGTGATTTGTTTTTCCGGGGCACCTCCCAAAGGCATCATTGATGGCATTCGCGGTCTTCTTTGGTCTTTGTGGGTATACGGCCAGTCGGTTGGTAAACAAACTAAGATACTCACAAGATCCTACTCATTTATTTCACATACACATTAATGACACACATTTATAAAACAGAATAATCAAGAGAGAGGATTCACGAAAAATGAAAATTTGGATGAAACGTAATAGTGATTTTTTTTACTTTTATGTCATTTGTCACAGAAAAGTAGCGCCTAAAATCTTTTAAATTCATAACATAGTCAAGGTAATGAGTTGGGGGATCTCCGGCAACTAAAAGTGAATTAAACCACTTGAAATTAATAGCTCGATGTCCCCCTACACTAACGAAATACTCAATTTCAGTCGATATGTTACAAAATTGTACTTTTAAGCTCTATAGTATAGAAAAAGTAAAAATTAACCTGCACAAAGCTGGCAGCCAAAATTGCATGATACGACCGTACTCCCCGTCAATCCACAGAATCATCAAATTTAAGCGAGTTGATATAAGACAGCGCCCGATTCTTTTTATAGTATTGGGGACAATCGAGCCTTTGACGGCTACCGACGCCCGGCGACGTGGTCATGCGTGGGTAACGCATGTCCTTTCCACTTCCCCTCCAATAGGCCAGCGGTTGCTCATAAGACGCACGACACGCTGTCCCGATCGTGCCCGATTCGGCTGCAATGCAGCATAACATTAGCACACATAAGGTCACTGATCAACTGGTCGACTATGTATAAAGTTCGTAGAAATGCTACAATATTCCAAAGCAAAATTCCAAAAATATAATTTTACGGTATGCCTTTGGAGGTTCTAAATGACAATAAATTGAACCTAAATTGAGTTTGTGATGACATCGAGGAATAAGTTTGAACTTCTGATTAAGCTGTCTCATCGTGTTGCTACCGAATAATTTTATCGATTGCGGATGTAAACGGACATCGGTGGATACCATAGGCTGTCAGCTTCCTTGTCCAATACTAAAATGCCATGCGCATTTCCCCCTTATAGAGAAAGAGTACCCCTAGTGTTAAAAGAGGGGGACGGATGCACATCCTTGGTTCAATTACTTCCTCAGAAGCTACATGCCGTCTACTTGGATCACGTGGTCCTCTACAGGTTAGATAATTGATCACTTATCAATATTGACAATAGGATGCACGTACGGACTCACTCAGTGACTGAGGAAAGGAATCGTTTGATACGAGTATGCGGATATTATTCAATAGATACGGTAGGTCGTGAGCTGTCACACACACACACACACACATAAACCCACAAACACGCACACACGCACGCATACAGACACACACACACACACAAGATAAGCGCTCCCGAGCACTTAACGACACATATTTAGAGCTTACGCGCTATCTAATCATCAGTCAGTTGACTAAATCAACAGTCCTGTTAATCGGAGGTCGGGCTGAAACATTTAATTAATATTATAATATTATAAACTTTTTAGTGGTTTTATAATTATTATCGGCTAATTGTAGGGAAGTATCAACTTAGAGTCTAACGCAGTACTACAGCTGTACTGTCTGAGGCAAATTCAGGAGAGGATGGGACCTTTCTCTCTTCAATCCGGTATATCTCTTCCCATCTGCGGGAAAAGAGAGGGGCTTGTCCTCCTTTTGTCTCCCTAAACTGGTCGACACAAAATTCTTCGCTAATCCGATGAACTGTAGGGGCGAATGCAATAGCGTCGCCAACCAGTAGTAGGTCCATACCTCTCTCCCTACACATGAAGAAGCTATACCAATGAATATTAGGTTGCCCTATTGATATATCACTTTTCTATCATCCGCACTGTCATCGAATGTGTTGCCCCTTTTCTCATTTCCGTTGGGGCATTTGAAACGCAAAACTATATTATGCAGCCATTGTCCACTCCGGTGTTATGTGAGAGAGATGGTCTTCCGGCCCGAGGCTGATGTAGTGTAGCATTGACACCTTTATAAAATTTAAATATATGTTATATTTATTACCAATTTCGAAATTACCTAATTAGCTGCAAGTGTTTTTGGAAATTATAAAATGCATTTAAAATATTAGTATAGGAATTCCGTAAAATCCAAAGACATGTTCGTTGATTATGCTGTATGCATATTCAGTAGATCTAGAATCGGCTACTATCTATTTTTCATACCCCTAAGTGATAATATCTAGAAATAATTTATATGGCAAAACTAACTTTGCCGGGTCATCTAGTTTACTATGAACCAGTTTATAATGTCTTTTGCCATGAGTATTTTTGCGAGTTATTATAACAGCATAAATCTATTCATCCACTTCGGTATATTTTTTAGTAACAGAACCGTATGAAAATGCTTTATATATTTTTTGCTTTTCTTCGGATCTGAACTATGCCGTAGAAGCGAAATGAAGCTCAATACAGCTCCATCAGATTGCTACAAGCGCACTTCGGCCAAATTGACTGGGTTTAGGGTCGAAATGGTTACCGACCACCCACCCTCCCACTGCTGGGAGAGATACATCCCGATATGAGAATATTTATCATTGCTAATTTGACTATTGTTATCATGATCGCTGTTAGGCTTCTGAAACGTCGGGCTAGTTGAATAACTAAAAAACCGCGATAGAATCCGTAAAAATTGTTTTTCTCGACCGACTAGTTTCGTCGCTCGACGTGCACTGATAGCATTCCGATGAAGGTGTCTTGGACTTCTCTTCGCTTCCACAGTATTAGTTCAGGTCCGAAAGAAGTAGGTGTTCTATTGACTGCAAGATTCGACAATATTTATAGCATATGAATGAATGATGAATCGAGCCGGCATGACCATGGAGGCGTATTGCTCCAATAAGACCGCCATCAAGTGACACCTTCAGTGTCACGCATCGTGCGGTTTGTGGGTAGCCGGTGACCCAGGGGGAGAAGGAGGGCCACGCATCGGCATAGTAATTATGTGCATGTTCATGGGAGTCGGTAGTCGTAGAAAGGCTCCGATTGCCCCTTTGCCCCCTATTCTATAAATGGACCGTTGACCTTGAAATACTGCCATTTGTGCGGTATGTGAGCCTCCGAAAAGCCCATTGGTAAGATGGTGTAAACGCGAAGCTCCAATAGTCAGGCATAGGTTCCCACTATTGTCCCCGTAAGTTGTTCCGTAGCTGTAAAAAAAAGTTGTTCCAACACAATAGTACGCAAGTAGTTCTTCCCCTTAATGACCATGCGTTGGATCCATGACGCCGCGGCATCACCCGCGTGGTCGCTGACTTTTGTATCATGTGCCGTTATCAAGTCGCTGCACTGATAGCGCGCCCCTCGTCATTGGCCGTATCGAGGGCGTGCGCGGTCCACCTTCTATAAAACCACTTCACGATCATCGTCTTGCAGCATTACTTGCTCAGGCGCCGCACGTGACGCTTCAGGTCAACCGATCAGTACACGCCCCTAGTCTTGTAACAGTATTCTATTTTTAGGTAAGATAATTTATATTTACAGTTTATTTTTTTCGTCATAATTTACGTTTTCATTCAAGCTCTTAAGTGTACCCAAAGGGAGGATAAAAAAGATTTATAGCACAACTAGGTAAACTTTTATTTATTTACTCGCATCTAATTTCATTTTAGGCAGATAAAAATTGCGTATTAGGAATATTTCGGCAGTAAAGAAAACTTAAATAATAATTTTATCCGAATTTTAAATTATTTTGGGAATTCCGGTATTTGTTAACATAACAATTCAATGACTTTTTTACATCCATTAACATTTTTTTAATACTAACGTAATCGTGTGCTTTTATTTCTTCAAAAATTACTTAGCTCATTTTTTATTTTAGCTTTTAAAACTTAAATAATAATTTTATCCGAATTTTTAATTATTTTGGTAATTCCGGTATTTGTTAACATAACAATTCAATGGCTTTTGTTATATCCACTTCTTGAAAAATAACTTAGCTCATTTTTGAAGTCAATATTTTACCAAAATCATCTGATTTTTTTCTAAAAATATTTTTATTCTGTGTAAAATTTTGTAAAAATATTACAAATATGTATTCATCCGACACAGTTTCAATGTTTGATTTTTACGTCTTATTTTGTTCATATTTGAGAGAGTACGTGGGACGTGCTGGAACAGTTCCACTAACCACTACGTGTTCGCCTCAGGGAAGGCGGAATTCGTGATATTTGTGTTTTTATAACCCAACCAGGTTCTATTTATGTTCGCGATTCTTTGAAATATACACGGTGCTAGCTTTATGCATTTCATAAAGTATTCACTTTTTGCTTCAAGTAGTGATATATTTACCTAACAAAATTAAGAAAAGATATTTACATTACATAATGTTATCCTAAAAAAGTAATAGTAATATAATAATTATAAGCTCATAATAGTAATATAATAATTGCAAGCTGTAACAAATTTTTAAGAAATTTTAAATTGTTGAAACGCTTACAGAGAAAATGAGAAATTGTCTGCAAAAAAAATTGTATTCATGATTAGGAAAAGTTTTAGACAAGCACATAAAGACAACATTCAAACTATACTCATAAATATTTTTTTTAAAGATTTACGTTAGAAAATATTAATTGTACTATTGTTTGCAGTTATTAAAATGGCCTACCTACAATCCATGCCAAAGGCGGACACACTCAAACTCCGCGAGAAATATGTTGGGTAAGAATCATCATGTCTTATACAATTTATTTGTGCATCGGCCAGCACTTGAATGGCTCACACTCAGGAAAATCAAGTGTAATTATTACATAAGAGCCATACATCGTAGGCTAATGATCTGTTTACATGGCGATGCTTCTTTACGCCGTCATGTGGACACCTATTTCAACGCTTTTTTTACGCTTAAAAAAAGCTCTCGTGCGAATGGGACCCGAGTCTGTTGATATAACAAAATTATGTGGATGGTTTAAGTGGAGTTGAAGCTTACAACGTGGCCCGTACCAATATCGCGCTACTTCCGATATTAACGTCCGAAGGGTAGCGCCGGAATCGAAGTCAAGTCCGTAGGAAACCGACTACCGAAGTTCCGATCTATCGAAACCAGGGAAAAAATTATAAAAAGCCTACTACAAACATAATCGTGTGTGCGTGTGTGTGTCGGTTATAGATACAACATCCCCGTTGATTTTCTTACCTATTGAACATTGTATTTTATATCATTGAAGCGAAATGCACTGCCAGCGTCAACAGGATATTGACTATGTCTTAGCAACACAGACAGTATCCTGTCCGATTTGACAGTTTAAATTACCAAAAAAAAAAAATCCACATCTATCATTCCTTACACTGACTGATAAGTAGTGGACTGCCGCTACATACGAGTATAAGAACGCCAAGACGGCCGAAGTTGTTCTTGGCGTTCAATAAAAAATAAATTGTGAATAATGAAGGTATCCTCGTGAATAAGGGAGATATTCTTGTGTATAAAGAGAGATCCTTGTGAATAAATGAGATATCCTTGTGAATAAAGGAGACGTCCTTTATTCACAAGTACAGATGTAAATCTCGATACGTACATTACATGAGTACGTTCGTGAGTTATCGCTTCATTAGCAACGTCCTAAAACAATTTTCAGCCGGAGGAGTTATATTTCAGCGGAACGTTTATTAGCACCGATCCATCAGTATTAATAGCTTGTTTCGCCGAGGTACAGATTCTGGGTGGGGTTTTGAAACGGTTAATTTTGTTACAGCGCCGCCTGCCAGTTGTTTTTCCGCTCCAGCCCCCTGAAAATAGTGAGAGGGGTCGCCCAGTTCATGTACGACGAAATGGGCGAGCAGTACCTTGATTGTATCAATAATGTTGCACACGGTGAGAATTTTCATTTGTATACGATAAATTTATGTGTCTGTAGATGGCTGACTATTGGAATGATTGCCCTCCCCATTTCAACGCTAAGAGTAGAAACGCCTTGCCCAACAGATTTACCCTACGACTAATATTATAAATGCAAAATTTTGTGTGTATGTTTGCGACTTTCACAAAAACGGACGGACCAGATTTCATAGCCATACTGCACTGCAGCCGAACTTGTACCGAACGTGAATGACAATAATGCGGTATGTCTATGGGCATCGGTAGCCGGAAGAGCGCAACACGTCTCCATAATAACTATACGCAGTAGTCATAAAACTCCGTCTGCTCATATGTTCTCTTCTATTTATGAAATAATAATAATAATAATAATAATAATAATAATAATAATAATAATAATAATAATAGTTCTATAGGACTTGATGTGTCTTGTTACAACACAGTTCTGGTATCTCAATAGTCTTTGACCTCTGATATCGCAGGATTACAAACTAGATCGCTCTATGAATAGCTTATTCTGTTTCCTTATCATTTCAATAACTATTACTGATAATTATTCTGCAGTTGCTTTTCTCCAAGTTTCTTTATTCCAAGTAGCAATTGCATATAATAATATAATTCCAATCTATTTATATCGTTAAACACCGACTTTGACTTTATAAGATATACATACACACACATAGAACTATTGTTGCTTTCGTAGTAATTGCAACTCGTTGGTAGTATAAGACTTACTATTTTATAAGCCACTTTTAGTACCGAAAGAATTTATATTCCTCTTGGAATAATCCAAAGATTAGTGTTAATTGGTTTCATCATTATTGATATCCATTTTCAGTTGGTCACTGCCACCCACACGTGGTCGAAGCTGGCAGAAATCAAATGTCACTAATATCCACAAACAACCGTTATCTCCATGACGAGCTGGTTATCTTAGCGGAGAGGCTCGTTCGGACAATGCCTGAGCCATTATCCGTCTGTTTCTTTGTGAATTCCGGGTCAGAAGCTAATGATCTGGCGCTACGCCTCGCCCGGATACACACTAAGAACAAGGATGTCATCACACTCGACCAGTAAGCATCTTCATCTTTTCCATTACCTATCTTTGAAGTGAATTGTAGCATTCTCATTTATTGTATCTTTTAGTACACTCCTTTTTCTAATATACAAATGTTATTTTTGTCATGTAAATTTCCTTTTCATTTGTGAAACATTGTAAAATTAGAATCAGTAGGTTGGTAGGCCTTTCCGGGTAGTTCGGAGGTTCATTAGGGTGCTACTAGCGCCTGTTTGTTGCAGCGCTTATCATGGACACCTTACGTCTATGATTGATGTCTCTCCCTACAAACTGAACCTACCAGGAGGGCCAGAGAAGCCAGAGTGGGTTCATGTGGTGAGTTCCATAATACTCCGTCCATCTTGTTATTATAACATCCACGGAATTTGTAAAGTTAACACGGGTCATACGGCGGTAATGTATGATGTTACACATTTATATATAACAACTTACAGTACTTTAATGTCGCACTATCGTGTCGCGCACGTGTAAGGGGAACTGTTGCAACATTGTTAACACGAATAGGCATACTGATGAAGGATTGTTCTGACGGTTTATTAACCTCTAACCAATCCTTTTCATACAAAAACTATGTTGTATTAAAACTAATAAAACTGGTTGTAAATTAACTTGAAATTAATATCAATTGTCACTCATATTCTTATGCTGAGGTGATAACAACTTGATTAATATAATCATTAAACTATTATTTGTAACTTTTTAAAATTCTAAGGAAACTAAGATCTATCTATCTAAACACAACTTTAAAACGTGCGCGTAAGGTTCACTTTGCAGAAAATATATTTATATATCTATTGTTATATATCTATCTATTATACTATATACATATAATGGCTATCTTTAATGAATAGTAACTACTCAAATATTACAAATTAACACACAAAAATATTTTTGTCAAACTTAGTAGTTAGTCATACTAGAAATTACATAAATTCATAAACGTTATTCAAGTGCAAAATTGTGATATATTTTCTGTCATGCAGGCGCCAGTTCCCGATGTTTACCGTGGAAAGTATACAAGCCCGAGCGACTCATTGTCCGAGGAGGAGCTAGGTAAATTGTATGCGGATGAAGTGAGAGAAATTTGTGACGAAGTTAGCAAGAGGAGCGGCGGCGTCTGCGCCTTCATCGCCGAGAGTTTGCAGAGTTGTGGGGGGCAGATCATTCCCCCTCAGAACTACTTCAAGCGAGTCTACGAGTAAGTCTATTACAGTTTGTGTTGAAACCAAATACTTGGTAACATTGATGTAATTGTTATAAGTGCCACGTTTATAGCTTGCTGTAAGTTTGAAAGTTTTTTGTATTACCATCGTGGATTTACAAATATAGTAAGACGCATAGTTAACATATAGATGTTGTACACATGTCAAATCATGCACTTTGTAAGACTGACCTAAAACCATGCGCGTAAGGATGACAAATAAATATGTCTAAATTATGCACTTCTTTTTACTTTGTGAACACTACTCAAAAACCTGCGCATTAGGTAATGTATTCAAGTACAATGACGGGTGTACCATAGTAATAGTTCAGTATGAGTTCGTGTCTTGTATGCTTGTAAATCAATGATTGTCATTGCTAAATTACAGTCCATTTGAGCAGTGATTACCTCCTGCTCACATAAAATTGGTTCAAATTGTAAGTCATTAATTGGTATGTCGTCTGAGCTAACATCAAAACAGTGTAAAAGAATACAAAACAAGACTGACTATTGCCCCATTGAACACATCGAATCCTTAATTGATAAAAATAACGACAAAAATAATGCCACAATAAAGTGAATACGTTTAAAAATATTCAAGTGTTAATGTTTCAAACAGTTAGTTAATAATCACTTTTAATGTGTGTTCAGTTACTGAATATTATGAAACGACATTTAAATATTATAATGAGTTTTGTTAAATGCATCATTAGCAAATTTAAATGGTAATTATTAGTATAATTAATTGATCGTCATAACGTGGCTTTGTAATCACAATTTTAAATATAATAAGGTTAAAACATATTTTTTGAAATTTAAGTTACGACAAAGGCGCTTTTTTGTATGCTCGACAAACGAACGGACAGTACACCTGATAGTAAATAGCTCCGGGCTGGAGTTCGGCATGAAAGGAAATAGTTTTGCCTGCATTTACCTTATACCTTATAGTAATTGTTGATTCATCCTGTACCACTAATTCGATTCAGCTGACATGTAATGCAGTAATGCAGTAATGCAGTAATGCAGTAGTGCAGTAATGCAGTAATGCTGTAATGCAGTAATGCAGTAATTGCGCTCCAGTGTTCAAAAAACGTTCTCCTCTTTTTAAATATGAGCAGCCGGATCACGTCACCAATGTGACTACCGACGCCCATAGAAATCTGCATAATTGTTATGTTATGTTTCCCTACTTTTCCCTCGAGTAGGCCACTGGAGAGTCACGAACAGTACGAAACCCGATAGCATAGCTGTTACTTTTCAGTGTTATCTTGTGCGCGACAGGTTCCTTCGCGATCGGGCGGCGTACCAAATGTAGTGAAATTCACCACTTACTAAACTTAGGACACAGTTAAATAAATCTTTAGTCGTCCTGTGTGCCTAGTCGTTTGAACTGATGATGATACAATCTATGCTCAGAAGGTTGACGATATTTTAATAACTTTAGTAGAAGGTAGTGCCGTGCATGGTGCATGCCACCACATCCTCTCGTATGCAACGGAACTGGGCCGGGATGACCGGGGAGGTACCTCTCGCTCATATAATACCGCCGTGAAGTGACATCTTCAGTGTGGAGTTTCGAGCGGTTTGTGAGTAGCCGGTGGCCCGTTGGAGGGGGGGGGGGAGAAGGAGGGCAACGCATAGGCATAGTAATTATGTGGATGTTCATGGGCGTCGGTAGTCGTAAAGAGGCTCCGATTGCTCGTTCGGCCCCCCATTCTATAAAAATAATTAAATTTACGTACGTATTGAATTTGTTATCTAGAAAGGTCCTTGGGCCCACCGTGGAATTAGCTGTTTGTTTGACTAGGTGTGTTTACCGTTGTATAATTGTTGACAAATATTTGTGTATTCTCTTTGATAGCTACTAACTACACTAAGTATTATAACTTGTGCTATTAATAGTACGATTATCGGAAGACCTTAAATTGTACACGAGGCGAGCCCGCGATGTCAGAACAACCTTGTTGTTGAATGATGACTGTGCCATGCTGCATTACAGACGATATTGTCCGGGGCTGGCCCGCCCGAGGTACCTCTCGCTCACACATCATCATCGTCATCTATAGAGGTCGCCGCCGTAAGTAAAATTGGGCTCAGGGGAACATTATTATTATGATGTTCCATTACGGCAGAGTTCCTTTTGGTGCGAGGCAGTGTGAGGGAGACCGCTACGACAGCGCCAAGCTACGCCATTGTTGGTTCAGACTCTGTATTAAATTTGAACTCGGAAAAATGAAATATTTTTCAAACTTGTTGGTTTGATTCTAAATATTTAATTTGGCAAAAAAAATTTATTTACAAACTTTTTTTCTTCTGAAAAAAATAAATAAAAATAAAACTGGTACAAGTAGGTAGAAATATGAAGAAACGCGATATATAGTTAATATTTAAGACTATCATATGAGCGTGAGGTGGTAACTCTTCATGCCGGCCCAATTCTGCACTACAAAAAAGACACTACCTACTACATTTAGATATAACTAATAATATCTAAACATGTTATTACAGACATGTGAGAGAAGCCAGAGGCGTGTGTATAGCTGATGAAGTGCAGGTCGGTTTCGGTCGAGTTGGAACCCACATGTGGGCGTTTGAAACCCTGGACGTCGTGCCAGACATAGTGACCATGGGCAAGCCTATGGGCAACGGCCACCCCATCGCCGCAGTCATCACCACACCGGAAATTGCCAAGAGCTTCTCAGAAACTGGCGTGGAATATTTTAATACGGTAACTTTGAATAGTTTACTTATACAATATTCTTTTGAAACCATTTTTATCGTTGCAATCATTTCTACAGCAATATGTATTTGTAAAATCGAAACGATCTTATTTAATTATTATTCATAATCACTTATGTTAGTCAATGGTAATTTTTTTTTTCCTTGGCCTATTAGAGGGGAGGAGGAAAGGAGCAACGAATCTGCATGCCAGTTATGATGGGCGTAGTAGCGTAGTTGTCCAAAGGCTCCGAAGTCCCCTACGCTATAAAAAAAAAGTTTATTCTAGAATATCCATTCACAATTTCCCACTCGACATGTTCTCGTCTCGTTAAAAGTGCAACGTATAATTCTTCTTACAGTACGGCGGTAACCCCGTCTCGTGCGCGATCGCGAACGCGGTGCTTGATGTCATCGAGGATGAGCGCCTGCTGGATCGAGCCACGCGCGTCGGCAGTCACTTGCTGGCGCGCTGCGAGGGGCTGAGGAGTAAACACAGTATAGTGGGGGATGTGCGGGGGAGGGGGCTCTTTGTGGGCATCGAACTTGTAACCGATAGAGCTGCGAGGACACCGGCCTCCGCTGAAGCGAAACATGTAGTAAATAGGTATGTTGTAGTGCTGAAATTATATTAATGTGGATTAACATATGTCTTTGGGACAAGAAATCTATAGAGCATAGTGCACGATTTTTTCTTGTAGATCAGCCATTCTGTTAAACGCAGCTGCATTGTATTCCAGTCTAGGGACGGCGGTTGTTTTATTAAAGTCTGCACAACCTTATGAAGGGATTTGTGACATCCACTTGATAGCGGCAAACGCTTAACATCACGCGATCCGAATACCAACCAGTTCGCCATAATTACTTGGCCATAATAACGTCTTGGTTCTCTTTCAGAGGACTACAGTTAGCCTTGACGATAACTTAATAGGAATGTAAAGCATTTTTTTTATAATATATCTCTCGCTCGCACGATACCACCGCACAGGGACAGCAATGCTGTTGCAAATATTTGTGAGTTTCCTATTGGAACAGAGGAGGCAACAGCATGTGGATACTTACGGGCGTCAATAGCCGCTTCGAGGCTGAGTTGTTTGTCCCCTAATACTTGTTTGTCCCCTAATACGCTAAAAAATATCTTTACTACAGTTAAACCTAAACATATGTGTTGATTATAATCTGAAATGGTTTCAAAAGTAGACATACTTCCTTTGTGCTCGTAGAATACTGATACCATATAAACCATGTGTAACACACACAAGAAGTGACGTAAACCCATACATAATAATTGCACTGTTTTTAGAATGCGAGAAGAAAAGATACTGATCAGTCGCGATGGTCCCGATAGTAACGTGCTCAAGTTCAAACCACCCATGGTGTTCGGCACGCAGGACGCCGACAGGCTCGTGGACACGCTGGACAGGGTCCTCGCAGAGTTGCACGACTCCAGCAAACCGTCCATGAAACTAAAGGTGAGGAAATAATTTTGTACAATTGGTTAGGTAGTCAGGGATTTGTTAATATAAAACAATTTAAAATCTATTTTTTGGATACACTGACATCCAGCTTGGAATAAATATCTTTACTCCATGCCGGTGTACATTTACTAATGCGTGCTCTTTGATAAGGTGAAATATGACCGGTATACACTATACATATTTATCCTAAAAATCCGAAATATAAGAAAATATATGAGAATAACACCTGGGCACTTAATGTATAGTAATACAGATTTATATTTAACGTTTTTATTTTCCAAAAGAAATGCAATACAACTAAATAATAACTGTTCTACATACACGCCACTGTAACATTAATGTGTGGGTATATTAATGGTAACATTATACAGTAGGATGTTTAATTTTAACTAACCGTACTAAAGATATACTAAAATTATATTTTCAGGTGCTTGTGACACCAATCAGCGACGGAGTTCAAAGCAGTGATATTAAACTTAAACAAAAATTAAACAAGCAGTATAAAGCTATGTGAGAGACTAATTATGTGGTCATTCATCTGTACAGATTGTGTTTATGGAATCTCATCAATCAATAAAGCTTCACATTGAATTTAACTCCAGGGTAAATTGTATTTTTACATGCATCACGAGAAGATATCTTGTTGCCTATTCAATGATATGTCTGCGCGCAAATATTAACTTCAATTGCTGCTACGACGCTTTTGAACCATACCACACACACACAGGGAAATGATTAATGTAATTCGTCTTCAACATTTTAGGTATATTTAAGAAAATCTCAAAAGTATCTTCGAATAATTACTAAGTTTTGTAAATAAAATGTTGTAAATATTTATTATCATAAGTTCTCTATAGGAATATAATTTAAGCTAATTAGGTGGAGTTTTAAAATAAATATCTATTTTATACCCTTATTATGTTTTTCTTAAATATTAAACCTTACATTTGCAACAAACTAACTAATACAAGTTAAGTTCTCATCACTGAGTCCCAGTAGGCTGTGGTTAGGCTAATATCCAACTCAAACACAAGCGCGCAAAGTATTCTTCCTTTCTTACTCATCATATTTAACATTTTTGTATAACGTACTACAGGTTTTGATGTTAACAAGAACCGGTCGGCTGCAAGTGCGTGCTGTTGTTGTTTTTTTACGTTCAAGAGTAAGTTTATGCATCCTAGAATCAGGGCAACATGGGCACTTTCGCCAGCTCGCTACATGTCCTTCGCGACCGCAATTTGCACATTTGACAGGATTATTGGAATTTCTGTCACACTTTTTAGACCAATGACTCCCAGCGCACTTAACACATTTGATTTCGCCATGGCAGTACCTTTGGGCGTGACCCCACATTTGACAGCGGTAGCATTGCTTAGTTTTAGATTTAACTCGTTCCATCACGACATCAACTCCGAAAATTTGTTCGATCAACAACAGTTTTCGTCCTTCGTCGTCATTTGGTACGACCACCATGATCAGTGGTTTTTTATCTTCTTTTACGTTTTTACGTTTCTGCATTTTATGAATCCTGACTACAGGTACTGATCCACCTTTAAGTTCAGATTTCAACTCATTTACATCAACATCCTTCGCAAGACCTCTGACTACTACTTTCAATTTTCTTTTGGACGGATGTCCGAATGTATGATAAGGTAAATTATTTTTATCAAAGTATTGAACTATTGCTTTGTGATCATCGAAAGATGGACAGCAAATTTTGGTGCTGTACCGACATAGGACTGGATGGTATATATTGATTTCCTTAGCCAAAAGCTTTCGTACATGCTTCGCAAAGTCAACTGGCTTATGTAGAAAAATATCTGGTGGCGTGAGAGCTGGCATCGGCCACGTAACATGAAACTCGGGCTCGAAATTCTCAGCAAATACTAAACTGGCGCCAGCTTTGTCTTCTTTTTCGACATTTTTTTCGCTCTTACTTTCACCGGGTGATGAAATATGACATTCTGCTAATTTCACTGCCACTTTCAATTTTTTTGTCTTTTTTTTCTTGGGAGGCATTCTGAAAATATTGTTCAATTTGAGCTATAGAAAGACAGAAATACTGCTAAGAATGGATGAATTCTAAACAGTTCAGTGGACCTATTTGATGGAAAAACTGCTAATTTCTGTTGGATCTTCATCCACGTATGAAGCCCTTTACGCAGATCCCAAAGGCATTTTGTAAGATGTACTAAACATATATTTTTCCAGAAAAGTATCAGTTAAAACACTGTGACAGCCTACACACAATGCTTACTGTAATAAGGTTCTATGTTTCCGCCGAAACGGCAACTGCTGAGAAATTAATTTAATGTATGGAATAAAATATTGAACTTACCTTTACGAAACAAAGATGATTTAAATAATTTCAATGTGAACGAAAAGAGCTCGGAGAGTAAAATCAAAGTACCTATTTTATTTTTGAGTACCCTACATATTATAATATTCAGTTCGTTTTTTTACATACCAAAACAAATGCAACAACATGTTCATTCATACAGCCATGGATAACATAAAAAGGTAGCATAAGATTTAATGAAATGTTAAAACACTGATGTTAGACATATCTATAAAAGTTGCAGTGAAGTGAATAAAAAAATCTTATTCTATCCTGTTTTTATTTAAGTACCTACCCTTTCTGTACGGTTTATTTAATAATGAGTTCTTTTTAAATATCAATATAAATGAAACAATATGTTTATTTTTTTATAATACAGAAATGGATAAAATAAGTAACATAAAATTATTTGTTTTTTTCTTAATATCATAGAAGGCAAACGAGCAGTTGAACCACTTGTAAGTAAGTGATCTCGAACGCCCACAAACATCCGCAGCACCAGAGATAAATAGCTAACGTAGCCTCTACTTCCAAGTAACCGAGGACTGAACGTTACTCGAGATTTCGACACGAAGTATTCCGATGTTAGGAACAATGAATGCCACCGGCATTGTTATCAATATCAAAGCATGTTATCAATATGCAGGAAAACAGAGCGGGAGACAGAACACATTGTGAAACGCCAGTATTGACAGACATCTGTTAGAAAAACCTGGCAATACTGTCGCATAGTTTCATGGGAACCCCAAAATCTGGAAGCCTGGAAAAAAGTGCCTTGGGCCAAAATTTTGTTATGTCCAGAAAGTAAAAGGGAGAGGCCCTTTGTTTCAACATCCTCCGCCCATCTATCCTCAGGTAAATTGTGAGCTCACCAGCTGACCGACCGTGACGGAAAACGTACTGTCAGCCACTAAGTAGCTGGTGCTCCTCTAAGTATGTTGGGGCTGGCCACTGATTATTGTTTTAATTATCTTTGAAAATAAAGGGGTTAGTGATATAGGACGGCAGTTGGAAGGGTCCGAGCGGTCGTCTTTTTTTGAGATCAGGTGCATCAGAGCGGTTTCCCAATTCCTTGGAACGAAGCCAACAGAATATGAAAACCAGAAAAGATAGCCCAGAAGATGTGCTTCTCTTTTACATCATGGGCCAAGAGTCGTCGCACCTTCGCAGAGATGGTAAGGATGGCCGATCAAAATTTTCCTAGGACAGGCCAGGCGAGACATCGGAATGCACGAGTTCCCGAAGGAAGGCCAGACCAGCAGCTAGCCAATTTTGCCTATATCCTCCGGCTCTGCTTTGGCTATAAAATTTTTGAGTGATCTGGAAGCAAAAAAGTACTCTTTTTCTAATGCGCTGGTATTTATATCATGAGTAGTTGACGCTATTACCCGGGTTCGATAGCACTTCAGATTACGCCTACTAACAAGGTATGCCGGAAATTGGTACCGCAGAGATCGTAATAAATAATTCAATTTCGTAAGGTACCCGAAGTAGGAAGCAAAGTGTAGACGCATCCCGTCCCAATCCGCAGACTTATAGTGCCGTACACGACGGTAGATTCCAATACATATTGGCCCGGAATTGCGTCTGACTGGCACAGTACTCCGTATCATGCAATGGTCCGTCGAACCTAGAAGAGCGTCGACGGCAACCAGGGAAGTATCTTCTACATCTGGTGTGCGTGAGGGCGAGGATCAACTAGTGAGTTGATTCAGATCATAAGCTAAAGCTAAGCCACAAAAAAATCTTCCCGCATGATGGGGGAGCGTAAACCGAGCCAATCGGCATGGTGGGCCAAGAACCAAGACCAATCACAAAGAATTACGATCTCTCTGCGGTTGAAATACGCTGGAGTATGGAATCCGTCGCTATTTCGATGTGCTCGATGAGTCGATCAGTTATGTCATTACCGCCATGGCATCTATGTAGGATGGTCGTCGCCGTCGACGCGAAGCCAGAGAATAGAGAGATCCCTGGCTTCGAGATGGCTAAAACAGATATCCTCCCCGACGTAGGTGCACATTTCAACCTAAAAGAGTGTTCCAATTTATACCCCGGGTAGGTAAGGCTGGTCAGTAGGAGAAGAAATCTTTGTTACGGTTAAAGAGAACAGAGCTGGCTTTGGCGTTTCCAAGTGGAGGTGAACGGCGTTCAAATTAAAATGTAATTTCCATATGTTACAGAAGTCCACTGACACTTGTGAAAGGTGACTTTGGTTTTCTGGCCCATTTGTCCTTAGCCAGAGTATCATAGAGCACGGCATTGCCCCCCAGAATACGAGGGGCGGCATATGCTTCCAGACTCAAGTTCAACGTTTAAGGTTGGAGATCCAGGGAGTGATTTTCTGACCACGGAAGCCACTACCCTCCTGGGGTAATCTCATGCCGTTACGGCCGTGCTACCATGAAGGGGGCGGGGATTGACCCTACCGGAGCTATCACGAACCGTGCGAAACGCGACGACAATTTACATAGCCGTCACTTCGCGTCGACATTAACCGATACAGAGGTACTTCCCTGGGCGCCGTCCTATTTTGGTTGTATACTAAAAAGAAAATTAAATATAGACCACTAACACTCATGAGACACGGTCACTAATATGATTTTATTCATATAATAGTTGTTTCTAATTTTATAAGTGTTGTCACTTAATTATAAGCATAAGTAGTAAGTAGTCATAGATTCGTGGAACACGTTATACAAATAAAAAGATGCAAAAGAAAAAACGGAACGTTACTATATGTAAGAAAAATAATTACGGTACGTATTTATTACCGTGACCATATAAAAAAGTTTTCGACACCAAACTGTTTCCATTTAGCATCGTGACACGCTGTAAAGAAATAAATATTTATGAGCGCACCTCACCACGTGGACCCTGTGCTGTGGAGCGCTCGTAAAAGCATGGGTTACAGCTACCAGAGAAAGAAAATACATTGCTGTTAGATTTGTTATTTACTCAATGTAAATGATGTGTAGTGATAGTACACATGGAAAGTTACTCGAGAGAACGTCGATGTGGGCCAGGTTTGATCGCATCCTCTTACATTTCTCAAAATGAAGTGAATTGTCCATGGAATTTGTATTTGAGTCAAAAATAGGAAAATTTGTATTTGATGCCTAGTGCATGACACTACATGCAACGGAATTGGGCCGGCACAACCGGGGAGGTACTGCTCGCTTACATAACATCTTCAGTGTCATTTTCATGCGGTTTGTGAGTGCGGAGAACCACGACCGTTAGAGATAGCATAACGCAAACAAGGAGAAATGACTACCGGATGAAAGATGCAGCGCATATTGTAGTGGATAGGATTTCTAGCGGTGTTGGTAGTCCACGTAACGAGGTTTTTCTTCTTCTTTACAGTACAAGTAACGACCAAGGCCTGGGAATACTCACAAACCGCATGAAACGCGTAAGCATAGCTGTGTCACTATGTGTCGCCATCCTTTACTCCAGAGGTCCCTCCCTGGTTGTGCTGAGCTCACTGGGATGCATTGCCGCATGGCACTACCTTTTAACTTAGAAAAATCTTTTAGTCAAAGTTAAATTATTGTTTTATACGCCATAAAATCTTTATGCACGTAGTTCCTCCATTTCAAAAAGTGCAGCTAAACTTTCTAAGTTGAGCTTAAAAATTTAAGTTAGCTTTATGTCGCAAGTTCCCCTATAAGGATGTGATGTTGTACTGCATGTTCGTTTGTAATATTCATAAATTTATTTTATATGGAACCCAACTTTCCAGCAGCTTGGCTGTTGGCCATTTTGATTAAAAAATTATAACAAAGCGTTTATATTTTATGAGCATGCAAGAGTTATGATTATTATTTGGTTTAGTTGAAAAACTTATGAAAGACCATCTTAAAAAGTGCCACACGCCTAAAAAAATAATTATTTAGGCGTGTGGCATTTTTTAGGATGGGAAGAAATCCTAAAACTCACGAGACTATTATTACATTACCTTTGTAGTGTAGTAGTGTTAAGCATGTTTAACCACAGTCGTGAGGTCCTGGGTTCGAGTCCCGGGTCGGACCAAAGTGTTATTGAATTTTTCAAATTTCTGAATACAGTCCGGAGTGCAGAAGCGGTATGCGCCCGCGCACGCGCACGCGCACACAGCTGCGCCCTATACTATGTGCTGCGCAACTGCGCAGCCAATTGGCTAGCCTCTATAGAGATGGCCCCCGGTGCACAAAATCGGCTACGACGACATTTCATTACATACGTATATCGTGTAGGAATGTCCGTACATACGTTCACATGTATATTAAACTAGAGTCTTGTTTTATTGTGACTACTATTCGACCACTGTGATTATATACCATTTCATTCAGTTATGGACAGACGCACAGTCACAGGGTTTTAAAACAGCATTCTGTTGTAAATTGTACATATTTTTAAATTACATGAATAGGTAATATATTCTGTACACAATAGTTTATAATTAATTAGTTTCTTTTAACGAGAAGTTGCGGAGTTTCGACGACAACTGACGTCTATGAACATCCACACGGATGTTAAACTTTTTTCCTTGGTTTTACCGTGAATCCGTAACAGATACATAGCAAATTTATCATCCTATTTACATCTAATAATATATATATTTTTTTTACTTTTCTTTTCTCTTTAATTCTCTCTCTCTCTCTCTCTCTATATATATATATATATATATATATATATATATATATACAAATATTTAATAAATACAATATAATTACAATTACTTTAATATATACACAGACAGACTGAGTCTACCCGTGACCGTGATAGCCGAAAGGTTATCGAAACGTCGGGACATAGAAACTTGAGGGAGCAACACGGAATTTTCGTTTGGTGAAGAAATTTCTGCTTCCGGGAAGCAGTCCTAATATCATTTTATTTTATTTTATTTTCAGCTCTTAATTTTCGTTCCTTTTCAGCTTATTTATGTATCTGTTTATTTATTTAAATATCTATTAATTTTTTAACAACTTATTAACTGTAATCATTAAGTTTGTAGTATATATATGTATATATTAAAGTATTTGTAATTATATTATATTTATTGAATATTTGTATATAATTATGTTACAATATATATTTAAATATATTCTTATACTTCTTCAAACAAAGCTTCGCCCCCCACTAAAGTCATTTGTAGGTGGATTTTTTAAATAAGATTTTAGGAAGTGACACCACATCCTCCTATGCAACGGAATTGGGCCGGCTCGACCGGGGAAGTACCTCTCGCTCTTTTGATGCCGCCGTAAAGTGACACTTACTGTGTCGCGGCGGGCGAGTTGAGGGCAACGCATCGGCATAATTATATTGATGTAGTCGTTGAAAGACTCTGATTGCTCGTTTATCCCCCTATTCTATTAAAAAAAAACAAATGTACAGGTTTTGGTTAAAATTTATACAATAATAACTACAAAACTGATTTATCGAAGTCACCGGCAAAAGTATATAGTATATGCATAGTGAACGATTGTAGAATACATTCAGTCTGATTTGGTTTGAAAAATATTTAAATGAACAAAAAAAGGTAGAACGTTTTACATCGCCAGGTAGTGACCGCTTTGTATCGCACAGACCGACGTAGCGCGTGCCGAAAGAACATCTGTGGTGTTAGATCAATGTGTATTATTATATAGAACTAAAATTAAACGTAAAAGTGAAACGAGCCCGGGTTCGAATCCGTAAGTTGAGAGCTTGTATTTATAGTGATAAAATAACGCGACTTTAGAGAGCTCTAATAATGATAAATAAAACCTGAACACGACTTTTTGCTGATTTTTAGCGCAAATCAACCCCTCCCGTCAGAAGGGGAGGGGGGGGGGAGTGAGGCCTCCTCAGATAAGCCACACATTAAACGTGCTCAATTATCCTTATCCACAACACCGCAAATTAAACGGCATCGTGCGCGCGCCGTCCCACTAGAGTGGGTTGAGGGACCGCTTGCCTTTTCGGTTCCAAAATTGTTACTATAGGGTACGCCCGCAATCAACCCGGTATATCTCTTCCCATCTACGGAAAAAGAGGGGGGTTTGTCCCCCTATCGTCTCCCTGAACCTGGAGACACGAAAGTCTTCGCTAGTCAGTCGAACTGTTGAGGCTGGACAAGCGCCGCCAACCAGTATTAGGTCCCTCCGAAAAAAAAAGATCTAAACAAAAAATCTAGTACTATAAAGCTGAAGAGATTTTTGTTTGATTGAAAAAATTTTCTTTTTTAAAGCATAGAGGGGCAAACGAGCAATCGCATCCTCTTTACGAGTACCGACGCCCATGAACATCCACATCTCCACCCCCCAATGGGCCATCTGCTACTCACAAAGCGCACTATACGCGACACTGCAGATGTCACTCACTTTAGTCTAGCGCACATAGTAGCGCCGGTATTATGCGAGCGAGAGGCACCTCCCCAGTTGTGCCGGCCCACTTTCGCATTGCATAGGAGGCTGTAGTGTCATGCACCATGCATGGCACATCACGCTACAAACAGTGGGAACAGAATACGCGAGTGAAACCGCAGTTTTAAGATGCTTGTTATAAATACTAAACACATTGTTAAATGACAGTGTCGTCTGTCACCCAGATGCCTAACATAGTATATAGTGATTGAGTACCGCGCTGTAAGGCGCAGCGTGAGGGGGCGCGTGTCGCCCTTGCCCATGTATCGTAGTGTATGCATGTATTGTACCTGAATAGCAGAGACCTGAATTATGTATGCACTGTTCCTGGCATGACCTATCTTCACACATAATGCACGTCGCACTGAGGAACATAACATATAGTGGATGATAAACAATGGTTATCATCCACATGAAATTAACTACCTACAGAAAACTGAAAAGTTTATATGAAACTTAATAAATGGAGACGCCACCCCTGAACGGAAGCTGGATAGGAAATGAAAGAAGCCAGGGATGGGATTCACTCTGTTGCCCGCACCTTATCCGCCAGTTTGAACTCTGACTGTAAAAATAATGCAAGTGAAGGAACGAATCTAAAGTAATTCTTATAACTCATTTGATACCGCCGTAAAGTGATATTTTGGTATCGCATTTCGGGCAGTTTGTAAGTATCCGGTGGCCCATTGGAGGGGAGGAGGAAAGGAGGGCAACGGATCGGCTTTTTTAAATTATATAAAATTATATATTATAAAAAAAATAATAAAATAGAGGCTGGATGTTATTGTATTAATTATAACAATATGTACCGTAGTGCACCAAGATGATAATATCCTTGAGGATCGTATTTAGTTAGAGGTGACTACCTTTTTACTACGTGTAAGGTACTTTAGTATGATCACAGGAATCTCGCTCATATAAATCTAGTGGGTAGGGTGCTATGCTATTGTGTCCTGTAAATTGTAATAATCGTGGAAGTTTGTTTTCACTTTAGGACTCCTAAAGTCCTCTCCTACGAAGTAAAGTGACAGATAAACATAGAAAGTTCATCTTTTTCTAGTAATTAAATAAATTGCAAACACAGGCGATAAAGCGAAGGCAGCTGCGAAAACAGTCGCCGTCTTGAAAAAGGAATTGTCAACGAATACTGCTTCTTTAAAGTCCATAACACTATGAAGTTACCTGGCATTGTAATTTTTTCACGCTCGAACAAGACTGCAAAGAACCCGCAGCCGGTCGTAGCACGTGCGCGAACTTGCAAGCGGCCGTTACATCGATCTTCACCCAGTCTTGGAAACTTCTCTACAAACATATTTCTCTTCAATTGAATTTCAGTTATACCTGGTACAGCATAGTGCTCAATTTGCCAGGCGTCCATCGGTTTATGTGACGTTTCGGGTTTAACTCCAGCCTTCTGGAGACAATGAAGGCATTCTATGTCTGGACAATACGAGGATCCCAGTTCCGATTAGCGGGATTTATTTAACGGCCCGCTCAAGGAAGACAGACTATAAAAAAAAGCGTAACTGGCGAAGTGATGGGATGATTCCGAACCGTCTTATATCAATTCATCTTTCGTCTTTTTAGGGTGAATTCAATGGCTGTTGAATAACGTTTTAGGGGATAGATGACTTTGAAAAAATTAAAGTGTTGAATGTCTTGTTAATCTTATTTTTTGTAAGAGTAACTGTAAACATTTGTCAGTGAAAATTACTTTAGATTCTGTGATCAATGTTTGGTTCAAATTCATTGAGCAGAAATCACATTTTTGTATCTGGTGCAACTTTTTTCTTGTTGACGCGGTGAAACAGATTTACGCGCCTTCACCGGGTCTGGGTGTCAAACGCGGAGAAACACATTTACTCGCATTCACCGGGCCTGAGTGCCGAATACCCACAAAAACCACTGCAAGTGCCATCAGTGCCGCCCTTGGTGAGCTGCCCTGGAACAACAATCATCAGGGCACCTCGACGGCTAGTCAGCCGCCTACGGGACCAACTCCACCTCCACGGATGGGGATGCCCAGCACTACATGACAGCCCCACCAACTTTGAGACATTGCTATGGGGTGAGGTTCCCATCCTCGTCCCTTGCCCCGTGCGCAAAAGCGCCACCTCCTGTTGCTCTTAGGTCCCCTTCTCTCATAAGAGGGGAACCGAAAGCGATTATTCCTCCTGATCTTTAAGCCCCTTCCTCTTATAAGAGGGGTGCAAAGATCCCCCCCTGTTCAGTTGGATTTGTCTGGGTTCACCCCAGGCTACTAATGCCCACCGCCACAACAAGGTGGTGGGGATTTGGCGTAACTTAGTCAGAGGCAAGCGACCGAGAAAGTACCTTTTATTTTCTTTTTTGACGAGATAACATCTCATAAATCGATAACACTAACATCTATATACATATGATGTTATAGTAACGTTCAGAATGACAGTTCTGCGAGCGAGAGAGCATAACAAGTTGCCTCTTTCATTCCCATCGAGCGACGCGTCCACAGATCAATTAGTGAACCGAGGTAACGTAAAATTATATCGTCTGTGAACCATACCCAGTCTATTTTTATCTCAGGGAAAATGCATTTATGCATCGTCTACGTGGGCCTGGGTGAATGGAGAGGGCGTGTTGGTCTCAGCACGCGCGTGTGTTGTATGTATGTGTGTGAAGTAGAGAGCGCGAAAGTAACTGTGTTACATAATATAACATAAATTAAGAAGAGGTAGTGCCATGTTGCATAGGAGGAGGTAGTGCCATGTATAGTGCATTCTATACACTACTTCCTTGTATGCAACGGAATTGGGCCGGCACGACCGCCGAAAAATGACATCTTCAGTGTCGCGTTTCGTGCGGTTTGTACGTAGCCGGTGGACCATTGTGTGTGTGTGGGGGGGGGGGTGAAAAGGAGGGCTACTCATCGGCATAATAGTGCTGATGTTCATGGGCGTCGGTAGTCGTAAAAAGGCACCGATAACTCGTTTGCCCCCTATTCTGGAAAAAAAAGAAAAACCGGCGCGGCGTGAATTGAAGGTCACAGTGGATTCGTGAGTTGTAAATTTAATAGCAATTGTGATGTTCTTGTGTAGATGCAGATATTCGTAGGCGTGTGTGTTATGTACCATGAGGTGAGGCATGCTGCTCTACAGGCGAATTGGGCCGGCACGACAGATCTCTCGCTCACATGGTACCGCCGTAAAGTGATAACTTTGATGTCCCGTTTCGTGCGGTCTTTGACTCGCCGGTGGCCCGGATGGAGACGAGAACGGCGATGCATCGATATAGTAATTATGTGGGTGTTAATGTGTTGGTAACCATTAAAAGGCTTCGATGTTCACTTGTCTCTCTATAATATAAAAACTACCCAGTCTATTAATTCTATACTATCATCGAAACCATTCAGGACAACTACTCACTTAATGCTCTTACTTCAAATAGACTATAAAAAGAAGGACGTTAATTTTAAAAATAAATGTGAATATGAATTTAACGCATACCTGTATTTCTAGGAATTGACAGTGAATTTTCAAACCGGGTGTTAATAAATTCCAACAGCATGCATCTGAAATATTTCAGCCTGGCAAATACTATTCCATATTCAAATGTGAACTCGGATCGTGCATTGTTTCGAATGACTTTTTTCATGCGCATAAATGCACGGGCTTTGTGCGGAAGTCGCGAGGTTTGTGTATAAATATTGAAACGAAACTTTCACTTCGATTGTCACGAAACTGGATACTGTCAAACTTGGAATCGTGTATTTTATATCTATTTTGTGTTTGAGATGTGACAAATATTTTGTGCAGATAGAACATTACTACAGACAAAACTGCTGTATATATTTTTTTAGATGCGGATTTTAATACTTATTTACATGCATATTTTTAAATTAGTAAATACATTGACTTGTTTAGTTTGAATTTGTTTTAATGTATAGTGTAGGCTAAAGAGTAATCGGAGCTTTTTGACGATGATCGACGCCCATAGACATCCGCATTGTTGTAATGCAGATGCGTTGCCCTTCTTTCCTTCTCCGACTGGACACCGGTTACTCACGAGCCACACGAAAACGACATCTGCCTGTCAATTTGAGATGATTTTATGTGAGCGAGAGATATCTTCCCGGTGTTGCCGCCCTAATTCGGCTGTAACGCAGCTTGCAATATCCTTTTAATGACTTCACAAGAGCAGCATATTACTTATTCATTTTAAAAAGGCCACCACAAAACGATAATTTTTTTACTTTGTGTGTTAATTTATTATTATATAATTAATAATTTTGAAAGCTATAATAATAGCTTTCTGGCATATAACCAGATTTTTTTATAAATTGCTTGTTTATTGTAATAATTTCCTTTAATATATATTGAGTATATTTTTATATTATCAGCCCTTATCGGTCCACTGCTGGACATAGGCCTCCTTCAATGAACGCAAAGACGACCGATCTCCTGCTACTCGCATCCATTCCGGACCGGCTACTGCACGGAGATCGTATTCCCACCTGGTGAACGGTCGACCAACACTTCTTTTTCCTAAACGCGGCTTCTAGTCCAGAACCTTACTGGCCCATTTGCCATCTGTTCTTCTGAGTGTGTGACCAGCCCACTTCAGCGATCTTTTTTATCGCGTGATATCGGATACTTTAGTTCTCTGTCTTATGACTTCTTTACGAATTCTGTCGGACAGAGAAACACCCAACATAGCACGTTCAATAGCCTGTTGAGCTACTGCAAACTTACGGACCAGTCCTAAATTAAGAGACCATGCTTCGGCTCCGTAGGTTATTACGGGGAGAACAAATTGGACTTTTGTATTCTAGCTCTGCGGTACAGGTGACGTGAGAATGTAACGAAGCTTACGGAATGCTGCCCAATCGAACTGAATCCTTCTATCGGCTTCTTTCTGGAAGTTATGTCTACCTCATTGCAATAGTTGTACTAAGTAGACGTATTCGTCTACGACTTCGAGATTAGAACCATCACCGTTAACTGGCCCAGTGAGCACGTGTTCGTTGAACATCACCTTCGTCTTATCCAAGTTCATTCTAAGGCCAATACGTCGGGAGTATTCATTTAGACCGTGTAAAAGTTCCTGCAAGCTCTCCAAGGATTCAAGCCCACACAACGATATCGTCGGCGAAACGAAGATGTCAGAGGTGTTCGCCATTAATATTTATGCCGTATTCTGCCCAGTTTAAAGTCTTAAAGACGTCCTCCAAAGGATTACATCATCCCCCTGTCGCAATCCTTGATGCAATTCGATTGGCCCTGTTTGACCTCCCGAAATCAGAACGGACATATAAGCAGTGTCACTACTTCGATACAATGCTCTCAATACTTCGATGTATCATCAATCGATCTGACATCGTTATAGAGCTTCCAGAACAGCCCAGGTTTCGATAGACCCAAACGCGTTTTCATAGTTCAGAAAGACAAGGCACAGCGGCTGATTGTCTCATGTGTCTTTTGTACAACTTGCCTTATGGTGGAAATGTGGGTCCATGGTGGTCTTCTGCAAAAACCCTGCCTGCTCCGGTGGCTGGAATTCGTCAATTTGTGGTGAGACGATTCCTCAAGACTGTTGAGAATAACTTGTTAATATGGCCAAGAAGTGAAATTGGTTTGTAGTTTTGAGGAAGTGATTTAAACACAACTTAAAAGCAAAACAACGTCACTTCCAAGCCATGCCTTGGGAGGTAGGGCCTGCCGAAGGACAAAATTAAAATTTTTAGTTCTAGTAACACAGGTTCTCCTCCTGCCCTAAGAAGCTCGACCCCCTTTAAGCAGCGCGAGAGCTAGACTAATCTTACTCAAACTGACGTCCGGAAGATCGCCTGACAACGTCAGGCTTGCACGCGGATCGTTGTTCAAGGTATCGGGATGAGGAGCGTGCGACGCATATAACTTTCTATAGAAAGCTTCGATCTCGGATAAGATCTCATGCTTAGAAGAAACGGTAACCCCAGAACCAGTCCTAACCCTTGTCCGATGACTCCTACCAAGCTTCTCTACAAAAACCTTCTATCCTCTATTCTGCTCAATCACTTCGGTAACTTCTTGCGTATTTGAGCAGCGAAGGTCTCTGCGTATTCGTTTGCGGATTTGTATAGAAAGAAGGTTTACATCGGCAGACGTAACATCTTCGTGTGTCCTGCGTTCCCTCATAAGTCCAAGCGTCTCATCCGGGAGTTTAGCTTTCCAGCTCGTATACTTACTCCTACAGTACCCTTTACCCGCGTCCTGCATGCAGACAATCACACCACTCATGGCCTCATCAATTGCCATTGTAGTTTCCGACGTATCTAGGGCATCGAACCGGTTTTTTAATTCCACTTGGAATTTTTTGGTACCTACCGTGGTTCACCAGGAAGCTAGGTCGGAGTGACTATACTAATCGGACACGCTCGCATCAAAATCTTATATTCACAGAGCCTCTAACCAATCGGTGATTACTTCCGGTTTTAACATCCGGTCATAATAAAGTCAATCTCGTTCCTTGTCACAGTACGGGGCTCTGCCATGTCTACTTATGGGGCCTATGGAGTCTCTTCCTAAAATAAGAGTTCTTTGAGAAGAAGCCCTCTTTCTCGAGGAAGTTTACTAGCATTTACCCCCGCGATTTAGACTTCCGACTCCTTGTGGACCCCGATTAGATTCAACACCAATTCGTACTCCCACTTTGGCATTAAAGTCCCTCATAACAACATTAAAGTGGGCCTTACAAGATCACGTAGTGGCTGTGCCTCTTAGTGAGTTTAAGTACGAGATCGAGAGTCGAGTAGGGTGGCTATTTCACTGTCACTATGAAGCAGACGGGACACCAAGCAACCAGGTCGCTGAAGCCTCCTAGATCCTAGGAGGCTATTGCCCTTTCACGACTCTTACGTCACCCTGGGATTGGGTTGAGGGTATTCTTAGGCTGCCCTCATACAACACAATTAGTATTGAGTATATATAAGTATAAATTTAATCCTGGAGTTGCATTTAATTTGAGCAAGATGTGCTTTTTTAGTTATTCACTACACAAGCTGTACACTGGAATAAATATCTATGTGTGTAATGCGCTGATTTATATATATGAACTAAACTGTAAAATTTTCAGAAACTAAATTCTAACAGAAATTTAATCCCAAAAAGATTTTTATTTCACCCATGGCTACCTCCTATTTCCACCACCCCCATTGGTACGCAATTACACTTTTAGTCTAAAAACTGCTGATTTATAAATCAAAACAACATATTTTAAAATTTTAATTTCAACTTGAAGTTTAACGACATAGCGATTCATAATTTGACCCATGGGCAGTTCCTAGGTCCACCGACCCCATATGTATGCAATTGCGCTATTAGTCTGAGAACTGTTGATTGAAGAACTGATAAATAAAAATAATAGAATACAAAATCTTAATATCAACATGAAGTTTAATCACGACGTTATGTCTAATTTATTACATAAGTTTTCGATAGTCGGGAAGTTGTGATGGGGGTATTGATCGGTAAGGTTATAGACGGGCTCCCGGCTCATGCCGCCCGCATCTGTGACCCGGCGTTTAATGTCACGCGTCTATATTGACACAAGTCTACATAATGTTACAATGTTTGATGTATTATTATCATCAGTACATTATCAATGTACTTGGATGATTGTAAGATGGATTTTTCACGGGTGATCCAGGTCGAATCTCGCCGTGTACCTTATGTATTCTTTTTAACATACATTCTCTGAGTACTCCTATTGCGGCGAGGGAAGACATCGTGAGAAAACCCGAATTCGTGTATTTGAATCCAATCCTATCTAGGATTGGGCCTGGTATCCCTTCTGTGTTGCAGGTCAGATGGCAGTCGCTCTGTGTGGAAAATTGGCGCTTTCGCCAAGCTTGGTAACATCCGATATTTAAACGGGATAAGGATAGGATGGAGAAGAAGTATCTTTACAGTCCAAACTACTTTAGAGGCGATTCCAAAAATAGCGAGATTGACAGTCAGCGTCCCAAAACAGTCCGTATAAAAGATGCGCATAATGTAAATGTGCACACACAAAAATAACTTAAATATATGCGAATAAAGGTTGACTTTGCAAAAATTGTATGAAATCGTTTATCTTGGTATTATTGCAAGTCAATTGGTGTGGACAGATACTTGTTGATACTGATAGTTGTGCAGATAGTCCTAACATGACAGCGGCATGCTGTGGTGACAGCTTGTGACCCGCCGCTGTTTGATGATAAACGATCGGCGATATTGACACAAGTCTAGTAGTTTTTACAAAATTTATTGTTTGATTATCATCAACACATTTACAATGTGCTCTATGATTAATATTTCTACGACATGCTGTAGTAGGTAACGTATTTCCTACTCAGCTTTTACCTCGGGCTCCCTGAGCTCGTATCAAGAGGTCGTGATTAATGGTTGCCGCTGTCAATCCTTCCTTGACGCATTTATGTGCCATTAACGGCATTGGGTGGAGTCCAGCGGTGTGTGGAGATCACGGTACGTTATTGTGCTAAATGCTCCCCCCATAGTGCTACCCACTCCACAGATGGGTTTGTCCCGTACCACAGGACAACCCCACCAGCCTGGAAAAAGACGATGTGGTGAGTTTCCCATCCTCACCCCTTGCCTGCCACCCTCCTCTTGTTCTTTTGCCTATTCTCCTTATAAGAAGAGTACAGATAGCACTTCCTCCTTCTGCTCTCAAGTCTGACTGACTGACTGAGTCGCCTCTTTTTTAAGAGGTACAAAGATTCAGATTCAGATTCCCTCAGTTCAATTGACTTCGCCCAACGTGTCTCGGTTCAGTCCAGTAAACTGGCTTGAACCAGGTTGGGGCCGCTGTTAATCCTGACTAGACAGGAGTAGCAGCGGTGGGAGCGAGTGGTGAGTCTAACCTGTCAATAAAATTGCAAGTAACATTGTGTGACCCGCCGCTACGTCCAACACTCATTAACGCTAACTTGGCCCACGATTGTTATTAATAGCACAACTGCTTCCACATCCATACCACGGCAGTGCGGTTGGAAATATGTGAAAACCTTTCCCAATTTTTCACTTGAAATTATTCATTTGAATACTAAAATAAGTACAGTTTGAAAGCTTTATGGAATTGTGTTTGGGAGTAAACCTCTCGCACATAGGAGCGTGTAGCAACGCTTTTCGTGATGATGTGAACACTGTTAGTGTTCCGGATGGGTCGTGTCCATTCCCTCCCATCCGCAGCCATTAGGATGTTCCAAATGATAGTATATAAAATGAGGCTAGAGCGAGCCGGTATCACCTATAAAAGGATCTACAGGTCCTCATCATCAAATTAAACAATCGCATACTTATTAAGCTACCGAAACAATTTTGCTCAAACACATTTTAAGTTTTTATGGAATTCTGAGATTTCATCTCCTTTTACGATTTTCCCTCTGGTAATTCGAAAGTCAGTGAGAGGGACACACAAACACAAACACACACACACACACACACACACACACACACACACACACACACTTTTTACCACTTCAAAAGCAAATATCTCGCAAAGTGTTAGCATAATCAGAAACTATTCTTAGAAATCTCCATATCATTTAGTAAGACTTATTTAGGACACATCACACGCCTATATATGGATGAAAAGTAATTTTCATCCCGCAGTCATATGTATGGAGTGCCACCATCAATAATTTCAAAATCGTACTACAATATTTCGTAGCGGTTCATAAATTGTACATATCTTCCAAGTTTAAAACATACAGCGTCCATAATTTCCGAGCAGAACGTCCGTGATATGCGAACGGACAGTTAGATATAGGGGTTCCGCTTTTCGCAATAAGACTACGGAACCTTAAAAAGAGACGAGGATAAATAGCCACAATAATCAAAATAACGCATTAGATATTTCAAATGGTTTCGTATTCATTGCGTGAGCTGTGAATGTTGCAGTGTATCGCTAGGGGCATGCGGGCGGCACGCGCCACGCTATTTAGTGCATTTGCTTGTATTAGTGGATTAACGACACGTCGAGACGTATTATGGGATACCATTTTCCAATTAACGCCGTAATCAACGTTCACACGCATTTGATTGCCAATCATAAATTAATACAAGAATATAATATACGCTTGATGAATTTTAACAGGAGTATACATTACTAATGGCTTCGAATATAACATAATAAATTGTACTTCAATATTTTGATGTACGTAATGGTATTGTTTAGAATCACTTACGGTGTCATTGTCGTATTATCCCGATTCCGAGGTACAAACGAAGAACCTAGAAAAATACACCCTCTTTGTGCCCTACATAGGTACTACACATTTCAAACGATCAAATATAATAATAATATCTGTAGACTTATCACACCACGTTAGCCTCGCCCTGTGCTAAGTACCGTAAGGACTTGTGTTATAGTAGTAGTAGGCACTAGACAACGGAAATATATTTAATATGTTTTATAAATTTAAAAAATTTTATATATTTAAGATTGTTATTATAGAAATACACATAATACATATATAAACATCCATGACCTAGGCGGGATTCGAACCCGCGACCTCTGGCGTAACACGCGGACTAACCGCCACGTTCCCAACTGAGCCCGGCGGCCGTTTAGTAGAATATATTATTTCATTTTTTCCATATTTTTTTTTTCCGTATGAAACACTAATTTTATATATCCGATCTAATAATACATCCTATTCGCTAATTTCATACATATTTTCATATACCCGGTTACATCTTTCATTCAAAATTGTATATGTGTCATTAATTTTTTTATCGAGATATCATAACAAACGTCTGCTATATTATTAACAGGATCTACCTAATCATTTGTATCTTTACATTTTAAATTACGTCTTATATATAAAATTCTCGTGTCACAATGTCAGTTACCTTATCCGGCCGAAACGGCCTTACCGATATTTACCAAACTTTATATACAGTAGCTTTGTTGTTCGGCTGTTATCTATTTTGTATCTCCCTAAGTGATACGGGTTGTTCATCCTTAACACTCACACACACTAGAAATTACCTAGAAATAATATATGTATATGGCAAAACAACCGGGCCGTTTGCCGGGTCAGCTAGTTTACTAATAAATAAACGATGCAGCTAATTTCTCTGGTGTCAGGTAAACAAAGAAGTAAGTCAATAATTCACACAATCAGTTGAGACACGTAGAAATTTAAAAGATAACACAAGGTTGACAATCGTGCGATAGCCCCGTAGTGCCGGCGGGGCAGGCGCCGGGTAACCGAGCTCGTGTGACATATTGCTCCGAGCGTCCGTCCCAATCCCCTGCATTTGTATTCCGGCACCGAAGACCGGCTTTGAGATAATTCTTTTACAATAACGTCCCCGAGATGACGACGAACTCCTTTTTAATACAGAACACCGTTCTATGAGGATGTGTATTTGTCATTTAAATTAGTTTTTTAAACAGATAAAAGTGCTTTTTATCTGATCGGCGATGCGTACGCTTTGGAATTGATATTATCACGGTTCGAACGGAATATTTTTGAGATAAAATTTGTGTGGGTGAATATTTTGTAGGTTGTATTTTTAACGTCATCATCATCATCATCATCATTATGGGCGCTCATCGGTCCACTGCTTTACTTAGGCCTCTCTCAATGAACGCCGTCTTAATGTCTAATTTAACGTCTTAGTAATCAGCTATAATCAATCCTCTGTTGGCTGTTTATTCTGTGCTTTCTCTTATAATTTTTAAAAAATGTTATTGTGGGACAAACAGGCAGTGGGAGCCTTATGATTACAAATGTTTTCCACACAATTGCTGTGCAGATGCGTAGTCCTGTTTCCCCCCCTATGAGCCGTACTGTAACTATACAGCAGTACCATGCCGGCCCCGCTGCACTGCAGCATGCCACTTCTTACTGTGTATTACAAGTATTATAAATGTGGAAGTATGAAGTTTTGTATGAATGGACGTAAGATGTATGGATGTTTGTATCTCTATTACATCAAAACTTCTGAACAGATATTGATAAAACTTGGCAATGTTGTAGCTTAAGTACCAGAATAAGCTATAGAAATATTGACTTATGCGCGTGGTTTTTTGCTGTAGCCTTCACGGAAGGGGTCGCAGGAAACAGCCAGTGATAGATAATACAAATAAAAAAATGTGCAACGAACATCATAACTGCAGTGCCACCTATTTCCATCTTTCGCGCGAATGTAATTTTCTCGAATCTAAACTTTAAACGAGAACCAAAACTTTCGTTGATTATTCCCTACTATTAAACTAAACAAATCGCTATATACAGTATTGCTTACTTTTTATATATGTAAAGGTCGATGGCGCGATTTTTGTCAATATTCGGATGTGTTCCGTCCATCGGTTTACGAAAATACCAAGATGCACAGTCAGCGTCTCTAAACCGCCTGTATAAAAGACGTACATGTCAAATTGTGCACTTTGTAAAACAACTTCAATTATGCGGGTAAGGTTGACGTAGCAAAAAAATATGCTTATGTACAATCAATCAACGACGTTTGGGAATGACAGTTTATTATGAAATCGTGTATTTTACATGATTTCATAATAAACTGTCATTCCGTATGACCTTAAGAGTGAAGGAAATCTTGTTTATTTTAATTAATCCCAAGTGCTACTAGTCAGATTATTTCAACTAATGAAATACTACAAAAGCTATAGATATTTCTGAGCAATTAAATTTTAAACTTTCCAAAATCTTCTAATCTCCATCCGACCACTTTAATAACTATATTATAGATTATACTAACCCCCCCCCCCCTCTCTAGTAACAGTATAAGGCTCGACTGCCCTGCAGCAAGCCGCGCAAGGTTCGGGTAATAAGATGAGTGTTTATAATGCAATCAGCCAGCCTTGTTATGGCGGTAAAGTTTATCCACACACCGCTGACTGTATGTGTCTTCAGACTTGGATAAGAAAAGTCGTGATTTCTTTTGTAAAGAAACACTTGCTGTTTAGGGAAGGTTTTTTATACAATAGAGGGGCCTTTTTACGACAACCAGAGCCCATAAACATCCACATAATTACTATGCTGATGCGTTGCCCTCCCCCCCCTCCAAAGGGTCACCGGCTACTCACAAACCGCACGGAACGCGACACTGAAGATGTAATGACTGTACGGCGGTATCATGTGAGCGAGACGGTCGTACCGGCCCAATTCCGTCGCATAGGAGGATGTAGTGTCATGCACTATGCATGGCCCTACCTCCTCTCATGCGGCGTGGCACTACCTCAAACTTAAAGGTTAGTTGACGTTGTTTCTACGCTTTTGGATTAAGAATAGCCATAGTTTAAGCGCTTAATTTTTTTTGCAAAACCAATGGAAAATTACTAATCGATGGAATATCTAGACCTACAAATGAAAAAATACGCATTATATTACAAAATTATTCTCCATTAGATATAACCCCTTGTAACCAAAATTTGGTCATCATTCCCAACGCATATAATTTTGCAGCTAATTCTCGCGGTTTAATAGGGTAACCATGATATCCGCTATAATTTAGATTTAGTCCGATAATTTGCTCGGAGGTGCGCTAATGTTAACAGAAATATATAATTAAACATGAGGGATATTTGATTTCATTGCGGATTAATATCTAAAACTGACTAATTATAATATTATTAATTATTCATTTAATGCTTTATGTATTCTGTTCTTACATAATACATCTAGTTGTACATACTATCACTTGTGATTTGCAAATTAATCGGGCCGGTACGACCTGAGAGTAATGTCTTAGTGACGACTCGAAGCAATTGGCGTGGCGTATCCTCCAATAGGCTACCGATTACTCACACGTCGCACGAAACTCGAGGGTACAGGTACAGCTACCACTTTACGCCGGGTTATTTTATCTGCCTGGTCGCGCCGGTCTAATTCCGTTGCAATGCTGCATTGGCTGTACCTGGTACGATGCTCGTCTTGTGTACAATTTATTTTCTAAAAAATCTAGACGTTACACACACATAAGAACATTATTTGTCATATGCACACAGCAAAGCGTCAGAAGACACAATTTCAATTTAATGATCGATGAAAAATATTAATTAAGGAATGTAATTGGAAAGGATATTCGTATCCTTCAGATCCATTACTGACAAGTACGAACGATACGAATATGCGTAATTGAAATATCCAGGGGAAAGCCTTATGAAGCTGTAGCAGTTAAAATGACATCGATGTATAAACACTAGATTAAATTAGTAATAATATCATTCATCATTATCGGCCCTTATACGTCCACTGCTGGACATAGGCCTCTTTCAAAGAACGTTAAGACGATCGATCCCCTGCTATTCGCATCCATCCCGGACTAGCTACTGCACGGAAATCGTCTTCCAACCTGGTGAACAGTCGACCAACACTTGGTTTTCCTAAACGCGGCCTCCACTCTAGAACCTTATTGGCCCATCTGCCATCTGATCTTCTGAGTAAGTGACCAGCCCATTGCCACTTCAGCGAGCGCATTCGACGCGTCCGGATCCTTTAGTTCTCTGCGTTATGACTTCGTTTCGAATTCTGTCGGACAGAGAAATACCCAACAGTAATAATAAATGATTATAAATTTTGCGGCATGGTATAGATAGTAAGGAAGATTTCCGCCGATTCAAAGCGACGAACTAAAAATAATGCACTAGTTTTAAAATTAGACATCAGCAACAACTGTGAGAACTGCATAATATTTCTAGTAGTTTTTGTGCGTACAAAAACACAAGCAAATGATATTTTATATTTAAAATAATTGCTCCATATCCGCCATAAAATGTAAACAAAACGTTTGCAAGCGTTGTCTTTTTTTGTCCACATTTCGCACGTTTTTATATGCCACTTTCAGCCTTATTACTTTTTTTATAACCCACCTACAAACAACTCCGTAATTAATGGTCACTGTATTTATTGGGTTCTGTAGTGCCTCTTCTCGAATAAAGAGAAACAAATGGGCGCCGTTCGCACATCTTTTTTAAGTTGGCATTTAAAATTTTCCATTTCAACAATTATATATTTCTGTTTCGATAAATCAAAAATAAAATGTCAATGATAAAGAACACATTTATATACAGAACGAGATATCGCTTTTTTAAGATTTCTTCGGCGCAGAACGTGTAACAAACCGCCAAACAATAAAACTAAGGTTTATTGCAAAGCAATCTTCCCTTTGAAGTTTTTACTTGTGTGCGAAGTGCAGTGCCGAAATCGTGCAATTGGGATCTCCTTGCACATGGTGAATGAACGCAAATTGCGGGCTTACCTCGCGTCTTTTACTACCACGGTATTAAATGTAAGGAACAAACACTGCTTCTTAAACTTTTATATCTATTTCATGTCAGAAGCAAAAATTAATTTTCTTGAATAATTTTAATAATATATTGTATTTTCTTTCTCTTTAATTCTATTACTATATTTCTGTAAGCTCAAAGGTCGTTCTCTCTATCTGTCTGTCTGTCTTTCTATACGTGAAGTGTCAAGGATGAACCCCTAGTTTATAGGGTGGGGATGAAGGCAAGAAAATTGCGGGGATAAAATATACAAATTAGATATAATTTCACGCCTACGTCAGTCGACCTCGGTATTTACGTGAATGCAATGCGAATGTGAAGATATACTGATTGAGAAACACTGTTTTAGATTCATAATAAATACAAGTAGACGTTATGCAAACGTAGAGTGAGCGTTTTAATTGCAGCTCGTGGAAACTATATAAGAATTTAAAATGGCATTTATAAGCATCTCTTAAAGATAAGTTTTCTTTGTAACAACTATTATACTTTAATATTTGTTTATCTAAGAAATTAAGGTCTTCAAGGAACTCGAGTTATCGCGTGGAATTGCTATTTGAATGAATATTCTACAGCGCAAAGGGATTTTTTTTCATATTGTTTTTTTTTTCAAATGGACTATTATTGTTTGGCGGCGCTATTGCTCCCGTTCTTTGGACTAGCAAAGACTTTTGTGTCTTCAGGTTTAGGGGTTGCATATTGTGTTCGTCCTACGTTCATACATTTAACATTATTTGCCTTATGATTGCCACGTTGTCTAGTTGTATGTATGTTCGATCATAGCCGCGCGGTTCCTGATTCGATTTTCCGGATCAGGCCAAAAAGTGTGTTTGTTATTAGGGTTATTTCAATTCTTATAACAGACTCACCTACTTCCTCCTATGCAACGGAATTGGGCCGGCACGACCGGGGGAAGTGCCTCTCGCTGGCTTGATACCGGCGCTGTCCCGTTCCGTGCGGTCTGTGTGTGAAAGGAAGGCAACGCGTCTGCATAGCAATGTCCATGGGCGTCGTCAATCCTCGAAAGGCTCTACTTTCTCGTTTGCCCCCTTATGCTATAGAAAAGAAAGACCGGATGTTGGAGATGTAACATTCCTGTGCTTAATTTTTCTCCGCTGGGTTGCCGTCCCTTCAGAATAGGAGAGTTAGAGAATAGAGAGTGCGCTTGTGACCTTTTCACTATAATATGTCCAGCGTAGTTGACTAGTCTTCATAGAGATGGACTCCGTAGCCGAAGTTCGGCTGAAAAACATTATTATTACATGCATTACTTTGAGGGTTAATTTTATCTACATAAAGCCAAAATAAATAAACTACTGTTGCGAATCTTAGGACATCAACATATTAATATGCACCAAAAAAAAGGTAATACGATTTTTAAATTACACTAGTCTAACTTCTAGACAATATCAATTCTTTTTACTGGGTTCTCGGGTTGAGTACCATTCCGTAAAAATGCCCTCGATTATAGAGCAACTGAAAGTGTGTGAAGAATGAACACAAGATATTTTATAGAAGTATCTAGCATTCTCAATGATGCTCACATTACTAAATAGTTATAGCTTTATAAAATGTATATAAGAATTTCAATGTGCTATAACAGTTAATGCCAGTGGAAGTGTGGGTAAATGACATTTCAATTCGGTATTTTGTGGTAAACGTTTGCAAATAATAGGGCTTTAAGAAAATTAATAATGTTTGGAACAATCTCGATCTCTTTGTGAGGCAATCCCGTATGCATATTGAATTCTTATGATGAAATCTGACAAAATTGGGGTCCCAAATTCTTTAAATCTCTAGGCCGGATTTTATATTAGGGTCGAGAAAATATATCAGAATAGTACGTCTCAATATGCAATAAAATGGGGAAACGTATGCGACCTCAGATACGAGGGGATTTCTCGGAGTACACCTGAACTAGATTACTGTATCCGAACTATAAAAAATCTACGTTCAATTGGATCTTTAGTATAAAAAGTTTGAGAACCCTTAAGGCGACGTTACACGGTCAGTATATATTGGAACATATTCTAGAGTTATGTTGGATTACTTAAATTATTTTAATTCGTACATAAAGAGTCCCACAAATATCCACACTCCCGCCGAGTGTGGACATTTTTGCAGATAAGATGAGAATCTTTTTCAACATTAAAGATTACCGTCCTGACAATCGGGTAATGGTTCAGAGTGAATTTAAATTATGGAGATTATTAAAATATATTTTGTTCATTAGAAAAAAATATGGATACGATGAGGACGATTGTCTGTGAAAAGAAAAGTGTTGCTATGAAGACTATAAAATGCTTATTCGAATAAAGTAGGCTAAAATCTGATATCACTCCGTAATGTTCGAATGATAGAGAAAAGAAGAAAAAAAAAGAACAAGAGAAAAAAGAAAAATAAAAAGGAAACCCACATAAGTACTTTTATTTTATGTAAAAAAATAAGTTGTTACAATTGAATACTCAGTTGATTATTTTTTATATTCAAAATAATATCCAAATATTTTTGTAGTCTAATGCGCACTTTACACAAGTAACGAGCGAGTGTGGTAAGTTCGTCCAGAGTGATTTACATAAAAGTGTTCCCCCGGGAACTGTGAGGTAATGACCACATGATATTTCTCTTTAACTTGCCCATTCATCTAAGAAACTACTAGCGGAAAATAAGAAATTTAATTTTATAGTGATTTCGAAAAGACTGAAGTTTCTAGCTGGCGGTATACGCGCCAATCACAAATACTCAATCTCATGATTGCTTCCAAACTAGCAAAAAGAATTTCAAACCATGTTCACCAAATAGCTTCGTTTATATAACGTTTCATTATTTACCCGCTCTCAGCTGCAGTTATAAATGTAGTGTAAAACCCTTTTACGCGCCGGACTCTGAGGCTAGGCGTTTGCTTACAAAATGTCACTTTCCTTCCCCCGAGTAATACCAAAGGCAGCTTAAGCTTCCGCCGACTCTTATCTACCCCTTAGAAACGGTCTGCCGGGCTGGCTATGTAAATATTTTAGTTAGCTTTTAAAAACGTTTAGAAAATACCTCGGTTTGCGCTTCAAATACCACGAGTATGTTTCAAGGCTCTTCATCACGAAAATAAATAAGGGAGTTAAATGAAAGACAAGTCATTTCTTATTTCATTATAAATTCTACCAATGAATGAAGTGAAAAAGCCAAAGGCAGAGAATGAATTTTGGTGTGGTAATACATCATCAAGCATACTATGCTTTTCCTTTAAGATTGAAAGCACTGAAGTGATTATATATATATATATATATATATATATATATATATAAGCATCTTCATTATATATATTTTCTTATAGCATAAGGGGACAGACGAGAAGAATTACAGTGCATTACAAAATAGTATATCGTGTGTTATTGTAAATAGATGATGTAGGTATCTTACTTTCTTACTGTCAAAGTTATTTTTGGATAAAAGTGGAGTAAACCGACAGCTTGAGCCATTAGCCGCCGTAGTTTGATATCCGGCGTGTCTAGCTACGGCGGCTATCGATTAAATACAGAATAGTCCATGAGTAGCCACCTCCCGGACAGATATAATCAGCCATTTAATGCTCGTCTACAGTGTAGACACTACGAATGACCCTGATGACGAAGCTTTCGTACGTCCTCCAAAGGCGAGGTGTTACCATGCTTTTATAACCCATTTACAGCGTCACGCGATTCCACCCGCATAGTCCACCCACTCCCTTAGGGGTGGTTTAGTAAATTTCGTTCATAAGGTATGTCTGCGCCCTTACTTAGGTTACGTGTCGAATTCGAAATTTGTATGTGTTATAATTTCAGAGATTTCCTGATTAATCAGTGAATATTATTTCGCTTTTATACATATCTATATGAAGAATATACAGTCTTCTGTGCATCCCTACTTCGCTGATCTGCTGCGTAGCCTCACGAAAGCGACTTCCGTCCAATAATATCGATTTATGTCTAAACTCTCGTCACATTAAACTCAACTGCTATGAATTCACGCTGGACGCAACTGGATGTCAGACCTACCCTTAATTGTATTCCTAATTCTATTTACAATACAATTATTATTATTTTTACGAAAAGATAGTTAGTATCAACTATCAAAAGTATCACTAATACATTTTTATCATTATCATAGGGGATTAAACGAGAAATTGGACTAATGTAGTAGATGGTGAGTAGATTCTTTACCCTTCAGTCACGCTGGGTTTGGAATGGGCCACTACACTCAAACCGCACGAAGCGTGATAGCACAGCCACACCTTTTAAGGTATGTACGCAGGACGTACCTTCCCGGTCGTGACACCCGATTGAGCTGATGTGCAACAGTGGTATTAATTCCAACTGGGTTCTTAAAACATGTGCATAGCGGATAGCGCAATTATTTAATTAAGTACTAAATAATTTGATAATGTTGATAGTTTTTTAAACTTTGCTCAATCATTTTAAAGTACAATTAAATTACGCTTGTTCTTTAAATAAAAATATTGATTTGTTAATCGTCCTTCGTGATGATAATTTTTCACGCGTTTAATCAATACACTTTTATATACCAATTTTTCAGGGCATAGCATAGGATACACCACATACATTCTAATAAGGAGGTACAGCAAGGCTGGCTCGTGGCTATGATGACTGGTGCTACGATTTGCTTGTCAAAACTTAATACATTTCTTTGAGTAATATGTATTGCACAATATGTTATGTACACTATACAAATAGCGTCTGGCTTAGACGGTGTTGGTGTAAGCTACTAATTCTGTTTAAAAGAACAAGTAATCATTTTGATTGAATATACGAAAAATAAGTTTTGATTTAACACAAGGTAAAAATGTTTAGCCGTATACGCAATTACGTGACAATCGTACAATATAATCGAAATGTCTTATGTGAATAAAAATCTGCTAACTCCGTACCAAGTACCTATTCTTTGAATAAATACTTGAATATAAAAAAGTAGTTATAGAAAAAAACACGTGCAACGTTAGGGGGAGCTCAATGAATTTAAAGATTTCCAAGAGGGAGAGGACCGTTTCTCAATTATTCACACATTCGTTCACTAGCCCTGGTTCCTTTCATAAGGCACAATAGAGAATCCAGGTCGCGGCAACAACGGAAAGATCGCAAACGGCGTAACGTGTAGCTAAGGATACAAGAGCGTTTAATATTAAGCTCCGTTCGAGTAGGACTACCAAAAAATCTGAATTTCGGAGAAAATCCTTGATTTTCATTGGATAATTTTGAGTGTCGGTACTTTATTCGAAAATTAGAAGAAAAATTACGTTATAACTACACACAGGAGATGTATTCTATTAAAAGTTATAAGAAGCCTGAGATCCGCAAAATCCGGTCGCAATTCTTACACGAGCACAATAGTCCTGAATTCTCAGGACAAATTCAGATATATGGTAACCCTACGTTCGAGGGCCAACTTTATTACGACGTCACATGCATGCTCATACACAAATATCCGTGACAGCAAATCACGTCGATATTACCTTTCGCATGTGTATATTTACGTAAAATGTGGAAAGACTACATTTTACGTTCTCGTATCAAATATTTTGGAGCTGATTTCACAGGTTTCGAAGAGTTTTTCTTTTACTATTAAAGCGACAAGCTGTTCCATAATTAACAGTTACATCCGTATTCACGAGTGCCGTTAACGTTACGTTTACGTTAAGTAAATTATTTGTCACATAAGTTGATAATAAAGAGCCTCGGTGGTCTAGGGGCTAGGCGCTTCGAATTTCCATTCCCGTAGCAATAGTTCAAATCCCGCCATTTACGAATGAGATTTTCTAACCAAAGTACATTTTTTTAGTGTTCTTACATAAGAGGAAACCAAATCTTAATCGAATTCGACCTAACCTAGAATTGGCCCTGGTTTGCTGAGGTCAGATGGCAGTAGCTGTGTGTGAAAGCAGGCGCCCATGTAAAATCATCTGGGTTAGGCAGCCGATCCTGATAAAGCTAGTATGAAGAAGAGGAAACCATAAACTCACAATAGAAAGAGGTAGTGCCAAGCTGATTTGGCGCACATGATACCGCCGTAAACTGATAGCAGTGATGTCGCGTTTGATGTTGAAGGAAAAGATGACAACGCATCGGCATGAAAACGGCAATGCGGATGTCTATACATCCCGGTGGACGTAAAATGCCACCGATTACTTGTTTGCACCTTTATACTCTTAAAAAAATACCGAAAGATCTTACTCATTAAGTTGTTATTACAACTAGAACTATTGGTGCGTAACTTATAGGCAAGTATTAAAATAACAGCTATAGGTAAGTCTTTTTAGTTAAGTTTATTTTCTATTGAGGTCGATGGAGTTGTGTTCTAATCTGTCTTCATTGTAGACGTGGTCCATGATATGATGCATAAGGTTAGGAAGCCCTGCTTTATATTTATTCTGCTGCATCGTTGTAATAAACATGATGTTGCCTTAATGCCTCTTGGTTGGCACAAATACATTGAGCTTTCTTTTTAAAGCTATGATGTGGATTCTATCACTACCAGCGGGATATGACTGTCATATATGGGCGAAAAGGTGGTAGATTTTGACCTTTGCTCTATGCTCGATAATCAACGTGACGGACTGAAAGCCCGACCACCAGCAGCTATCGGCTATAATTTATATTGACACGTGCCTCCTATGTCATAAGAATTTTATCAACAACGGAGATTACTCAAACCATACGAGGGCCTGTAATCGATGTCAACATGAGGCCTACAAGAGGTCGACTTGGCTGGAACAGCGTTGAGATTATTATTATGTGAGTTCATCAATATTTATATATTTTCTTAATAGCGCAACAAACGGCTAAAAGGCATACAACATCATCAAATTATGTAAAAGTGGCGTCACATTAAACACAGTTGGCTAGTTGGAAGTATCTATTCCTTAAATAAAATAATACATAAGTATAAAAAATTTTTAGGATAAAATACTATCATTTTTTGTGTAGCAGCATAATCTTTTACCTGCTCATCTATCTAACCGGGTTGCGAATGCAGCCGCCGCTCTCCGGGTCTCGCGGAACTGAGTAGGGCTGAATATCCATAAAAACCCCGCGTGTTCCAGCAGAGAGGTCCTATGTACTTGTGCAGGATTCTAGAAACGTAAAACTAGCATCTTAACAAACGTAAACTAGGCGTGAAGGTACTTATGGTTATAGTATTAATAAACAAAATCTGTTAATACGTTTTTTAAAGTATAGGGGGGGGGGGGGTCAAATGAGAAAACGAAGTCTTCTGACGACTACAGACGCCCATATACAGCAGCATTATTATATACATGAGTTGTCCTCCTTTCCTCCAATATGCCATAACATGTGTAACAAATACTTAACTTTAGCCTTAATATCAACGCTAGACAAACCTTAAAAGCTCGTGCATAAAATATCATACACTATAAAATATCAAAGTAAAGAAATAATTTCGCGACGCTTGCAAATAGTTTTCGTTGCTCTCTGCCTCCAGTTAAAATGAGATGCTTAATATAGCAGAAATTATGCGACGCCATCGCTCCCTATAATCTTGTTTATAACGATGTATTGGCTTTTTATTGGAATAAGGAATTTTCTCTCCCGCTTCGCTCCAACAATGTAGAATATTTACTAAATTCACTTCGGCTTCATAAATATTTTCGCCGTTTAGTTGGCATCAAGTATATGGGTTTTCTTAACTTATTTAGATCATCTTTTATGTGAGAAATTCGTGGACTTTATAATTATAATTCATCCTGTCTTCAGACTATGGAGTAGATCTAAGTTGTAACCGTTAATGTTGTGCAAGGAGTAGTGGAAGTAGACTACATGGTTCAGCTGTTACCTGTAATCTAAGACCACATAATTAAGTTAAAAATTTATCAGCACACGTTACATGGATGATGTGTGCTTGCCCAGCATGTTTCAAGCCATGTCGTGGTAGCCCAGTATCCAGGGATGAACCCAGACACCTTGGTCGAAGCCAGTGGAAGAGGGGGTTCTTTAAACCCGTCTTATATAAGGGGACTAATGAGCAGGAAGAGGAGAACCTCTTTGTACCCGTCTTATGGGAGGGCGATGCATCTGCGTAACAATCATGCGAATGTTCATGGGCGTCGGTAGTCACCAAAAGGCTCCGATTGCTCGTTTGACCCCCTATGCTGTAAAAAAAAACAAAATTTTGGCCCGAGATCCAAGTGAGGTTCTCTCCAATTATTCGATTGTCGGTGTGCGCTTTCTGAACAATCAATGATAAACTATCACATACGAAAGCCACCTAATCTTTAAAATGACAACTATATCAGATTACAACGCATTAGAGGCAAAAAGTGTACCATGTTGGTTTATACGTAACACATTTAAGTTGATCAAATCATCTACGTTTGTAATTCAATATGTACGTTCCATATGAGACCACTTAAGTTGTCAGCTTGTATTTGCCCAATAACAAGCATGTTCTTTCACTTATCTAAGTAAATAGCGAGATGAATTGTACAATCGGTATAATTCGCCTTGGTTATGTAAACGCTCGAAGGGTGCCCGATAATCGCTGGTCGAACAAACTCGTACTAAACCATTTTGGACAAGAATACACTATGTATCGACATGTTAAATTTACGAGATGCTCATCACAATAAACAATTGCGTTGCATATTTAATTGTCAATTCATCATTTCTTTTAGTAGGCAACGTAACGCTTTACAGTTCGAATCTTTTGCGCATCGACGTCTAATACCATTCACACAATTGTTTGGTCACCTTTCCTTTCAATGGACCACTGAAAATTTTAGTTTACGCCGGTAGTATGTGTGCAAGAGTTACGTCTCCCTTCGTGTCAACACAACTCAGCTGCCATGCGGCGGCACTATGTGCTGTGCTGTGTACTATCATTTGATATCCATAAAAAAGCTATGGTATGTAGCATTAAGATATGCAATACAAACAAAACTTTACTCGTACCTAATTTGCGTCGAATCTGTATCCGTGTAATGCGAGCTGAAGGATACGGAACAGGAAATGCGGCAGTCTGTATTCAACATTTCCCAGGGGCAGGAATTTGAATCGTCTAAGACTATGCGGAGCGGGGATGCATGTGCACTCGAATATTTCGTTTGGGTATTGCATACTGCTCGTGTCATCAAAGGATTCACGTAGATCCATTTAGAGTTTCACATATATGTGTGGTACACGGCTTGTACCGGAGAGGAATGGATTTTGATGATAACTGTTGGGCCAATTGTGATTTGATTGATTAAAGCTCCGGCTTCACCGGTATTGACAACTGAGTGATAGATAGCTATAGTTATCGTCAGAATGATTGTAAATTTTTCGGTATCACCGTTGATTTTTAATTTTTAATTAACGTTGACATTTACATAAAACTGACGGAGCGTCGCTTCTTCGCGTTTAGAAATTGATTTTTTCACTGATGTTATTTAAATAAAAAATTTGAACAATTATTTATTCAAACATTTTTTGTCGTCGGTCGATTATTGCTGTACATACTTTCTAATAATTAATATTCAATGAGATTATTTAATTACACTAATGTGGTAATTCATCATCTTCCTAACTTGTTTCCCTTTTCAAGCCCAAGGTAGCAAATTTCACGTTTTAAGGGGAGGTTTGAATAACGAAGGCAATAAAAATAAAATAAGGATTGTTTTATGTAAGACACTGTGCGAAATGACAGAGTGCATTCAGTACTCGGTTTTGATTCCGAAAATGTAAAAAATTTGTTCCTAAAATTGAACCTCATTTGAAATTCTTACAATACGGTTGCCCATACTGGGCCGTCATTACTCGCCCGCACGACTGAGTCACGGGTCTTCACTATGAAAATAATGACAATAAACTCGGTGAAGTTTACTTATGCAACATTTAAATTTTATTGTAGTTTAATTAAATTTTTTCTTCGTATTTTTATGACATAGTTGGTAATGGTGCTACATTACCAACTAAGTACCTTAGACTTACAATTCACGTTGTATAACTTGTATAAATGGTATGAGGTGTGATGGGGAATATTGACGACGGACACCGGCAATCGGAGGCGGCTTATCATATGGTACTAGAAAACTACTCCAGGCATGAGATCTGCCAGCCTCCATGATAATGCATAGCCAACTTTAGGAGCCGCGCGTGAACCCTCTCGTAAGGGCTCTCGGCCAAGATAATAAAAGTTACTTTAACTAATATTAAACATATAAAAAATATCGGGATGCATCTTTCCCATGTGTGGGAAAGGAGAGACGTCTGGTCCGTCTGAGACCATCACCCGATGAATTTTATAGTAACCGATGAAGCTGCATTGAAGACTTTGGTTAGCATAGAGCAGCCATTAAAGAAAACTACCTCCTCTACATAAAAAGAAGCCACTTCTATTTAATCATATAACATTGTATAACCGAATAGATACAGGGCAATAGATTGAAACAAGAAAGTAGAGCCAAAAGGTAGTGTGTTACTTAGGTGCGATACCTATCAGACGATAGAAACAAGCGAAATGGCTCGAAAATAATTCCCCGCGGAGACGGTAAATTGATCGCAGATTGGTGCATAGCCGCATTGCTATAGTTTTGGACAGCGGTTCCCAAAGTTTTATGTGCCGCCACTTTTATTTATCCAATGCCCGGAACCAACCCTAGGCTGTTCTAAGGAAAAGTGGATTGAACGTGGTGTAAGTGAAAAAAATATTTTAATGGGAATGATACAATTCGTATCAGGCTCGGTCAGTTGGTGAGTCGTTCTACAAGGCCACTCCAATATTCGCTCGCGTCCTACTATGGGCCGCGGCGCATAGTTTGGGAAACACTCGTTTAGAGCATTAGGGTTAGATAACTTATCAAAATGTCTGCCAACGATATAATTCTCCTGATAGTAGTAAATTGGGGATAATTTCGTTATTTTATCTTTACATCTCTAACATTTATGTTCGGAATATTTCAACTATAAATTGTAGTTGCTTTTTGTTTCATTTAAAAGGTTTCTTAGTTACGCTGTCACAAATAATTCTTAAAACAAACTGTTCAGATTTGTTATACAAGGGTGGATTGAAATATGCGTATACTGCTGTTTTCACCATGTCGTTTGTCAAAAATCTCTCAAGAGCATTTTTAGGTTTGGGTATAGAAAGAACTCTGATCGGGCGAGTAAGGCGGATGCACTAATAGTTCAAAGCCACAATTGTGGATTTCAGCCGTCAATTGCACAGACGTGTGAACACTGCCGTTATCTTAATGAAACAGGACGATTCTTCTGAGCATTCCTGGACGCTTTTCTTTTATTTCCTCTCGTAAACGACGCAGTAAGACAGAGCAGTAATCGGAGTTTATAGACTGATACCTTTCAAGATAACAAATTATAATTACACCCTTCCCAGAATACTGAAGTCATTAGCTCATTAGCGGCAAATAGCCGACAAAATCGCCTTAGCCTTTTTTTGGGGATAGTGAATCTGTTCTTCTTCACTGTTGCGATTGTTGATTTATTTCTGACGTACAGTAATGAACCCATATTCCGTCCACTCTAACAAACCGATTCAAAAAATCACCTGCATCAGCTTCAAATAACTCCAAACAATCACGTAAAATCACGTCCTTCTTTCTTCAACTGAAAGCAGTGTGGAACCCACCTCGCAGACACCTTGTGGAAATCCAATACGTTGAATATGATGTTTTGAGTTCATTTATAAGCAATGCCTATAATCTCGGCTATCTCTCTAATTTTTAGTCTGCGGTCTCTCATAATTAAACCAAGTAATTTTTTAATATTTTCATCAGTAGTGGACGTCGGAGGCCTTCCGGAGCGAGATTCATCTTTCACACTCTGTCTACCACGCTTGAATTCCGCTATCTATTTCTGACGGATGAATAAGACAGAGCAGAGTCTCCTCAAGTACTGACCATATCATCATAGATGACTTTCGGTGATAGTCCCTTCCTATGGAGATCCTTAATGACGGCACACGATTGCTTTGTTAAAAATATTATAAAATCAAATAATAATGTGGACAGATTTCATTTTTAGAATTGAATGAATCTGCGTTACACCGAGTACTTTTCAGTCCACCTTCGTGTGAGTAAAGATGATATTCCTGATACATCTCTTTTATTGATCACTAATACTTTTACTATTGGAATTTAACCAATCAGATATGTTAATTATAAATAGTAGAATTTTGTGTGGTGTAAATGTTACGCCCATGGGTTCGTTGAATGAGCATGTGTTATTCCATATACAATATATTTATTGTGGACATAATGATTGATGCCTTGCACAGATAAACAAACAATAGAACATTATATACATGCAATATATAATTTGCTATTCTAGTGTGAACTTAAATTTAAATTAATTGTATATCTTATAAATCTTATGTATTATTTGTGGCGATGTACGTTTGTGAGGGGTCACATACGTGGTTTGAGTAAATGTAAATAAACATACAAAAAAATAACCACGCAGATAGAAATATCATAAACAGTACTATCGAAGAAACTTATTATCATCGACGTACGCATATATTTTTTTACTGCCTCGGAGTGAAGCGGTATGCATGTGCCACCGAAGTCATGAGGGCCCTGGGTTCGAGTTCTGGGTCGCATTGGGATTTTTCAATTTCTAATAACAGTCCGCAGTCAGGAAGTTGGCGGTGTTACAACCAAGTGCCTCGGAGAGCACGTGAAGCAGTCCTGTGCCTGATTTCTCTCCGGTCGTGTCGAATTGCCGTCCGTTGCCGAATTCCGGCTTGGCTGATATAATTATTATATTTTATAAGGTGGCAAACCAGGAGTCAGAACCAGAGTAACAGAGATCAGAGTAAAGGAGACGAGAATAAAGGAAGGCAACGCATCTGCATGACAACAATAAGGTCGTCGATAGTCGTGAGAATGCCGCAATTTCTCATTTGCCCCTATAAATAAGAGAGATTTGCGCCCCTTATTATGGCCTACTGATGAATGTTACGTAAGATATTAATATGAAAATTGTTGTTAAATCATCATGACACCGAAAGTATCGATATCTCAGTTCCATATTTACATATTGACTACAAGTCATCGGAATAGCTCTTACGATAGAATGAGCCAGGCCATAAGACGCAATTCAGAGACTTACGATCAATTCTCATGAAAACACCTTCAATCTCATTTCACCCTGATATACGTAACTAGCAGTCCATCCAGGCATCCCACGCATATTGCACGTAATAAATCTTTGATTTACAAAAATGTGAAAATTATAAATTCATGGTAATGAGAAGAAAATAAATCTATAACAGAACAACGTCTGCCTGAACAACTTTGGTTACATTGTCAAATTTTCATAATGATCAAAACGTTTTAGAAAATATTATTTAGCCAATGTTCATTACAAATAATGTAGAATTCTAATAGTAAAAGAAAACAGAAAGAGGTAGAACATTAGTACAGACAGAGTTTGCTAACTAGTCAACAAAACAAACGTGTTGATTTCTTAGTCCTTTGAATGCACAATTAGTTTTTAATGATGCGGATATCAATAAAAGCATACCGAAATGTGAACTATTTTAGGAAGGGGTAGTGCCATGCTGCATAGGAGGAGGTAGTGCCATGCACAGTGCATGACACTACATCCTTCTATGCAACAGAGCTGGGCCGGCACGACCGGGGAAGTACCTCTCGCTCACACAAAGTGATAACCTCAGTGTCAGGGAGAAGGAGAGCAACGCATTGGCATAGTATTTATGTGGATGTTCATGGGCGTCTTAGTCGTTAAATGGCTCCGATTGCTGGTTTGCCTCCCTAGTCTATAAAAAAAAATTAAAGCATCACGCGATATAAGGTTAAACTAGTTGCATTCTAACAAAACATGCGATATTAACAAACAATTATTCATTATCTCTTTATCTAAACTGATATTATAAAGCTGCATTTTATTCGTTTGCATGGGCTAATCTCAGATATTACTATAATATCTTAGAACCTCTTTCAGTGGTAGTTCACCCATATATCGGGGAAGGCACACAAGGAAGGTCCACGAGAGGGGACACAAAGCATTAAAGAGCTTTTTAAGAAAACTTAAATTAAACATATAACATATTCCTCGTGTAGTTTTCTATCTACACAGACCTATCCTAAAATAAACACAGATCTATACTAGTAATATAAAGCTGAAGAGTTTGTTTGTTGGTTTGTTTGAACGCGCTAACCTCAGAAACTAATGGCTGTTTATCGAGGAACGCTATAGGCCGTGCTCCATGACGCTGCTACTAATAGGTATGGAGTACGTGCCTGTAGCCGCGGCGTCATGCAATTTAAGATAAGATAAGACTTTATTTGTAAGTAGCGAACCGCCCTAGCTCTACCCGTTCAAAACGGGGAAAAAATTAAACACTAAAACCTTCCTCGACAATTGCTCTATCTATGGGTGAAAATTGCATGGAAATCCGTTGAATAGGTTTTGAGAAAAGTAAACGTCTAAAGATTAACAACTTTTGGGTACTATGTTTTATAATCTGATATTTAACATGATCCATATTAGAGGATAACAATTGTAATTATTTTACAATTAAAAGTACACCAATAGAGGACTAAGTCCTATAACATTGGTGCAATATTAATTACTTTGTATTGCAGCGTTTAATACACAAGCAACAAAGGGCTTCTGAAATGTAACAAATAACATTGGTTTCCATTTCATATACACAAAACTTCCAATTTCAACTGACCACTATATTAAATTCTCTCAATTTGAGGTAGCGCGTACAGTTCATTAGAAATAAATATTTGTTCCCAATTCGGTGGTATAATCGAGGGTGAAACAATACGTTACTCGGTTTTACCTCAATAAATTATAGGTCTCATTATTTTAAGCCGAGCACGTACTCTCGTATCGCTGAAAGGATCTTTTGTTGATTCATAACACTTGGCCCAAGTCAATTGAACCCGGTTAAGCTTTGAATGCTCGCAAATTAATGAGTCAGTCCAAGGTATAGTGTGCCGGCCGGTGTTTACAGTTCATATCATGTTTCCTCCAACACAAAACCTGTGAAATCTAGGTTGTACTTCATATTGAATTTACGAGGTTCATTTGATACAGTTTAATTTATTCTGAAAACTTATTTGTCGGACATAATTGCGATATAATTAGATGTGTCTCCCTTCGTTGTGCTCCTTTTCGCTTGTAATTCATCGATTTGTTTTATGTGCATTACCTTCTTTTATTGCAAAAATTTGTCTGGTTTTCTTAAAATCTACCAAACTGATTTTCATGCGATTTTCATTCACGGATGATAGAGCGTTTCCCGATGACAGTTTTGGTGTATAATTAATTCACGGGCGAAGCCGGGGCGGATAGCTAGTTTAGTATATTTTAATTTCATTTCCACTACAGTTGTAGCTTGCCCGCACTGATAGTGTACGCAATTCTAGAAGTATTCAGATGATCATTAAAACATTAATATTACATTTAAACACATTAGTATTGTATATCATGTTATTGTGTCGTGAACTTTTAAGTTTACTTCTCCATGTCTTGAAGTCGTAGTAAGTTTTTATTGTTTAAATTTGAAAAGTTTCCTAAACAATGTTAAAATAGTTTTAACAAAGTTAGTCCTTTGAATTTTTTGTAGGTTTGAAAATTCATATAATTATACAGTGTACACATATAGGTATAGAAAGTTCAAATAGCCAGGCAATAGATCGGGGATAAAAATAGTTTCGAGTTTTTAACTCTACAAATTTTTAGGTAGTGTGTGTAACGGATAACTTATTCATATCTCTGCAAAGGTATTTCTACTGATATCACATAGGCTATTTCTACAGGATGTGGGCCATCGCCAAGTTGTTCGAGAGGCTTCTGCTTCGGAGGCTGAAGCTGTACATTCCCATAAGGGACGAACAGTTCGGCTTCCGGAGCGGCCACTCGACCACGTTGCAACTGATGCGGGTGATCTACCACTTGTCTGTAGAGATGAACAAGGGGAGACACTCTGTCACAGTCTTTCTCGATATGGAGAAGGCCTTCGACAGGGTGTGGCACCCGGGACTCTTGTAAAAGTTGGTGGACGCCGGCGTCCCGCTGGCGTTTGTGAGACTAGTGGCGTCATTCTTGGAAGGTAGGACCTTCCGGGTAGCGGTGGAGCGGAGGCACTCCTCGGTGAAGGCCATACGTGCCGGAGTGCCACAGGGCAGTTGCCTATCCCCTTGCCTGTACGCGGCCTACACCAACGGCATCCCCACACTCAACGATCCTTCGGGAGAGGGTGAGGTGGATGTCATGCTCTTGCTGTTCGCCGACCATAGCGCTTACGTAACCTCGTCCCCGGAGCTCGCAACTGGGCGCATGCAGCGCATGCTGGACCGGTTGCCGGAGTGGCTCGACAGGTAACGCATGTCCGTCAACGTGGATAAGACGACGGCGCTATATGTCAGCAAGAGGCGCTCCATGCCGTATGTCAGCAAGAGGCGCTCCATGCCGGGGCGGTTAAAGTTTAGAGGCCAGGATGTGTCTTGTGAATCCCCAGTCGTGTATCTCGGATGCAGTATTGACCGCGCGTTGCGGATGGGCTCGCAGGTGGACCGAGCGGTCAACCAAGCGAGAACAGCCCGCGCTTTGCTGTGGCCGGTACTAGCGGCCAGACTTCCTACACGGACGAAGCTGGGGATTTACAAGACATATATCCGGTCACGCCTCACTTATGCCGCCCCCGCGTGGTACGCGCTAATCTCCTAGGCCCAGCGGAAACGCCTGCAAGCCCAGTAAAATATATCCCTACGGGTCATCACGGGTGCCGGTCGCTACGTCCGCAATGATGTGATCGCGCGTGACTTGCGGATAGAGTCGCTGGATGAGTTTGTGGTTCGATTGTCGAGCGCTATGTTCAATATGGCAGGCAATGGACCGTATGCTCATCTACGTGACCTGGCCCCGCTGCACGCGTGACCACCTGTCGGGAGACCGTATCCGCGAGAACTCCCCCCCCCCCCGTGATCCACCAAGCGGACTAGGGACTGCGTGTCCTGCGATCCGGACGAGGATCACACATGCGCACGCATAACACACCCAATCGCTACTCACCACAGTCACAACACACCACATAACACACAGGCCCTAAATGGGCCTACATTTCCCTGAGCCAAAAGCCAGGATGGCAAACCGCAATTTTACTGCGGCCCCGTTACCGAGGGGATAGTCGTCCCCTTGCGACCCAACCCGGGTTATGAGGTTCGCCTCGATGCCCGTAACCCCCCACAGTTTCTGTGGGGATGACCAGCAGTGACCAGCAGTGAGGATGTAGACCTTCCTAGGTGCCTCTCATAGTGAGAGGAGCCTAGTAAGGGGATGTATTAGAAAAAACAAAGCATCAGTAATATACTGAGGATCACAATGATGATGATAATAGGCGATGAGAAAAATACTGAATACTGAAGCGTCTAATTATCTGATCTTTCACGGCCTGCAAAGGTTATCTAAAGTTGCAGTGTATTGCACAATAATAATACTATCGAGGAGCGTGTGAAAGTTATATCGGGACCCTTCAAATATGAAATCACACGATTATACACACGTATAATTAAATTCCGTTAGATTACGTACTTTCCCACCGGGTGAGATTTCTCCCCTTGCACAAACACAGGTAAATACAGATATGTAAGACGTTCAAGGGGTCGATATGAATGGGACAAAGAAACGTTCTATTGTATGAATGCTCGACGTAAGACCACGTGTTCGGCCACTCTCACGCCGCGATTTTGGGGACCCGTATATATAAGGGGCTATAGAACGATTCAAAATCATTCCCGAATTTGACGAGCAACAGTAAAGTGACTAGCGCCGGGGACCCGGGAGGGTCCCCGGTTAATTCAGTTTTGCGAACGTCTCGCTACAAATTATTGCTAGTTTGTCAATGTAAACTTGCAGTTTGAAGTTGAAGTTGACAGTGAAGTTAATTAATGTTCAATTTAAGTTACGTGCCGTTTCGCGATAAATATCTTTGGCAAGCTTGCGACGCAACAAGACTGATTCGAATAATTGCTAGGTGAGTTTTATCTTTTATTGTTCCTGTTATTAAGACTTTGAATCAGCAGTTATAAATTTATGTATTTCTTGTTTAAGTACCACAGTTTTTGTTGTGTGTTGAGATTTCAAATTAAGTACTTACTTCAGAAACTTTAACGTTAGCCTCATACTGAGTATAAACTAACTATAGTACTGAGTATAAACTAATACAGTACATAATGGTATTGAAGGATCAAACGATAATTTTTTACAGAAGCTATTGTTTTGTATTATAACTTTTATCAGTATTCTAGCTAATAATATATTAGTTATTTAAAAAAAATATAGAGGATATACGTAGAATTATTTTACCTTATAATGCGTATTTCTTAATTTCTCTTTCCTCTACTGATACGTTGACCTTATCGAAAATAGATAGAGGAATGAGGATAAATTACATTGACAGAATACGAGTACTTACTTTGCAGATCATTAATTCAAATTTCAATTCACATTCAAAGTGTAATAATGTTCAATAAATCTTTCAATTATATATTTTTATTGTTTCAGACAATGCCAGCAAAAACAGAATGAAGACGAAAAATACCATTAAAACAAAAAAAAAAAAAGGAAATCTAAGCAAACTTAAATAAAAGTTTAAAACAGTTTAAAATAACATGGATATCAAACACTCAGGTTAACAGATCATTGAAGAATCCCAAAGATAGGTTAGTAGTAGGTTAAAATGGTGTTTCCTTAGATTATTAAGATGAATATATTTCCCTTTTCATGACTAGTATGAAAGATAAGAAAGTAATTCATAATCCTCGATGTACAGTTTAAGATTTCGAGTGCCTTAATGTACGGTGTTGTTAATTGTTCCACGGTTATTGTTTCTGTTGACTGTTACGTTCACTTGTTATCGTTGACTTTGAAATGTTCTTCATTCACATCAACCTTTATTTTTGTTACATACTTACGTTTAAAGAAACATTGTAAAGAGAAAGTAGTAACATTTTTTTATGACTAACAGGAATCAGTTATTTATATGTCAAATTACTGTACGAACACATTAAATGAAGTTGTTAAAAAAAGAAACCAAAGAAGAACAAAGATCGTTGTTATATCATCATTCGTTAAATTTGAATTGATTACATTTTTTGTTAGTGTCATTTCACCTAAATTATTTCTATTTGTTTACTGAAAAATACGGTTGTAGCATGTAACAACCTAAACACTACCACGTATTGTTTTATCGTGAGTAATATTAAATTAAAATAATTAATAATTACATAATAATAATAATAAAAGTTTATCCTGTTTATTGTTAAATGTATACCACACAGTCATAAAATGTAGAAAAGAAGAATCATACGATCGTAACAACTCGTTGCGAGTTTGTGTCATTTTTAATTCGTTCAGTTAATAACTAATGAAAGTAAATTTGTTTTCGATAAAATATTACATTTCCCGTTGCTATTTTTAAAATATATTCTATACAGTTCGATTACGTTAATGTTAGGCTGTAATTATTGTTTTTGTTTTTCAATTTAAAACT
>JAFELO010000270.1:1161063-1212444 GCA_017140195.1 Eumaeus atala | reverse complement strand
TTCGTTTTTGTTATTTTCAATTTTATTCGGTTACGTTTCTGTTAAGTTACTATCTTCAAAGTTTTCATCTCCAAATATCACCCATTTTTGATATGTAACATTCGTATAATCGAATATTGTTAATAACTATTATTGAATTGTTTCATTTCTGGTTTTTAAATATCTTTTGCATTCAATTATTTTGTCTCTTGCGTTTGTGCTTTTGTTCAAACAGATAACAGTTAAATTTTCATTTGAAATTCTTTTTATTTTGTTATTTCTATAGTTTCCTGTAACTGTAAACAAAGTTCTAATGCAATTCTGATATTTCAACTTTCGTCCGAATAATTACAAAAAGTTAAGTTTTGGTTTTTTTGATGCACAGATGTTTGTGGAAAGTTTCGTTGATTTTAATTGTTTGTTGATTTTTTGTTTTATTTTGTCTATTGCGTTTGTGCTTTTGTTCAAACAAATAACAGCAAAATTTTCATTTGAAGATCTTTTTATTTTGTTATTTCTATAATTTCCTGTTACTGTAAACAAAGTTCTAACGCAACTCTGTTACTTCAACTTTCGTCCGAATACTTACAAAAAGTTAAGTTTTGGTTTTGTTGATGCACAACTGTTTGTGAAAAGTTTTGTTGGTTTTAATTGTTTGTTGAATTTTTGTTTACTTATTACCAAATATCAAAGCCGTACGTATTTTGCTGTTAGCCGTACTCACATAGTGCCTTATATCATCGAAGTGCCTCTCGTTGTTGTTATTATTTGCCTTCTGCGTTGGTTTTTATTAACCTTTACAGGATGCGTAAAATTGTGTTGTCTGTAAAGTTGGTCAAGATACAAGTGTTAACTTGAAGAAGTTATATTTGTAAAACGTACCATAATGCTTTTACTCACAACATTACTGTAACTTGATGAGAATTTTTTCCCCCTTAAAAATATTTATAATAAAACAATAATCCTCCCAGTCAATGGAATTTGTGGTTTCGATATTGTTCACCTAATTAATTTCACTGTGGAAGAGCAAATGAATTTAAGTAGTAAACATTTTAACGTTAAACATATAAAGTGTATTAATAAACCACCCTAGGGGATAAAATTGTCATTAAGCATCCATTGTTATACATAACGAATCGTTGGTTATTGAATTTTGTTAATGTTAAGTAATTTTAAGCGTTGATTTATTGTTATATTTATTGTTATTTTAATGTAAATGGCTGTGACTGTTAGTTTTATGTTAAGTTTTCGTTTTAACTTTTCGTTTTGTTCTCTACCGTCATTAAGGCCGATTTGACTCTGATTAACCTCTGTGTATCGATTACCTCGATTAGAGCTAATTATAAGATTTTTTCGTGTATGTTGAAACCGAAGCTTTGTATAAAATTAACAACAGATGTAAGTATTAGAGATAGATGTAAGAAAGACTTGTGTGAGTGTGTGAAATAAATATTTTATACTTGATTGTATAACTTGTCATTTATATTCATCCGATGTCGGAATAAGAATTCTTATATTTTGATGTTGTCTTAATAAAGCTTTCAATAAGTTCTTCAAGTTATATTCTATGAGTAAGACTGGTTTAAAGCTTGTACGAAGTCAATTGACCCGAGGGTTCAACTTTTTGTGTCTTCTTATAAGAAGAAACGGTAAGGATCAACACCATACTGCACTATAACAGGACGTTGGGGTTGTCTGTCTATGAAGGTGGTGTTGGTCCTTCACAGAACCGAGGACTCTCGCTAAAGGCGGCACTGATAGAATTCTTGCTTTTTTTGTGGATATTTTAGCACATAATTGTTTCACGAGGCACAAACCTGATCAGGGACGGTAACGGCGCGTATCTACAGAACGTATTTTCAGCTGGTTGTCATTCCTGGATAGAGCAATTACTGAGGTAGATTTTAGTATGCAATTTGTCTGATGAAGCCAGGACGACTTACTAGTATGTATAAAACACTGAGTGGTATTCAGTTCTTCACAAGTCAATGCCATTCTTACTGGTTGACCAATAAAAGTGTCGGGTTACTTCGAGCGTCTTCACTAGAATGCGCCGCACGCCTCTCGACTGCACTTTGAGGATCCTCTCCTCCATCAGTCAGCGATGACTCTGGTGGTATACTGGGTGAGATGAATAACAGACATAATGGGACAGCGATAGAGATTTTGTAAAATGTAGATCAGCTAAAATCATGATGATCTTATTCCTTCCTGATATCTATGGCCTAAATGCTTTTTCACATTTTTTTCCAATAGTAAAATTATTATCCAGTTGAAATAAAAGTGAGTTAAAACTTTAAAGTTCGGACAGTTTTACTTACAAAGTATTGCAAATTCATATAATATTTTCACAAGCGAAAAAAGCTGTTCCTGTTAGGAAAACTTGGAAGATGTCCAAATGTTTTGGTACAAAATATTTCCTGACAAATGAGGCCACCATAGAGCATACGAAGAGAATTAAACTAATGCATTTATACGGAGGAGCTTGTGGCACAGTTTGTAGTCGTTCGTACCGGAGACGGTAGCTGACGATGGCTTCTGGGTTACTCTAGCTATATTTTTAATGAACCTACTTTAAAAAAAGGAGCAGGTGTATGATTCGACAAAAAGAAACATACATCTTTTTTGTATACCTGTCACGCGATTACGTCGTCTATTATGGACTGATTTTCATATTTCATACTTTTATACTTTGAATGGGTATATCGTCACATAAATCATGATCTTATGACGGGATCTCGGACAGTTAAATTGGAAAAAAAATCTTTTTTTATAGAATAGGGGGCGAACGAGCAATCGGAGCCTTTCTTACGACTACCGACGCCCATGAACATCCACATAATTACTGTACCGATGCGTTGCCATCCCTTCCTCCCACAATAGGCCACCGCCTACTCACAAACCTCACGAAACGCAACAGTGAAGATGTCATTTTTTAGCGGTATTATGTGAGCGAGAGGTACTTCCCAGGTCGTTCCGGCCCAATTCCGTTGCATAAGAGGATGTAGTGTCATGCACTATGTATGGCCCTACCTCCTCCTATGCAGTATGGCACTACCTCTTCCAAAGAAATTGAAAAAAATGAGCAACCCTTAATGTTATTTGAATATTTGCATCTGATATATAGTCATCAAGTTAAGTCATTCATGATGGCAAGTCTTCCAAAGGTTGTGGCATATTTTCAAGTCATCAAAATTCTTTTTCTTTGCATGTTGAGAGTTTTGCATGATCATCAAGTCAGAATTTAAAATAGTATCCCAGTAAAATCTAGACAATCCCACACATTTTATATGCGCATAATTGTGTTTTTTCATATACTTTTGCATCAACGTTGTCTCGTCTCGTTAACTTAATAGTAATTATGGAAATGCGCTAAAAATTAAAGAATATATAATAAATAATATACACGATACACCAGAGGTCATGTTTTTTACATACATCCATTTCTAGTGTATATATCTATACTGCTCACAAGATTGTCAGAGGAAACGAAATGGAACACGAATTTTGCTCAGGATAGCTTCTCTAGTACGTTGGTATATTATTGCTCAACGGTGCCAATGGCATATATATTCTGGCACATGTGACTGTTGAGTTCCTCAGTGCGACGTGCATTATGTGTGAAGATAGGTCATGCCAGGAACAGTGCATACATAATTCGGATCATTGCAATAAGTACAATACATGCATACACTACGATACGTCACATGGGCAAGGGCGACACGCGCGCCCTCACGCTGCGCCTTACAGCGCGGTACTCAATCACTATATACTATGTTATGCATCTGGGTGACAGATGACACTGTCACGCAACACCTCCCTTTTTCTAGATCTAGGAAATTCAAACAAAATCTAATGCAAAGATAACTACATACGTACATAGAAGAAACAGGTAATAAAATACATTAATTAAACTTCAAATTTTGGTATAGCTTTGGAGCTTTAACAATTCTTCCAGATCTAGTTGTACGTGTTGCATCACCATCTCCAAAGGTATCGGAATGTTCATCGGCGTCGACCCGGCTTGCGCTCCCGTTCCGGAAAAAAACTAAAAGACATCGGTACATTCTCGACATTGTTGCCATCAACAGAAGGAGGATATCCTCCTTCTGTTAAAATAAGAATATTCTTTTGCCATATGATTTATGGATTTGGATTGTCTCACCATAAACCAATATGTCATCGCACCAAATGATATAATCATTTGGTATAAACCTTGCATGTCACCATAGAGATCTTTCTATCTACCTGGACTTATAAAGATCTCTGTAGCTGTACAAATACCAAATGGTAATTTTAAAAATGTATACCTGTCTAAGAGGGTAGTGAAAGTACACAAATCTGAACTATCCTCAGTTAGTTTAAAATTATAAAACCTTGAAAAGGCGTCTAGAGAAGAAAAATGTTGAGCTTTCTTTAGATTTGACCTAATCTCATCAATATTGTTAATAGGAGATATGGCTCCCCGAGAATGCATTTGTTTAAATTCCTAGGATCAAGACAGACTCTCAAAGGAGCGGATTTCTTATCTGTGATGACTAAATTGCTGACCCATGTTTTCAGTCATGTCAGTTTATCAATCTCTGTGATAATTCCTAAGTTCTCCATGTCTCTTTTTCCCTTCCGGAGAGGTTCTGTAACTGAGAAAGGAACCTCCCTTTGGCCTCCACACATGGAATTGCACCTTTACAAAGTTTAATGTGGTGTTTGAGAGGTAAACAACCCAGGCCTTGAAAAACACTCGTATACTATTGTAAAATTTTATTACATTCAACATTGTGAACATTATTGTTATTACTTGGCACAAATTATATTAATTATATTATTAATTATTAGTAACATTATAAGATTATAAGATTTATTTACAGTGAATGCTCTCACAATGAACTCATGTTTGATACAGGTTGGTAGACCAATAATGGTTGGACAATTCATAGGGGTAATTACAAACTGAATTTGATCTTGTAAATTCACATTAAACTTACACTTTATGTTTGTGACAAAACTTATGGGAATCCTATGGTCACCATAAGCATAGCTATAGAAGCTTTGACATTTCTTATTTATAAATTTGTTAGCCTCAATGCTTAGAGACGGGTAGACTTTCAAAGACATTATATTTATATCGGCCCCTGTGTCCAAAATTGCTTTAATACTTTTGTTATTTATCAATAAGTCTATAATAATCTTGGCAAGATTTGGATTTATCTGAGTAATTTTGACACTACGTACTGTCTATACATTGATAATTCTTAATATTAAGACCTGTCTTATCTTGACCCCCCTGAGTTTCACAGCGCAGTAAGCGATATCATCATTAAAAGTCACACCTAAACCTAACCCCTTACCTCATCATCTCCACACGTGGCATTCCTCACTGGACAGCTACAGGCATTGTGCAGAGCGGCGCTGCTCCACCAGACGCACGTAGACCTCCGCGACGGAAATGACGCCCCTCCGCGTTGAAATGACGGTTGTTTGAATTGTGAACGATAATAACGATTGCACTGGAGGTTCTTCCTCTGTAACTTATACACATTTTCGCTTTCAATAGGGATGTCGTCTCGTCCTTTATTAAGGAATCACGGAACGTATCAAAGTCGCAGTAACCGCTGGTTACTTCTAATTCTGTTATGGAACTTTTTAGCGATTAATTTGTACGCTGTTTAGTGGTAAAAAAAAATTGTCTTGCCACAGTCACATTCTTTTTTGGTTCAAAGTATGGGAGGAATTTCTGCTCCACCTGCTCGAGCGTTGCTTTGTTCAACTCAATGTTAAAAGTATTAAAAACATTCATGCGGTGCTCTCCCAACGAATGCAACATTATGGCAAACTTCCTTTTTTAGTCCACTTTGCCCAAACCCGCGGCTAATATCTTTTAAAGTTTTCGGCATTACTGTTTATTATATTTGTACTTATTTCAAATTTGCTCAACGGATTGTTCGTGTTCATTTTTGCTGCCGCCTTTGTCCCCACTTAGAAAGTGGAAAGACCACGTCACGGTGCCTGGTGTCGATATCAGATCTCCTAAGACATATTTTTCTTGAGTACCATCGTTGCCTCTTATACGGGTCTGTGGCTTCTTTTACTCGGTGTCAGCATGTTCAGTTCCTCAGTGCGACGTGCGTTGTGTCAAGCTAGGTCATGCCAAGAACAGTGCATGCATAATTCAGGTCACTGTTATAGGTACATTAATGTGTATACACTACGATACGTCACATCGGCAAGAGCGACACGCGCGCCCTCACGCTGCGTCTTACAGCGCGGTACTCAATCACTAAATACTATGTTAGGCATCTGAGTGACAGATGCCACTGTCACGTAACAGTGACGTGACAAATGCATACATACTAAGCAGCAGACTACACACATTTACGAGCCTACACAGGCCCTGGGTGGTGTGTGGAGCTCGCGGCACATTAAATTGCCGAATACCGACAAAAAACCACCGCGAGTGCCATCAGTGCCTCCTTTCGAGAGGTGCCCCGGAACAACAAATCACCTGGGCACCTTGACGCCTGGTCAGCCCCCTAAGGGACTGACGCCACCTCCACGGATGGGGATGTCGTCTACCAAAGAACAACCCCACTAACTTTGGCACAGTGCTATGGGGTGAGTTTGCCATCCTCGCCCCGTAACCCGTGTTCTTATAGGAGGGTTACAAAGAGCGGCCCCCTCCGTTCAATTGGATTCGCTAAGGTGTTCTTGATTTACCTCAGGCTTCTAAGCCCCGCCGCCATGACAAGGCTTGAACCATAGCGGGTAGAGGGGTTGCCCCGCACCAGAGCTGAATTAACTGCCCTTATCTGTCATGACACCTATTTCACGCAATGAAAATTATATACGAGTAGTAACCGTGTTGTAGGCCGTGTTGGGGTTAATTGAAAGATGTATACAGATAAGGTGATGATAGTTATGAGTACACATCTAGTCTAAATTCAACCAACCATCTTTTAAAACTCCACATTCGTAGGACTCTATAATATAGTCAGTTGAATATTTCAATCATTTCTATTAATAACATCGTTAATATAATGACTATAAAGTAATTTCGCAGTAAATTTGTAACTCGGAACATAATTTCTGCACTAAATAGGTAACCTCAATATATTATGGTACAAAACAAATTGTTGTGTGGTGTATACCACACACAAAATCAATTAACTTACTATGTAGCAACACAAACCACGTTTTATAGTAACCGGGAGGTTGCCAACCGCGAACTATCAAATTCCTATATCGAAATTGCATTAAAAGCTGCACCGTGGAGTGCTTTTGTTGACTGAAGTATGCGTCAAGTTAAATGAATCCTGGGACAGCATGAGGTACTGGTTAAAGTTAAGCAATTAGGAAGAGTTTGAAGCGAGATTGTAACGAACTTCTTGTATTCCGCACTAAAAACTATGTTCCCAGTGAGACAAGCTTGGACGCGGCTAAATACATTTGCTTAAACTATCGCTTTGCTTGTAAAGCGCACAAATATATAAATAGCAAATGCTCTTTGTTGACAAATAATATTATAAAATATTTGATGGGTTTCTAGTTTTGTCGCATCACAATGTAAATATTTTTTTTATACAAATTTAGAAACGTCCAATCCGATATGTATTTTAAAAGGATATACACAGGTGCAAGTGGAATTTAGCCACCCGAATACCTCGGTGGAATTTTCATTGTAAAGTTAGGCTCTAATGATTTTTAACTATGAACTAGTACCAAGAATACAAATTTGGGGCGATATTTATGTCGGCATATGAATTTTAGTTCACGGCAAGGATTGGTAACTAAGTAACCTTTTAGGAAGATGCTTCATAGGTGGGGGTGATGCCATGCTTAGTGAATGACACTACATCCTCCTATGCGAGGTAATTGGGCTGGCACGACCGGGGAGGTACCTCTCAATTACATAACACCGCATACATCTTCAGTGTTGCTTCTAGTGAGGTTTGTGAGTAGCCGGTGGCCCATTAGGGGAAGCGGAGGAAGGCAGCGCATTGGCATAGTAATTATATGGATGTTCATGCGCGTTGGGTTTTGTAAGAGGGCTGCGATTACTCGTTTGTCCCCCTCTTCCATACAAAAATATATAATTAAACGACTTTATATGATTATAAGTTCCTGTAATAAAGATATATGCACTCGTTTCATAAGAACAATGACACACACAAGACAACAGTTTATTCACATTAAAATAAAGTTACATTTCCTATTTTCAGATGATATATTTTAGGTTAATAACGCTGATGATATATATAATTCTCTATTACACCTATATGTTAATACCACAATTCTTAGGACACGGTGCCTGTGTCATGCTGACTGTCGGACTCTTTAATATTATCCAAGTCAGCATTGGATACGATTGTACTACGGAGAGCTGATAAAATTTTGCTGCACTCTTTGATTCTAGTTATCTGTTTCTCGGTCCTTGCCTGTACATCCACTAACCTTCGTTGGTCCCCTTGAAAACGTCCCAATTTTGATTTAACAAAATTCATGTTATATTCTAATATCCTTTGCAAGTTATCCAAATTCCAATAAAAATTTACATCCCATAAAATAGTTAGTAAAAATCCAAAATAGAGTCCTCCCATTGCGATAATGAAATAATATAATTTTGAATTAGTTCTTGAAAAAATTGGGCATTCATCTCTGAAAGTTAAACAGCTCCATAAGTTTGCTGGTGACTTAAAGATATTGTAAATATCACTCATATTGATTTTTGTAATTATAATAAAGATTTTAAGTTTAATTTTTTATAATTTGAAAATTATTCAGTGGCAAGAACTGACATAAATTTTTTGTCTTTAATAGAGCAAAAAATTTAGAACATAAACAAGTTTACAAAGAGTTCTCATTACTCTACTTTAGATGTATTTAATTATTCAGCTTACGAGACCAGTTATAATGATATTCGTGTATTTCTAGGATATTACATATGATTAGAATATCATGATACAACAATATCGACCGTTTTCTGTCTATTTTCACTTGATATTGAAATAAGTACATATTTTATTTACTTATTTTATAATATAGTTATGTAATAGCTAGATATTTCCTGCGAGTTCGCCCGCATGATTAAAACCTAAAACCACGTGTACATCTTAGTATTTTTATATCTTATGAGATCATAAGGTCGAGCCTTTTCTGGCGATCTTTTGGTTAAACAATGATTTTCCAGGATACACAAAAAAAAAGGGAGAATAAGGGGCCTTTTTTCACCCCAAAACCTCAAGTACCTGTTTATGAAGTTTCATTATATATATAAAATATTATCATGTTTCATTTGCTTTTGTGACATGGTATTTTTAGGGTTGAAAGTTGAAGCTTTATAATTTCATCATATACGTGTGTCCATCCGTATGTCACAAACGTTTTTCTCGGAGATTATTGTAGGTATGTTTTAAATTATGGCGTACCCGCCATATAATTATTATGAACCGCTACAAAATATCATAAAATATTATGAACCGCTACAAAAATAAGTGTTATAATTTTGAGCATGTAACTGAGCGACGAAATACTTTTGGAGATGGCGTAGATGTTTGGTGTATAATGCTCTTTCTAAATGGTACCTAGGAAGGTTTTTTGACTCTACTCATATTTTGTGAATAGCTCTAGCTACTAGCTTTTGAAGTAACGAGAGAAAAATTGTAAAAAGAAATAACATATACCTGTAAGTACTCTTTTTGTTTCTACTGGACAACTTTAATTTTTTTTTTTAATTTAGTTTTCAAAATATTAGGTACTCGGTTCCACAAGTATGTGTAATTGCAAAATATACACATCTATCTCTCTTAGGGCTTACAATGTAAAATAGGTCTAGAAAGTTTTATTTGTATGTTGTTCTTAAACTAAAAGTGATGAAATAAAAAAATAATTTGATAAAATAACTTCATGAAACAACTTTAAATTGTGAAATAATAGTAGTTTTGAGTTAATTCTATGACAATTTGATTGAGTCAAAAGTTAAAGGAACCTTCCTTAGGCACCGACCTTAAAAATATATTACATGATGTTTATTTGGTTTCAAGACGCAATAAACTCGTGAATGTGGCTTTCTTGGCCCATGGAGGGGGAGGGATTACGCGGATGCTTTGCCCTTCTATCAAGAAGGGCAAAGCATCCGCGTAAAAATTATGCGAAAGTCCATGGGCGTCGGTAGTCATCAAAAGGCTCTGATTGCTCGTTTGTCTCCTTAAGCTATAAAAAAACAGGATGCAAGCACCTCGTGACCATGACTTGTGGCGCGCTCTGGGGGTCCCATTGACGGTGTATCACTGGACGTTTACTGGCTGATGACAGAAATGATCATGCTGATTTGAACCTTTTTCAAAGTAGTATAGTGTCAATTGCCGACTACCGACGTTCATAGATCCGTCAACATTGTGTTTATTGTCGTGCAGATGCGCTGCCGTTTCTCAATGGGCCACCGTATAACAATAACCGCACAAAACGCGACAACAAAGCAGTCACTTTACGGCGGTGTGGTGTGGTGTGAACGAGAGGTATCTCAAGAAGGCTGGCAATGTAGCCTACTTCATACTAAAAGTTAATCGCCTCTGTGGTGTAACGGTGCGGGGGTGGCCTGTTAAGACCGTTAGCCGCGTGGGGCAGGACCCAGGTTCGATCCCTTGGTCGGGCAACTGTTATTAAATGTTTCTCAGATTATTCTGAGCGTGCACTACATTGTCCGAGATTGGAATGTGCCCGAAGCGGCCATAGGCTTGCAACCTATGACATCATGGGCCTCAGTACTTTGGCTAATCGTGGATGTGCTGGTATATCTAGAGGACCTAGTAGTTGTGGATGTACCAGCACACCTCTGTCTACCTCTGTCTGTCTGTCTGTCATAACAGACATGAAGGTACTTTTTTTTTACTAAGAGTTTATTTCAGACTTCATATTTTCAAATCGGTCGCAGTAGACACAATCGAATATTTGGCCAGGGAAAATGAAATATGGAAACCATGTTTCATCTCTTTATATTTACAAGCTTCTTTGATAGAATCCACTATTCTTTAGTGAGAACAACCAGCGAAGTAACATCCGCTAACATTTTGGACCTCTTCAGGAACCGCCAAATGAATAGCTGTTTGTGCTGCCACTTTTGAAGTTATTAGAAAATATTTTATAAACTTATGTTTATGAAATATTTTCTAGTGACAGCTGATACGCGTTTTTTGTATTTTATTTTTGTAAAAAAAAAAATACAAAAAACGCGTATCAGCTGTGACGATAATGTTCGTCCAAGCACAGCCTGGATGTAAGAAGTTTGCTGTCACACTAGTACCATAAGGATGTAGATCCAATTCAAGGGATCCATTCATTAGAGCTACACACATTTTAGAGTTGATATACGTGAGAAACTTAAGTATTCAATCCTTCAGTGACACTTTATTTATATCTTCTAAATTTATGTGTCCGTACTTATGGACCATAGATGAAACATTTGTTATTTTGCTTGGCGTGGTCTTGATCAATAATGGCAAAAGTAAACTTGTTAAAAGGAATGGTGCTAGTTAATTGACCTGCATAGTTAATAAGAATCCATCTTCAGTCTTCTTTTGTTATGTCCTACACACTCCAGCATTATTTATAAGAATATTCAGACGTGTCTCATTACACAATATATGATCAGCAAATGATCTTACAGAATTGAAGCTAGAAAGGTTTAAGAAAACAAACATCACAATTACCAGATCGTGTCACAAACTTGTTCTCTAACAATCTCGCCGTGTGCTTCACTACTGGCTAGAATAACTCGCGCTCCTCTTTCTACTAGATCTATAGAAGTTTCAAAGCCGATGCCAGAAGTACCACCAGTTACAATTACAACTTTTCCAACTAAGCGCCTACTAGTCACAAATTGTGCAACAGTGGTGAAATAGGTGTATAAGATCGACACCGATAAAACTATTGATAATATGTATAGAAGTAATTCTCACATGTTTTAGAATGAGGCTCGTTTCAGATGACAGTCAGGGAGACAATGTTATAAGAGATATAAGCCCAAGTAGAGGTCGAACCACGACGGTTTGAACTGATCATATTTGTAATGGGGAACATAATATTATATCTAGTGTAAGCGTATCACAATTTAACGAATAAAACTACAAATTTCACTATTATATATTATTAGTTTCGTCGCAATAAATATAACATTAAATATTTTTTGTTGATTATGTAGAACACAGAACAAGTATTTCTGAATATTTTCACTATTTATGTGAATTTATTTGCGGGACTTCAAAAACGAATCACCCTGTTTGAGTGAGGTGTTTATGTCTCGACACAATTTTAACTCAACGCTGAATATTTTATTTCAATAGCTTCGTAATTATTTTTTTTTGTTAACGCGGGGAAACGCATTTACTCGCCTTCACTGGCCCTGGGTGGGGTCCAGTGGGGTGTGGGGCTCGCGGCACATTATATAGTGCCGAATACCCACAAAAACGACCTCGAGTGCCACCAGTGCCACCTTTGATGAGGTGCCCCGGAACAACAAATCATCTGGGCACCTCGACGGCAAGTCATCCCACGAAGAGACCGACGACACCTCCACAGATGGGGTTGTCCCGCACCACAGGACAACCCCACCGATTTTGGGACAGTGCAATGGGGTGATGTTCCCATCCTCGCCCCTTGCCCCGTGCGCAAAAGCGCCGCTTTTTGCTCTTTTGTCCCCTCTTCTTATAAGAGGGGTACAAAGGGCGGCACCTCCTCTTGCTCTTTAGTCCCCTCTTCTTATAGGAGCGGTACTAAGAGCCGCCATCTCCTCGGTTCAATTGGCTTCGCCCAAGGTGTCTCGGATAACCCCAGGCTACTGAGCCCCACCGCCACGACAAGGCTTGAACCATGGTGGGATTCGAAAATAAACCAGCTGTAGCCAATTTAAAAATGGTATCGAATATTTCTTTAATTTCAAATGTATAATAACTGTTTAGCTGGAATATGGAGTCATTTATTTGAAAATACATGACATTTGAAAGAGGCCAAATTACCATCCTCAAAATTACACTTAAAGTGTCTGATTGTTCTGTTTTTTTTTAATTAAATAAAAAAATGTAAGTTCTTTGACCTAAAAAGTAGCGTTAGTGGCTTTAAAAGTGTTAGTGAGCGTTTTAAAACCGTCCATATAAAAGATGTGCAACTATCAAATTATGCACATTGTAAAAACAACTTAAACACATTCACGTAAGGTTCATTTCAAGAAAATTTGAAAATTGTAAAAACGACTTAAAATCATATAAGTTAGGTTGACATTGCAAAAATATATGATTATGTGTAACCACGGATGCTTTAGGATGACATTTCATTATGAAATCTTATATCTTGTATTTTCGTAAATAAATTTGTATACTTCGTTCAAAGTTATTTAACCTCTGACTGTTCTGTTATTGCTTTTATTTCAGATAAAATCAATGCTCAGATTTACCTAAGAACTAATCTCATACAAAATGTCTTAATTGATTGTCTAATCCATTATGACAGATAACATAATTAATGTTACCTATGATATTTTTCCCCGACAAAAATGTATTTAAATTAATATATGTCTCATCTATATCCCTATCGAAATAAATAGTAAAATAAAACAGTAAAAAGTGTCAGTCCATAAAATATAAAATAAATATTTATATCTTTATTTTAATTATAGTTTAAGGAAAATCTATTAGTGCCTGTGTTATAAAAATAATGGTTTTTACTTAGATATAAATTGTAAGGCTGTTGGTTTTCTTATATGTTAACAAAATCTCTCTGTCTAACAAATTAATGAAACACGAAAAAATATTTAAGAGAAACAATTGTCTGTTTGTACAGGAAAATCTCTTTTTTTGTCGATGCGAGGAAATGTATTTATTTACGCGCCTTCATCAGCGCTAGTGAGTGGGGCTCGCTGCACATTATAGTGCCGAATACAACACAAAAAACCACCGCAAGTGCCGCGTTTGGTGTGGTGCCCCGGAACTACAAATCGTCAGGGCACCACGGCTACGTCGGGTCGTCTAGTCAGTCCCTTAAGAGATACTACACCTACAGAAAGATTGCCGGAGGTTCAACTCCACTATCTTTGGGATAGTGCAATGGGATGACTTTTCCATCCTCGCCCCTTGCCCCATGCGTAAAAGCGCCTCACCTTCCTGCTCTATAGTCCTCCTATAAGAGGAGCGCCCGGAGCAGCTCCTCCTCCTGCTTTATTGCAAAATAAAAAAACGTCCTGTTTATGCAACCTAATAACCACTAGTTTTAGAATCCATTATACAAGCCGGCGAAAAGGCTAAACGTAATTTTATGATTTTACAAATACTCACTGGGGTCTGTTTATAAAATCCTAAAAATAATGTGCAACACAACATATCTCGGAAGCATATTATATGGTTTGCCAGTGCGTGTGTTTCTTTAATATTTTTATGTATGCCCTATCACACCGCCATTGAAGTCGTACCTTACCTTAGTAGACTAAGAAATCTAACGCCGTGCAGGCATGTATTATCACGTAAGGGACATCTCCAGTCCTTTTGTTTTTTAAGATCAAAACACAGACAGAAGATCGAGAAGTTATTTAGCCCAATAGAAGTTACTACCCAAAATCTAATTAATTAATGAATGGAACAGCTCAATGAAAGGACCAATTTGGCTTCTGGCCATATTTACAAGTTGTTTTCTAGAGTCTTGACGAATCGTTTCACAAAGCTTGACGAATTCCTGCCACAGGAGCCGGTTTGGTTTCGCTGAGGATTTACCACCAATTGCATCGAGGAGTACGACACGAGGATGTTATTTCCCCGAAATTGTTCACTAATGCTTTGGAGGACGTCTTTAAGACTTTAAACTAGGCAGAATGCGGCATAAATAGTAACGGCGAGTACTTCTCACTTCTTCGTTTCGCACAATTATAATTTTTAGTTATTCCAATTAATCCAAACTGAAAATTATATTTCTTTGTGTACTTTCAATAAATTATAACGCTAGGACATCTGTGACCTTAGTAACTTCGCTTCAGTTGCGTAAACTTAAGACATCAACTTGCAGAAAATGTTGCACAGCCTAAATTAATCCTCCCTACCTATTACCCTTAGGACGAACTTGGACATGACAAAAGTCATGTTCAACGAACACATTCACCCTAGGCCGCTCAACGTCGATGGTGTCATTCTCGTAGTCGTAGACGAGTGCGTCTACCTCGGGCAAATATTACAATTAGGTAGACATAACTTCGAGAAGGAAGCCGATAGAAGGTTTCATTTGGGTTGGGCAGTATTCCGAAAGCTTCGTCACATTCTCACGTCGCCTATACCGCAGAGCTTGAATACAAAAGTCTTCAACAAGTGCGTTGCGGTAGCTCAACGTGCCATGGAACATAGTATGTTGGGTGTCTGATAGAATTCGTAACGAAGTCATAAGGCAGTCAATTAAAGTTTACGATATCACGCGAAGAATTACTTCACTTAAGTGGCAATGGGCAGATGGGCCACTAAACTTCTGGAGTGGAGCCCGTATTTAGGAAAACGAATTGTTAGTCGACCGTTCACTAGGTGGAAAGACGATCTCCGTGTAGTCTGGGGTGGATGCTGGTAGCAGGATCGATCGGTCGCCATGGCGTTTACTGAGAGTCATATATCTAGCAGTGGACCGATAAGGCTAATAATTGTATATATATATATATATATATATATATATATATATATATATATGTAACATTAATCTACTAGTATCGCAATATTCTTGTAGGTACACAATTATGTACGGGGGGTGAAAAAATTCCGTCACGCCGGGCATAATCATCGGTAGATGGCGATCTAATTCGAGTGCTATAGGTATTTAGTTCATATTTCTCATTTTCGTTATAGTAACAAACATTTCGTTTCCATGATATTGTAACATGCGTGTACCTGTTATATTTATTATAACGTGCGTGTACCTATTATACAAAAAGAAATTCGACGATTAGTTTAAGAGTAACCGACTTATTTACTACCGACACTTACCGACAACCGCCTTTCGTGAACCTTTCCTCCCAGGAAAGGTTCACGAAAGGTGGTCCTACCTACCCAATGGACTTACGATTTTTTTTTGCTCGACAGGAGTCTCTGGATGCAAGCAGCCTGTGACTGTGACCTGCGATGTTTTCTGGGGGTTGTCCTTGTCCTGCAGTGAACCTTCACTGGTTTCTGCTGCTGCTGATGATGATAATACAAAAATAATACACTTCAGTTATGTAAAAGAAAATCTTACAAAAATACATTGCGTAGTTTGATATAAAAACAGATAGATACGTAGTAGAGAAAATATATATAGCGTAGATACGGGCGGAGGCGACCTTGTTTTATTCTATATTCCTCTAACTATAAAACTTTATTACAATAAAACCACTTTTATGGACTTTATCGCGGTTTATTTAATTATTTAACTAGTCCTACGTTTAAGATGCTTTACAGCAACAATGAATCCGAGTTGGCTGAAAGGTCGGGCTTGCTAAATAATGAAATAAACCGTAATAAAATCTGTAAAAGTAGTTTTATTGTAATGAGTAACATTCGCGTAAACTTCAGATATAAAACCTTTTCTTGATGTTTTTGTAAAAAAACACTTTAATCATAAAAAAAATAATTAAAATAGCCAATCCAAAGGATGGCAAGGGATTAGGTGTGAGACGTTAATTATTCAGTACTAAAACCGCGACAGCTAAGTTCAACAATTATAAGACTTAACAAGATCGTAAAACGCGCTCCTGAGTTTATCGGGCGAACGATTTTATCTTCCGAAAATTAGCGAGGGCACTTTAATTTCCTATGTAGAAAAGTACTTCTTAACTTTGGATAAGATCATGTTACCTAAAATGTTAATTTACTTCATAATATGTTGTAAAACAGAAATTAAAGAAAAAAATGCTTTTTTCTCTTTCTTCACCGGAAGGACATACTGTTGGCGGTGCTATTGTATGGCAAATGTGAGCACCTTCAATGGATGACGACAGCAGAATTCGACCCCTAGTTCCCGCTAGTTCCACTAGGTAGGTCACAGTTACGGTGGAACAAGGGGTGCTAAGAATCTCCGGGCTACGGATCGCTACCATCGGTTTGACCTAGCTACGTGTAACGGACGAACGCTTAGACTAAATAGCCAATTGGTTGAGTTGGAACCGGAACTGGCAAAAATCCGATGCCATGTTCTGGGGTTATGTCAAGTCCGAAGTCAAGGTGAAGACACCATAATTCCCATCGGGTCATATATTCCACTTCAGGGAAGGTGACACTCCATCACAAAGCGGTGTGGGAATCCTCGTGAATAAGTCCCTCGTAGGCAACATCGTCAAAATTGCCTTCAGTTGAACTAATAATATCTTACCTTACTTAGAAACTAATAATATCTTAAATTCCCTTCAATCCGGGTTTCGAAACCACCAAAGTACTACCACTGCCTTGTTAGATGGTCCTGGTAATGTCTTGATTGCCCAATACAATGGCATGTGCACATTGCTTGTACTTTTGGAAGTTTCGAGAGCATTCGATTCAATCAATACATCTTTGCTTTTTTCCAAGTTAAGCTATTATGGCTTTAATAGATCAGCTATTCAATGCTTTGATTATTTTGGAAACAGAAAGTAGCTGGTAGAACTTCAGTTTAGTTGTAGAAGGACTAATGCATCTACCATGACTCCGTTGAGAAAAGGGGTGCCTCAGGAGTTGATTTTAGGACCCATTTTATTTAATTTGTTAAATAAATATAGAAATAAAAAAATGTGTACCTCCAAAAATCGAATTATCACATATATACAGATGATTTGCAACTCTACGTGCCTTTTTATGCTAAAGAACATCATAAAACTTTGTGGGATTTGAATGATGACTTAGACCGAATTTCGGAGTGGTCGGAGAGAAAAGGTCTTATTTTGAATCCCACAAAAACGAAATAAATGGTTTTTGGAACCCGGCCGCAACTCAAAACCTACTTTCCCACTTACTTTAAATTTGTTTTACAAACGTATAGAGAGAACCGAAGAAGCCCGATTAGGGGATTAAGAAGGGACTAATTGTGGATTGCCATCTCAGAGATGTAAGGTATGTGGCTGAGGCCATACAAGCTACTATAAATGTCATAAGGTACTGTATAAAATAAGACCTTTTCTCTCTGTGGAGCTCCGCTAAGTAGCTAAGAACAGTACTAGTGTTTCGATTAACTTAATCGAAACCCATGTACTGTCTAAATTAAATTATCAATACAATATCCTGAGAAATCATATACACATATATATATATATATATATATATATATATATATATATATATAATCATTTTAAATATAACAACAGTGTTAGACTGCCACGTGGTCTGGTGATAAGAATATTCAACCACAGTCGTTAGGTCTTGGGTTGGAGTCCCTTTTAGGATTAAAATGTTTTTGGGATTTCTTAATTTATAATAACTTCCCCAGGTGACGAAGTTGGCAGTGTTAGTCCGTAACTCGGAGAACTCGTTGAGCTGTCGATCCTGCGCCTGATTGCTCTCCGGTAGTGACGGATTCGTCGTCCCATCGGAATAGGAGAATGAGAGAACGAGTGTACTTGTGCCTGTGCACACTTGTGCACTATAATATGTCCTGCGCATGGCTAGCCTCTATAGAGATAACCGCCGTGGCGGAAATTCGGCTAGGATGACATTATTATTATTAGTGTTATAATTTGTACCTTGGCTAATCGTGGGTTTTCTGGTATATCTACTGGACTTACGAGTTGTGGATGTACAAGCACACCTCTGCCTACTTCATCGGAGATAATAGGCATGAAGGTACTTCTTCTCCTATACTTCTTATAATTTGACATTATGTTACCTAACACTGTTTACACTCCTATCGGAGTCTAAACGAGAAATCGGAGCCACTTTTCGGTGGTAACTGCATTTGCAGTATGCATCATACCACCACCTTTTACTTAAGTACTGCCTGGAGAATGTGTTGCGTACGGCAATAAATTTAGTAAATTTAAGTATCAAGGAAATTTTTGAGAATGTTATATACGCCTCTAGTAGATACATATCAGACATGTTGTAACCTGGCTATTATTTGTTCTGAAAACACCACTTTAATCATAGAGATAATATAGATACAGTAGGGAAACCAACCTACTCGTCCGTCTATGTCGAAAGAGAAAGCAGATATGGCTTACTATCTATCTCTATTTTTACAGAGATATTAGATGTTAAATTTAATAAACAAATTAATTTCAAATAAATAATGTTGATAAACATTATAATGTATAAAATGGCTATATAATTTTAAAAGGCTCCACGAATATATTTAATGAGCATGTAAGGCATATAAGTAATGTATTTTCATCCTCCTTCTCTGTTAATCAACACAGACAATCACAGGCCTATGTCTGCCTTAGGCTTCCCTTGTCGATCTGTATTATCTGAATGCCTATAACGCCTTTACAAATTATAATAGCAAAAACAAATTGTTTTGTATGTCATTGAGAATCATAAGATTTTTTAAGGCGAGCCGAAATCGCGTCCTGATATTGTACATAAATTTCAGGCCGTGATTATGATATTGAGAATTTGAGAATATGTGGCTGTTTTTCTTTACCTCCAGGGTTCATCATACCATCACTGTCATCACAAAGTCATGCCGATGCGTTTTTCATTGTACAGGGGGACGAATGAGAAATCGTAGCTTCCTTACGACTACTGACGCCCCCAACCATACGCATAATTTCTATGTCTATGCGTTTTCCCTGCCTCCTCTCCTCCAATGACTCACCGGATACTCACAAGCCGCACGAAACAAGACACCGAAGATGTCCCTTTACGGCGATATCAAGGTCCCTCCCATTCCAATACCGCTGCAATGCAGCATGGCACTACCTCTTACTGAATTTGCGTCAATCTCCTTGATCTTTTGTCTCGCTAACGTGCCAAACACGTAACAACAACACCCACTACAAGTCGATATCGATATCTATGTCGTAGTCGGATTGTCTATATCGCCGTATTTCATTACGGCTAGCAACATTAAAAAACAGGGCGGTCTAGTATTATAGTGGGCCAACGATTAGCCGGATTGAATACGCCTGATTGAAATACTATTCAAAAAAGCTAGCCTGATTGAAATAAAGTTCACCATTATCTGCGTCCTTGACACGTTTTAGTTCCTAACTTTAACACTTGCGGCGTTGCTACATATGGCAACAACAGTGGCGTCTATTGTAGAATACAGAGAAATGAGAAACTATGCTCAGATGGGTTTGTGATTAGTTTATTATTTTACTTGCACCCGAAACACAGAAAATGTTTTCATTCAATGAAGCGCAACGTCAGCCGCCTTATTTAAGAACGTCTTGCAATGATAGTTCAGCTAATCGTTGGCCCGCCACAAAACAAAACGGCCCTGTTTCAGAAAAAGGCTAGCCGTAATGTTATAACGGCGATTTGTATAATACGATTAAGACATTTATATCAGGACCAGAAAAAGATATGAAATACATATATATATGTTCATTTCATATAATTATTATATTATCTCTCTTCATTTCGGATAGTATGAAATAAAAAGACAAATATTTTGAAGGCATCGTCGGACGCTCGTCGGCCGTCTGATGGTCATCTTTGTGGGAGGATGTATCTATATTGGCTATGTGTACATAGAATTGGACTCGCGATGGTTGTTTTCTACTTTCGAATTTAAATGTGAAACTGCAATAGTAAATAGAATGGCGAGGCAAACGAGTAATTGGATCTATTTTCGGTGACACCGAGGAATGCGCAATATTTTGCTTTGTCTCCATTTGCCACATGTTCCTCAATGAGCCACAAGGTTTTTGAAAACCGCACAAAACACGGCTGCATATTTGTTTCACACCGTGAGAGATCAGATGTTACACGTGCTCAGCCAAAAATCGAGACGCCAGTTCCCGGCGCTCCAGTAGTGGCTGTGACTGTCCCGGTCAGAATGGATCAAATGATGTTTTTATTAATGACTGGAGTTTTCACTTTAGAGGACACTTTAGTGCATAGCTACTGTGTCAGAAATAATGGTTGCGTCAGACTGCAGTCCCATCGGAATAGGAGAGTCAGCGAATTTTTGTATTTTATATCTTCCTTTCAAAGAAAAAGTATCGTATAACAGTTTGTTTATCCCTGGGAAGTGTATTTAGGCATGCCTGGTCGTGTGGAACTTGAGAGATGGAATTGGGATTACTATGAAGGAGCCACAGGAAAGCGGTGGCATACGACCGCGACCCTAAACTACGTCTAGGTATGCTCGAACGCACTACACACCGACAATTCGGTTCTTCCTGAGCACTATGACGACTTCCCCAAGCCGTCGTGGTATGTCCCATTCCAAGGCAGCGGGGCTTGCATTTGACGCCTTCGCATTGGACTTCTAGGGGACTGATTTTCAGATGCTCTCAGTCGCGGCACTTCTGTCAGCCGCTCCGCCTCTCACTTGACCCTCATACTGTTTTTCGTGAATCAATCGACTGCATCCCAAGTTTCTTCGCTGCTCAGCATGCCTCTTATTAATGCTGTCAGCGAGAGGTCTGCTCCTATCGCAGCAATTCCTCGGGTGACTGATTTAGGTTCTCGTCCTCTTGTACCTTTTCGCACTGCCAATTGACTTCGGTTAGTTCTTAAGTTCTCCAGATCCCATGAAACACTACCAGCAAGGGCGCATGCCGCATCGCGTGATATCGTCCTGTAGCCGCGAACCACCCGCATGGTCATAGTTCGCTGGAGCCTGTCCAGTATAACACGGTTGTGGGATGTAATTTACGCCCACATTGGTGCCCCGTACATGACCATTGAGTGGATCACACCTAGAAATAGCGACATCCAAGGCTAGGACCAGCCAAGTTTGAAAGAAATCAGATGATGCCCGCAGCGCCATTCGAAATTCCATCCGATCGAAACGATTGCGGAAAGTCCATCGGCTATCGAGAAGGAGGCCTAGGTACGTCATATTAGATCGCGTATTCTAGTGCCTCTGACTTCAATGAAAAGTGGTCGCGAGAGTCTGTTACGTGGTCCACTCGAGCACAGTGCTTCCGACCTTGCCAGTGCTACTTCAAGGCCAGGAGCCCGAATTCGACTGCTGCCGTCGCAAGAATAGTGGTCCTTCTATAAGTCTCCCCGCGGGCCACGACTAGCGTATTATCTGCATAGCACATTACACTCGCTCCATGGAGGATGTGACCGTGCGTATACAAATACATCTTTTTTTTAAATATAGAATAGGGGGCAAACGAGAATTGGAGCTTTTTTACGACTACTGACGCCCATGAACATCCACATAATTACTATGCGAATGAGTTGCGCTCCTTCTCTCCCCCCAATCAATGAGCCACCCGCTACTCACATGCCGAACGAAACGCGTAGTTTTCTTTGATATCGGCTTCCGTCAGTATAAACACCCTCTAAAGCATCTAAACACTTATTTGCTAACACGCGAAACTGTGTGATCTACTTCCGAACAAATGTTGACATGAATTATGTGGATTGATGAGCTGTGTTCAGGTTCTTAAATTTGAACATGTGTTAAAACTTTATATATTAGGTCATCAGAGTGTGAATCCATTTTGGTATGTAAATTATAGAATTTAAGTGTGTAGACACTTTTAATAAAATAACTGATAATAATGTATAAGTAAGCATAGTAAATGTATGTTACAGCATATACATAGCTATATAAGGTTATTCGTTTTTTGCGTGTTTGAGTGCAATGTGTCAATGACGCTTGCAAGGCAATGTAGCAATGACACCTACAATGCGATGTAGCAATGAACCCTACAATGTAATATAGCAATGACTCCTGCACTGCAATGTAGTAGTAGCGCCTGCAATGCAATGTACTAATGACGCCTGCAGTGCAGTAATAATGAAGCTGATTATTTATGTATACCGAAAAAAAAAACGTGTCAGATCTTTTTTGTGTCTCAAAGGTATTTCTGTACATCAATCAAGAGTCTAAAATAAAAATATATACATAATATTCTGAGTAAGCTGACTCAGCTTATTGCTTGCACAAAGAGCAAATTGCCAAATCAGGCAGATATCGGATGTCGGCATCAAGAAGCGGAGCTGTAGATATATTGTCCGAATAAATACAATAATATCCATATAATTATGAACTCCGTTATCTACATTAACATAGAAACAATGATGTGGACAAATCGAACAAGAGCGAGTTTAACTCGCATACAAAGGTTCCGTAGCAGCAAATAAAATCTCAGCGAAATTATTCCATGTCTTCAATTCATTTGGTCTAACCAATTTTAGTTGATTCCTTTACAATTTTCCCCTCCATAGTTAAATGAGAAGTCTCTCTCCCAAGGCATTGGTTCAGTCATGATCCTCTCCACTTTTATCTCCAGTTTACTGCTGTTCCAGACGTCAGAGCTACCAGCTGCTACAGACTTCAAAGTCGGGGGAGGAGGGACCTCTCGGCCCCCGCTGGCCCCGATGAATGACATTAGAGCTGAAGATTGGCCGTTATCTAACCCCGATCTTAATCCAAAGTATTGTGGCTTTCAGGACAGTTTTAGAGAGTATTGTTTACTTTAAACGCCATAATAATTTTGAATCCATAAAACAATGGACGCACGAAGAATGCGATTGGCAGTGAAGATTTCTCCCATAGATTTTTTCCCATTGCCACCAACACCACAACCACCTTTGAATACACACTTTTAAAGGTTTTCCATTAATAATTTGAAATAACACACACACACACATTTTGAAAGTGGTCGCGCCACGCAGCAGCCACATTCTGCTTTTGGGGATGTATATAACGACAACGGTGCGGATGAATATGGGCGTCGGTAGTCGTAAAACAATCATTAATTATAATAATAATTCTTTGCGTTCGACTTTTTAATTTACGGCTTAATATACAGTTAATTTTAGTACAACAATCCAGCGAAAATTACAACTGCATACCTAACATAATACAGATATAATACGTGCACATTTATTTTGACATTTAATTCACAATTGAAATATTACAATTTGCATTCCTTTCATTTATTATAATATAATCAGCAAAATACTTTCATAAATGTGATGTTGATTATTACAGATGGACTAACTTCTGTATCATATTCCATAGTCTTTAGCTGTGTTAATGTTTTAGCGTTGTCAGTCATTTTAGCCCATTTACAATCTTCAAAGTAACCTAACCTAACCATTGATACATTTAAGGTCCGATGATACGGCCAAGTATATTGTCGTTTGCGCTGCTTCTCTCGCTAAATGTCTACCTACGGTACGTTTCAATAAAAAATATATAGTATCTTATTCAAAATAGGATTTCAAAAATTTCTTTTTAAACGTGGGTACTTCATTACTAAAGGTATATTGTTCATTTGATTTGTGAATTTAAAAAGTAGGTGAATTTTATAAACCGCTACAAAATGATGTAGTATATTGGATTAGTAAAGTTACTAACGGTAGCGATTCATATATGTAACCGAGGGATTTTAGGCTGATTTTAGTCCCACGCCGACGGCACGCGCACCGTCAGCGCTGATGGCCGAGATATATTAACTTTTAGGAAGCGTTTTTTGGTGACGCGTAGCTATCAGTGCGCACGTGCGCGCTGATAAGCAGAAAAAGTATATAGTGTTATACCTACCTACCCGTATCGACTGCGCAGGTTTCGTTTACGCCTGGGTGACAGTTTCGTACTAGGATACATCGTGTTAAGATTTGTTAAAATGAAGAATAACATTTTGTGACTAGACTACTAAATATATTTTAGTGGTGTTTTGTGTGTAGGCTAAGAACGTCATTACACGTACGATGTGTAATTTTTCGGTGTATCACAATCTCCATCCTGTAAAGGTTCGTCGTCCATTAAGGATTTTTCCCGGAAAAAATACTCTCTCCGGTTTAGAGGCGATATATTAAGACATAGCGGCGAACTGTGTTTAAGTGCAGCACCCACACAAAATCTATACGTCCATATTATAAAGCAAAGTACCCCAAAAGCAGTCTGTCTCTAAGTGATCCATTTTCTTAAAACCTACTTGACGGATTTTTATGCAGTTTTCAGCAATGGATAGATGAAGCAATTCTACAGGAAAATTTTGGTGTATAGTTTGTTAAGGTAACAGTCTGGCACGTGTTCTTCCCTAGCGAAGCCGGGGCTGATCGCTAGTGACGTATAAGACACATATAGGTAAATGAACAATAAAGTTAGTAATGGAAATCCGAAGAAAGGGGATCATGCCTTTATAGTCACAGTAATTATTTTTTTAAATATATACTGACTCCTATCGTTTACTTATAATAAATAGTATTAGTAAATGTCACAGACCAAACAGGAAAATACAGCTGAAATTCCCAGTCGATAGTCAACAAGAGGAAATTTTCATATACGTGAAGGAAAATGAATTACTAGGTAAACAAATGGATATTCCGAAAGCAATTTAATTAAGTTAATATTTATTATATATTTGTCAATTATATACAGAAAATGTGATGGTTGGTACGTCGTACGAAGTGTTGGTCAACCGTTCACGGCGGTCTCCGTACAGTAGCCGGTACGGGATGCGAGTAGCAGGAGATCGGCCGTCTTGGCGTTCTTTGAGAGAGGCGTATGTCCAGCAGCGGGCCGATAAGAATATATAAATATATATTCTTTTTTTAAATCGGCCCTTCGCCGAACCTACACATTTTGAGGTCCTAGTGTATTTAAGCATGTAAACCTGAATAGCTTTCTCAAGTTGTTCAAGGTTGACATTGTTGTAATAAAAAAAAATCTAAACTTGCAAACATGATCACGTCAGCGTATTGAGATATCAAAAAAAAATCCTATTTGAGAGTTTTCAATTATAGTGGCAAGTTAAAATATGACTTAAAATCATTGTAACACGCAATTTGTATAAAAGCAAACACGTGCTTGACCGCGTTACGCAAGAGCTGTGTACGAACACGTTCGACGCGAGCGACGAGTTCAGTACGTAAATAGTACGGCCGAGAGACGCGGTCATTTTAACAGTACCGTGAATAGATAACTACTACTATTTATCTTATCAATACCGAGTGATATAGAATCGAGCATTTAGCTGTTGATCACGTGAAGATATTGACGATTCGCAACTACTTACGTGAGGTAGTGATTATATTTTATTTAATATTTTAAAACAAAACCAAAGATGATAATATGGACAATATTATGTGGCATAATATTATTTATGTTACTATATAAAACTTATCAGAAACTGACGTGTGGAATATGTAAATCGGGTGCTCATATGTTTGGGAAAGTTGTGATCATTACTGGTGGTAACAGTGGTATTGGTCTGGAGACGGCAAAGAATTTAGCCGAGCGTGGTGCTAAAGTGATAATCGCGTGTCGGAATTTGCAACGCGGTGAGAAAGCCAGAGATGAAATCATTAGAAAAACAGATAACAAAGAAGTTTATTGCAAACAATTGGATTTAGCGTCATTCCAGTCTATCCGTGATTTTGTCGAGGATGTGGAAAAAACAGAGAAACGCCTTGACGTTCTTATCAATAACGCAGGTGCCGGTGGCCTTGGTAACCGTAAATCGCTTGACGGCAATCACATAGGCATGCAAGTGAATTATTTTGGCCCATTCCTGCTTACCAAACTGTTGTTACCACTGATGAAATTATCAGGACCAAGTAGAATTATTAATGTATCATCTACTTTGCATAAATACGCAGAAATGGATTTCGATAACTTAAACATGGAAAAATATTGGAGTGATTATTTAGTGTACTCGAATAGTAAGCTGTATTTAAATCTAATGACATTGGAACTTAGTAAAAGATTGGAAGGTACAGGGGTTACAGTGAATGCCTTGCACCCTGGTGTTGCTCCAACGAATTTATTTAGAAATATAAAGAATAACTTTATGAGATTTATGGCAAATCTCACCGTGAGTTTCTTCTTTCAAACCATATGGGAAGCGTCACAGACTTCTATATATTTAGCTGTGGCCCATGAGGTGAAAGACCTGAGCGGCCTTTATTTTAGCGACTGTCGCGTGGCGCAGCCGTCAAAAATTTCAAAAGACCCAAAAATTGCCAGTCGACTTTGGGAAGAATCCGAAAAGATTATATCGCGATCGTTTAAATTATGATAACGAATGCTGATTCAACTTTAGACTTTCAGTATTGAGCAATGTACATTGTGTTCTATAAAATTGTTTACTGTTTTTACAATGATTAAATTATTGAAGAAATAATGTGAGGCGTAATAATATATTTTTAAAGAACGGGCTTATTTGTCTACATATATAAGCCAATCCACAAGAATCACAATTTCTACATTTATTAGGTAACAGCTGCATGCCAAACTGAACCATACCGCATAATAATCCCTTATATTGGATTAGTTTAAGAAATACTACAAAAAAAAAAATGTTGTTGTAATAGAAATTATAGTGCGACCCGACGAACTATTTACTGTTCTAACACTATTAAATATTAAGTTTTCAAATTGCGCTTTTGTTAGTAACTGCTATTCCGATTTGAAAAAAAAAAAACGGTTCACTCTTCAATAGCCTATTTATTAAGGAAGGTTAGACCACCATACTACCACCAATAACTGTAAAGTTACTAGGATGAAATCCCGGGGAAAAAAAAAATTATTTTATGAAATATTTGTAAATCCATATTTTATAGACAACATCAAGCTTCATTGTACATGTTGAAGATATTCAAATAACGCTAATAACGGGTGAGCACTTATTTATATCTGTTAATGAGACGAGCATGCAACTTCCCATTCACGGCATACAGTAAACCATTTTGAATCGAGAGAAAGTGCGTTGGTCTGTATTTCACCTGCATGAAGCGTAACGGGACAATGTAAAAACGTGCTCTACTTGTCTCTCCGTTCCTAGAACATTCACATACTCTTGAATAAACGGTTAGAAAGTATTTAGTATGTAGATAGCATTATGTTGAGTTAGATAGCAACGTCAGATCAATCACTGGGGCTTGATTCGTGTGGTTGATTACATGTGGAACATTTAAATATATTTTTTAATCGTATACATACAGAGCCTCACACACATTCATGTCATGTTGATGATGGAAGGAAGGCAACTCCTTTCTTCTTCCCCTTCCAACCTCAATATCCCGAAGATTTTAAACATCTGAATAGAATAAAATTTTACTTTAATTTTGTATTTTTTGCGTGATCAAAACACAACACAAAGAGACAAAAATCTTACTCACACGCATTATATTGCAATCGAAGAAACGGGAAAACAGGCTTTCGACGCCAGTAAACATCCACACACACACAGTGATTATGCCGTTATATTGTGTTCCCGTAAGGTCAATGGGTCGTCTCACTGATTGCGCGAAAAGTGATGCTAATTAACTCGGCACCATCTCCGTCCGATTTTGGTGTTTAACAGACTCTTTGCAGTAAAACAGAATGTTCTCTTTCCATTTTTACTGGGATAAGGTATGTTTTTTTATAGAATAGTTGGGCAAACGAGATATCGGAGCCCTCTTACGATCACTAGGGCCCATGAACGTCCACATAATCACTGTTATACCGATGCGTTGCTGCCCCCCGTAGGACCACCGGATACTGACAAAATGCAACACTAAAGATATCGCTTTACGGTGGTATTATGTGAGCGAGAGGTACCCCCTCTGGTCGCGCCGGCCAAATACCGCTACATATCCTATGTATCCTCCTGGATGTAGTGTCATGCTCCATGCATGGTACTACCTCCTCCTATGCAGAATGGGACTACCTCTTCCTCAAATATGTGTGAGATATTGTATAGTGTAAATTCGTGAAAAACGCGTGCAACTTCTGTTCCCTGTTTCTCCAGTTTCGATGCGTCGGCAGTTAGACACAACCAGAGAAAAAACGGAGGGGGAGGGGAAGAACCGATGGATCAATGTGCTTCTTGAGAAAACTTTATCATTCCTGTTCTTCTTATTCCGATGGGACGGCAGTCCCAAAGGACCTGAGATAAATCAAGCGCGGAACCGAGGGCTAACGCGCTCTCCAGGGCACAAGAGCTCCTGACTTCGGACTATAGTTACAAATTAAAAAATCCTAATAACGCTTTTGGTCTGACACTCGGGTGTCTACTCTTGGACCCGAGATCTCATGATGTGTATTTAGGCAGTACTTTTATTATCAGAGTGGAAGTTTGTGGTGCCACACACCCGTCCCTCGGAGCGTATGATGGCTAGTCTCTATAGATGTGATCCTCTTCGGAGCTGAATCCGGCTAGGAACACTTAAACGACTCAAGCTAAGAATGCGAAATAACGAAAACTAAACCCATCGTAGAAATTTCGTACGTACTTACTATTAGTAGTCTGAACATGTTTGGGTTTGTAAATTTATGAAACATCCGTGTGGTTGTACCCTTTTGGATATGCCGTGTTTCTGATTGATTTTTTCACAATTACTACTTGAAATAAATAACATAACGAAACACAATTTTTCAGATGATAAGATAAGCAGTCAAATTCATATCTAATATAAAATCATCATGCTTCAGGTTTATAATATTATCCCCTTATCTCACAGCTGCGTCTGCGCTCCACCTGGCTATCATTTCTGGCTAGTATTAGCGATAACAGCACCCCGTGTTTTTAACCGCATAACTCCGGTGTTAGTCGTAGCGTCATGGTATATGGACTATAGTCCATTACTTTCCCAATGAATGTAGATATAGTATAAATTAAAATAAATTTGGAGATTTTTAATTTTTTAAATAGTACAGGGAGACAAACGTGCCATCGAGCCTTTCCATGACTACCGCTACGCCCATGAACATCAGCATAATTATGCCGATGCATTGCCCTCCTTTTCCCTACTACTCACAAACCGCACGAAACGCGATACCGTAGGCGTCAGTTTACGGAGGTGCCAAATGAGGGAGAGGTACCTCCCCCGTCGTGTCCGCCCAATTCCGTTGCAGCATGGCACTACCCCTTGCAATTAAGGGCGTCCGACACATAGAACCGACATGTAGTTCCATTAGCGCGTTGAAACACACACACAAGAAAGTTTTCAGCTTTATTAATTAAATATAAATAGCAGAGCCCCGTGGTTTCACTCGCGTAACTCGCACCTGTTGGTCGCAGCGTGATGGTTTATGACATATATCTTTCCTTGACAAATTGACTATCTAATCACGAAAGACTTTTCAAATCGGCACTATAGTTTCAGGGGTTAGTGCATACAACCACAAACATACACTCTTTAATTTTATAACATTCGTATAAAGTAAAAATGATGAGTACAACCAAGTATTATTTACCACGTACGTCTGTATAACAAATTGAAATCACTCATTTCTGCCATTTTTCGGGTACTAAGACCAGATGAACTAGGACCCAACTCCCATCCCCACCATGGTTCAGGCCTTGTCGTGGCGGTGGGGCTTATTAGCCTGGGGTGAAACCAGGCGAAGCCAATTGAAACTTTGCACCTCTCTTATAAGAAGAGGGGTCTTAAAGATCAGGAAAAGGAATCACTATCGGTACCCCTCTTATAAGAACATGGGTCCTAACAGCAACAGGAGGTGGCGCTTTTGCGCACGGGGCAAGGGGCGAGGATGGGAACCACACGACATTGCACTGTCCCAAAGTAGGTGGAGTTGTCCTGTAGTGCTGGGCAATCCAAGGCCCCATCTGTGGAGGTGGAGTTGGTCCCTTAGGGCCCGACTAGCCATCGAGGTGCCCTGATCACCTCATCAAGCGCGGCACTGATGACACTCGCGGTGGTTTTCGTGGGTATTCAGCACTATCATGTGCCGCGAGTCCCACACACCACTGGACCCCACCCAGGGCCAGTGAAGGCGGGTAAATGCGTTTCCCCGCGTCAACAAAAAGTAAAAAGAAAAAAAGAGGATCCCACTCCCATGAGCAATGTGATGACAACGTCAATGCATATATTTTTAACACGTCACTAAGGTGCAAATGTAAACAAAATTAAATAAATGTGTCTAAAAATATTATCTTTTAAACATAAATTTGAACGGAGATTAGTTTTAAGTTTATTTTACCAAAATAGTTAATAAATGAACTATATATTTTCTAATGTTGTTATGCATGTAGATGCTGTTATATTATATAAGGCGTATTAAGCGGTTCCGATAAGACTAGTATGAAATTGTGCTATGCTGCATCGCAGCTGAATTATGGCGGCACGATATCTCGCTCACTTATTAGCGCCTTAAAAGTGATGGCTATGCTGTCGCGTTTCGTGCAGCCGGAGGCCTACTGGTGACAGGGAGAAGTGCTCAATGCATATGCGGATGTTAATGGCTTTTGGGAGTCACCTGCTCTGATAACTTGTTTGTCCTACTATGCTATAAAAACAAAATAGAATTATCTTTTTAAATTCCGCGTCGCACAGAAACCACATTAGAAACGATATTAAGCACTGTAAAATTCACATCGTTGTCATAGTAATAGGAAGTGACGTAACGTAATTGTGATTTTTTTTACCCGTCTATAATTGGCTTGTCTTCTCTCTTCAAAATTGAGGATGACATAAAGCGAATAAATCGATACCAGTAATTGACTTTGAAGCCATTAAAATTTTCCATATATTATTTTTGCCATAATCTCTCTGAATTAAGATGTTTTATCTGGTAGTACAGTTACCGGATTAAATATTTTCACTCAGTTTTTATGATATGCAATGATCTGGCATACAAATTCGAAGGAAGCTTTGTCATTGGCGTACTGAGACCAACAATAAAAAAGGAAGAAATTAGCGGTGTCTTCATTGTTGGTGTCAAATGCTCTACGTACTCGTAACAGTAAGCAGGATACCTGCTGATTGTTGGAGGAGGCAGCGATCTCCCATCTCTATGCTGATAAACGCCATTTAAATACACATATTTATCATTACGAGTATGTTGAACTTAAATTAGTAGATCTGTTATGGACACCTAGAGAAGGCTCTATACAGTAAATATTATTAGTAGCATAACACAGTTGGCAGTAAGATAAAATCCTGTTCCTATCAAGTACAATATGTAGGGGTAGAATAAGATGCCGTACCTATCAAGTGCAATACGTAGCGGTACGATAAAATTCCGTGCCCAACAAGTGCAAAGGTACGTGGCGGTAGGATAAAATATCGTACCTATCAAGTGCAATACGTGGGTGGCGGTAGGACACCGTACCTATGAAGTAGAATACCTTAACACCAAAGGTAAAGCTATCGATGGGATCAAATTGAGGGGAAAAAAATAACATAGCGATTAAAATCAGAAGTTTCCTTTTCTCAGCCTCAATACAAAGTTTCATGCCAGCATTCGAAACACTTTTCTATTACGCCGCAGACACATGACAATGAAAAGAAATCACGATATCAGGTCAGGGCTGTAAGGAGTTTTGGACCCAAGAATTTCACAGGCACGCTGTCCAGAAAGCCCGTCGCGAACGCTGTGTGCGCAGGCGCGTTGTTGTGGCAAAGCGCGGAGTCCATCTATGGTGGCTTGTTCTGGACGACTGAAAAAATTTCTGGCTATATTATTTTGCAGACAAATTATGTAAAAGAATTGACACCAGGAGTCATGATAAAGTAGCTAGTAATCAAAATCTCCTTTGCGCGTATGGAACGTTTTATTTCGGTAGTTCTGTTTAGAGACACCCAAAGAGTTGATGCTTCGTTTTTGGATCGTGCTCAAAAGTCCATGTAATGATGTCCACTTGTAATGATGTTGTAAACTTACCGAGATGACGCTGTCTACAATTCATCTCTCATCTCACGACAACATTCCATCCTGGCCAGTTTCTGTGCACGGTTGCACAACCATGAGTTCACACTAAGTGCCGTGCGGCTACCCTCGTCACGCGAAGATGTTCTTGTAAAATCACTTGATCGCTCCCCTTTCCAGCCTACTATGTGTTGAATATCCTGATACGTAATTCATCTATTGCCTTGGAATTTAATTTTCCACTGTTAGCACGTTTTCTTCCGTAACAGTCTTTAAATGGCGACCACTTCTTTGTTTATCCCGCCTAGTTAGTCGACCACGCTTGAATTCGTAATACCAACGATATACGGTTGCCTCGGTAGGACCTTCATCCATAGATTATATTTCTATCTTATGACTCATCTCGTTTCAGGTGACACTTGAGTCATATTCCCAGCGTGAACTACGGTAGTAACATTTTAAATAAGTAGGATAGATTTCAAGTAAGACACGTCAATTTTAGAATGGTCGTAAAAAGTTAGAAGGAAATTTTAAAATTAGAACGTAAATATTTTAATTGTAAATAATTATATTTCATAAAAAATATATATTCTGCCAGTGTCTTATATATAAAATCTAGAAAGTAGGTACAGAAAGAGGAACCTCCTTTCATCATGTAAGTATAATGCTTTAAGAAATAACTTGAAATTCAACTCCTAAGGGTACCCCCTTAGGGGTTGAATTTCAAAACAAACAGGGGGTACAGGACACACAGTTACGATTTGCTAAAGGATATATACAATATACGAAAGGTTACATAATGATAAAACATTTATCTCAAGACTAGATATCATTTATACTATCTGGTATATAAGAAAGCTATAAATCCGGTAACAGAGATATAATGATAGTTTCTGTCATAAAACGCTTTCATTATGTGATTGGCTTATTATTAATGATGATGTGGATGGGTCCATAATGCCCGGTGATAAATTACAAGGCCCACAGACCACGACAACCAAATCGTCCTAATTATTGTAAATGACCATTTTATCTTTGTGAAAATATCCTTTCGCCTAATGGACTGAAAGGATTTATTAAGCAAATTACATTTATATACATTCATAAATATGCACGCGCTTCTATTCCAGGATTTTGACAGATATCACAAATAGCCACTTACAAAGATTATGACAGTCATTTTGTTTATTCTTGCTGTTTGTGACAGCGAAGCAGCGCTAGCGCTAATTATGTTGCTAATTATCCTTATGCCTCCATCTGATGTAATCGTATTTGAACAGGGCTCTTGCAAGTGGCCAGTCCCTCGGGAAGTAACGGTGTCCTCCATACGGAAGGATAATCCGACAACCAAGATCAACTATCTCCGACTGTCGGGGCAGTGTGTGACCCCCATGGGAAGGGGCGTCCCATCTAAGGAGGTGTCATAAACTGCGCGCACATAGGTCGTCTGCGGGACGGGTCGTTATTAGTGGTGGTCATTATTTCAACAGCAGATTATACAACTCGTTATTCTATCACAAGTAATAACGAATTAGTGAACTCCAGCTTATTCTGTTTCGTTATTCGTTTTTGTTATTCGCGCGTACACGACGACTTAGCGATGACAAACATGTACCAACGAAAAAGCCTACTACAACTAACAATTTAAGCGAGATACGTTTCATCATTTTGAAAATTTGCTTGTTAGCTAAATAAAGTGAACTTCAAAAATTTTAAATTCATTTCGTTATTAAGAAGAGCAAATAACGGAATTTCTTTTTCTAGTTTAGTCCTTTGCTCAACGTCATAAAGTTCACTATTACTTTTTGTTTTTTCTTGTTATCTGCTGTCACATTGTGGTAACGATTCCGAACTTTTTGCAATTGGAATATTGTCGATGCTAATACGACGTTATATCCCATAACAGAAAACAAGATTATGTTGTTAAAGCAATAATTGTAACGCTCTTATTGTTAATAATGACTAAGAATTTTAGTAACTATAGTGTACTGAAATTATTAAGTAGTATTAAACAAGTAAGGAAATCATTACCAACTCAGTATTTTTAGTGTTCATAAGTGATTTATGAAATACTTGAAATACTTAGTAACAATGCCGAAATTCAACAGTCTTGTCTTATCTCCAACCGCTCATATAAGAAATTGAAAAAAAAAAAAAACACTTTCTCGTACAAAACTACGATTAATCATATAAATTACAACTAATTAACAAACATAGGTAATAAATATAAATATTAAGATATTCCAAAATAGTACAATGACAATAACAATGTATTGATAACGACAACTTCGACTACACGCATAACGGGACAACAGTTTAAGATTATTGTTGTTTAAAAATAACAAAACAGTATAATCTGTTATTGACATGTAGCCGTTATTGCCATGTCTGGTCATTATCCACCTCATCCGTGACCTGCCCAGCGGCCTCTTTCAGGGACATAAGCATCTCATTTATGGTGATAAAACTTGTAAAGTCACTACCAGATGTATAGACAAACGCGAAAGTCTTAAATGACTATTGTATACAGGTACGCTATACTTATTCTTCACTTCTTTCTCATGGGCAAAGAGAGAGGCCGTAGACTAATACCCAAAGCCTAAGCTAATCATAATACTAGAACTCTCGATATTCAAGTATGAACTGCCATCTGAGCGAAGCTTGTAGCCATCTGAACTTATGCGCTATAACATTGTGTCACAACCCCACAAGGAACTCAACACACGAGGCTTAAGACTGGCACAAATAATTTATGACCTGTATTAGAACATAAAGGCACTTTTTCTATAATAGTTTCATGTGGAATTAAATGAAGCGTGTGTACATATTCTAAAATCACTTCGCGTTTTCACTCGCTTAGCTCCAGTCCTATTAGTCGTAGCGTCATGGTGTATAGTATACAGCCATCCTCGACAAATGGATTAATCAAACCAAAATATTTTTTTAATCCGGGCCAGTAGTTCCTGAGATTAGTGCATCCAAACAAATGAGCAAATTCCTCATCTTTCTATTATTAGTATACGAGGGTGGATCTAAAAGTTCTAAGCCCGACCAAGAAAATGAGAGAAAAGTGGATCTAAATTTATTTTTATTTTTCGATATAGTCTCCATCTAGTTTCTTTAAACTTGGAAATAAATGATAATCTGAGGGTGCTAAATCCGGCGAATAAGGTGGGTGGGGCAGCAATTCGTAGTCACAATTATGGATTACAGACATTGTTTCAATCGAAGTGTGAACACGTGCATTGTCTTGATGAAACAAAACTTTCTTACGCAACATTCCCTGCCTTTTTTCTTTTATTTCTTCCCGGAGTCTTTGTAAAAGGTTACAATAATAACTAGAAAGTATAGTTTGAACTTTCGGTAAATAATCTACAAAAATAATGTCCTTCGCATCCCAAAAACAGAAGCCATGACTTTGTTAGTCGACAAAACGACCTTAGCCTTTTTCGGTATAGGAGAGTCTGATCTTTTCCACTGTTTGGATTGTTGCTTTGATTCAAGAGTATAGTGGCGAACCCAGCTTTCCTCCATGGTAACAAATCCACACAAAAAGTCCTCGGGGTCAGTCTCAAAAAATTCCAAACTGGCTCGCGAAATTGTGTATCGAACTCGTTTTTGTTCAGCTGAAAGCAACCTCGGGACCCAGCGAGCAGAACCTTATGGAACCCCGACTATTCCGGCATTATGTGTTGTACCCGGCCAAAAATAATGTTTGTTATCTCAGCTATCTTACTAATGGTCAAACGTCGGTCACCCAGTACGAGATCACAAATTTTATCGATGTTTTCTTTCGTGGTAGAGGATGTAGGCCTTCCACTCCTAGGATCATCTTTAATGCTCTCACGACCGCACTTAAACTCAGCTACCCACTCTTTGACACTGGAATACGATAGAACAGACTCCCCCAAAGTGTTCACCATATCTTGATGGATGTCTTTTGGTGATAGGCCTTTTTTATTGAGGTACTTAATGACTGCACGGTGTTCAATTTTCTCCATTATTGAAAATTGCGTCAGATTGCTTCAAACAAATAATCACAGATAATTTATATTGTGCAGTATCGGAATGAAACTGTGCACAATAAATCAATATGAAACATACTAACAAATGACGGTAGACGAACTTTTAGATCTACCCTGGTGGATACGTTTAACTATACACAGTAAGTAGCATTTGAATAAAGACGCATGTAAAAATTAGATGTGTGGCATCATCATATTTTTTTATAGAATAGGGGTAAACGGGCAATCGAACCCTTTTTACAACTTCCGACGCCCATGAATATCCACATAATCACTATGCCGATGCGTTGCCCTCATTACGCCCCCCAAAGGCTCATAATAATCATTGCGATGATGCAATTTTAAAACCCTCCACTCAATACACCGTACACCAGCCAATGACTATATTGTACAAGACTTACTTTCGTTTCTTTTCTTTACAGTACAGGGTTACAAATGAGAAATCCGTGCATTTTGACAACCTCCGGCTACTCAGAAACCACACAAAACACGGCAGCATAGCCTTCCGTGTATTACAGTAAATATACAGTAAATATAATACGTGAGCTATTTTAACAATCACTGTCAAAACGTAATTTGACGTAGCTCATTGGTAACAGCCACTACACAAAAGGGCATTTGGAAGAAGAGTGAACATATCTTTCATCTTCCCAAATGAAACTGAAAGTTTGTTTTCCGGTTCGCACGAAACTCATAAGCAACGTAATATCAACAAGAAACTAAATGTAATTTGTAGAATGTTTTTAACTCGAGGTGCTGAATCAAATCTTATTTAAGTAAGTTTGCTAACAACAGAGATTGAAGCCAAGCTTATTGTACGTCTTACATAGACGAATTTGTATTGCTTAGGGGGAAATGTTTGCGTATGACAAGAAGCTTGTGTATGTTTGCTGTAAGTATTAACACTTTATGAGTGTACGTTCTCACATTATTGTGGTAGCCTGTTTCTGAACTAAAACCACTTTTAAATGTTTCATATTTGAACTATGAAAGCAAAATGAGTCTCGTCAAGGAGATTTATATGCTTAGTCCTTTTTTATGTAGGGATAACGAGCAGAGCCTTTTAACAACTAAAGGTGCCCAAAGACATGAGTTTACTCCCTAAGAAGGAACATACTTTTGAAGTGTGAGTAAATAGTTTACGCGACGAAAACGCGGAAACGCGTTGCGTTCAGCGTTACTTTTTCACGCGATTTCACATGTATTACACGGACCCCGGCGGGTTGATAAACTTAATTCTAATCAACAATAAATTCTCTTACACTGGGTGGGAATGACTATTACAATAGTACTCAAGGTGAGAGGATTAATTTGTGTCTTAAATAATTGTAATAACAAAATATATAAATTAAGGTATAGTGATATAAAATATGTCATTTGTGTTGTTTTTTTCTATTTACATTATTAAAACTATGGATCATAACAGAAACGAAACGATTATTATAGTATTATTTTTATTTACCTCTCTTAGTGTTTACACGTTCACAACCTTTGAGGTTTGCAATAATAAATATATAAAATATCAATAACAGGGAGTGTTGAATATTTCCAAGCAGTAACGGGGACAAATATATAATGGCTGCAGTTAGTACACTCTTTGTTACTTGTCGCACAAACTATGAAAGAAAGAAATAAAGAAAGATTTTCATTAGCTCAAATATAATTCATCACGTCCTCCGAATGTCACAGCATACATGTCTATCTAGAGTATATTTGATCGAAAATCTGTACACAAGTGTGTCGCAGTACACATTTTGTGGTCAGGTGACCACAGTATTCATGAACAGTTCTGTTACTTAAGCTTGGCACCGAAAGTCAGGATTCCATTTCTATTCACTTGGTGCAGACACCGAAAACCATTTAAATAGTTTGGTATTATTGACACCCGAATTGGTATATTATTAGTGTTTGGCTTGCCAAATGTCAAAATGACGGTTAGATGTCATTCGAACAAAATTCAAAAAAATGTGGCTGATGATGATGTTGGGAATAGTGATTTATATGTTATAATGAATACCGAGCGAGACTCAAATGGCTTCCAATCCATCTTCGCAGGAATACTCATATGTTAATACTGTATAACTTACTGTATAATCTTTAAATAATTGAACAATAATTAACGCTTGTGAGCTATTGATAATACTAAAATATACAGTTGCGTTCGATTTGCATTAATTCACCATATATAATGTGTATATCCAGCGTAAAATTGAAACAACTATAAATAAATGCGGCCATTTTGTTCGCGCATAAATCTTTCCAGCACTACAGCTGATTTACAGAAATGCTCTCTGCACTCAACCCACTGTTTGCATGGATTTTCACATCGACTTAATAAATTTTAAATTTTGCTTGTATTTTTTTTTGATCTTACTGTACTACGCTTATATTAAAATATATATATAAATATATATAAATTTTGCTTAGATTTACTGAAAGAAAATTTCAACCAATAGATAGAGAGATTCTCGAGGAAAGTTTAAGTGTAGTATGCATAAATGCGTTTTATGCTCGCTGTGTTATGAATTGAGCTAATCGTCAAAGTATGGTACAGTTTCTCATTAACGCAGATCATAGAGACCTTTATATCTCACATGCCTTTTGATATTTATGATGCATATGGAGTTTTGAAATAATCGAATTCTATCTTTTTTAATAGTAAGAGGCATGGTTAGATGTAATATGGAATACGGTAACGTTGAAGGTACACGTAATGCCACTTGTATATAACCGGAGATTATTTAAGAAAATACAGTTTATGAAAAGGTCATGATAATTACAGGTGTAGTTGTTGTTGCAGCTGCTGTAGAAGTAATTGTCGTAATATTTATGAATCAGTCCGTCCATGATGATGACCACTCCACCACCAGGAGTGTGAAAGTAAGAGGTCCGCCTAGATACCCAGTAATATTAATCAGTGGTAGTGAAACTGAAATGAATTTCGCGGCCACTAATTTGGATAGCGGTTTTACGTTTGAACATTACATTGCCAGACTAGGGTTATAATCCGTGGGACAGGCACAAATTTAGGCAATTATTTCCCCTCAGGCAATAATTTGTAGCTTGGTTCAGTGAGAGGTTCTATGAACGTCAGTATAAATCGCTGTCCAGGATCGGGATGGTTGGCGCTCTATGGGGGAGGCTTACGTTCAACAATGGACGGCTACAGACTGATTCATTGAACGTCAGCTGCCGCGACTTGGAAGGAATGAGTGACTGAAATGAAACTGGTGGAAGAGGCCACGTGCGTAGTAAAAGCAAATATTTCAACAACTTCTGCTCAATTTAAAATTTGAAAGCCCACAGTTAACCAAATCTTGTAAAAAAAGTCAGCTGACTATAAAATAGTGGATTATATTTGTATCATGTGTGGTGTGACGCTACTGGTGCTCATCCACAAACTTGGCGGCAGCTGACCTTCACTAGCTGCCCTTCACAGTGCAATTATTTGAAACCACTTGTATAGAGAAAATCTGTTGTTGGCTCGCAGACTTAATCCAAACGTCCATTGAACAAAATATTTTTTATAGCATAAGGGGGTGAAACAAGTGAACGGAGCCTTTTAATGACTACCGACGCCCAATTTTGCTTTCGTTAAAATCCGTCTAGCCGTTTGAGATGCAAGGCGTGTTAAGACCCCACCATGGTTCAAGCCTTGTCGTGGCGGTGGGGCTCAGTAGCCTGGGGTTACCCGAGACACCTTGGGCGAAGCCAATTGAACTGAGGAGGTGGCGGCTCTTAGTGCCCCTCCTATAAGAATAGGGGACTAAAAAGCAGGAGGAGGAGCCGCTCTTTGTACCCCTCTTATAAGAAGAGGGGACAAAAGAGCAAAAAGTGGCGGCGCATTTGCGCACAGGGCAAGGGGCGAGGATGGGAACCTCACCCCATTGCACTGTCCCAAGGTCAGTGGAGTCGTCCTGTGGTGCGGGACAACATCATCTGTGGAGGTGGCGTCGGTCTCTTCGGGGGCCGACTTGCCGTCGAGGAGCCCTGATGATTTGTTATACCGGGGCACCTTATCAAGAGTGGCACTGGTGGCACTCGCGGTGGTTTTTGTGGGTATTCAGCACTATATAATGCCCCACACACCACTGGACCCCACCTAGGGCCAGTGAAGGCGCGTAAATGAGTTTCCCCGCGTCAACAAAAAAAAAAGGCGTGTTAAAGAAATGGACATAAAGAAAGGCATATACGCGTTCTTTACTATATTGATGATGGCCAACAGAAGCAAGGTGTTGTTTTTAAATATCGATTTCCTAAGTTTACGTGAATGTTGCTCATTACAATAAAATTAATTCTTCGGATTTCGTCGCGGTTTATTATTTAAAGTGAGAGTCATTTAAATAATTAACCCCGTTGCCTCTGATCAATATCATAAAGCCTCGCCTTATTTCTTACGTATTCGGGTAAAAATCGACAAAAACAACGTACAACAAGAATCTTAAAACAAATTATCTAAACGTACATTTATAAATCAGTTGCCGTTCGTCCCGAAATAATTAAAATAATTGGCCTAATGAGACTTTCTTTTGATCCAGATGTTTTTAATGTTCAAAATACTTGGCGTTCCGATGTGCGCTTGGGGTATGGAGGCTGAGGGATGGTAAATAGGCGGTGAACGAGGAAGTGCGGACAATATTAATGTGCGCCATATTTCACAGCTGCCCACGTATTTTTCTCGGCCGCTAAACGACGGCAGACGCTAATTAACAGGATTAGCATATCCGCTTTATAAGAGGTTCTACATTTCCACTTAATTTTTAAATTGTAGCCATGTTTACTATCGTACTCGATGTTTAAAACGTTAGGTTAGTTCCTTACATATGAAATTGGCGATTTTCGTACAGGCCACTTTAATCTATTAGGAATTTCTCCTTTTTGTAAGGAATTCTAAATCAAAATTTGTACAGCTACTTACTCATGTATTTGTGCTTTGATGACTCTTCATTCATATCTTTCTTTCCCGTTTTTTACTGTTTGCGTCACTCATTCTACAAAATGGAATACTTAAAATATCGCATTATTTACGGTACTCGTTCTTTAGAAGTAGTTCATTTCTGGTTCCAAAGTTTTCGTTCTGGAAATTTCAACCTGCAGAACAAGCCCCGTAAAAGGTCTTTGTTGTTATGTATATAGCCCCGTAAAAGGTCTTTGTTCTTGTGTATATATTACCCAAGTTGATAATGAAGAGTTGAAAGCTATTGGGGAAGCGGATCCATCGCAAACCACGCCCGAGTTAGCTGCAGGCTGCGATGTTAGTAATAAAATTGTTCTATTTCACTTGAAGCAAATTGGGAAGATTAAGAAGCTTGAAAGTTGGGCGCCTCACGAATGGACTCGAGCAAACCGGCAAACGCGCGTCGACTGCTGCATTAAAATAGCAAATTGGCACAATATTGAAGGTATTTTAAATCGAACCATTACCTGTGATGAAAAACGGATTCTTTACGATAATCGGAAGCGCTCAGCGCAAAGATTGAACACTGGACAGTCAGCCAAATCCTGCGCCAAGCGAAAATTAACGCCAAAAAATTTACTTGTAAGCGTTTTGTGGACTAGTGCCGGAATTGTTCATTACATTTTTCTCAAATCTGGCCAGACTATTGCAGATTTTATCGATTACCGTCTGGCGGATTCTTTTAGTAAAGAGATCAATGAGCTACCATCGAGATGGCAAAAGTGCATGGAAAACAATGGCTCATACTTTATATACTATTAATTAAATATATTATTATATTTAACCATATGCGACTGTTTGTTCCCCCCATAAAAAATGATAATTTCATGTGTAAGGACCTAACATATTTTTAATCTGTTGAAACCTTGGTGCACTTTAACGTCACGTACCTCAAAAGGGGTTTCTTTCATAACCCATTTTATCATCCTTCTCTGTATGTCTGTTATATATGGTAAAATATTGTTTTCGTATATTTACGCGAATGTTATACATTGTTGCGTCTCTTTAACGGATTTTATCGCGTTTCTTTAGATTTTCTTGTGGAATGAGACAGAATCACCGTCATGAACGAATATGTCAAAATCCTTGTGCTGTCCTGTTATACAGTAATTGTAAAAATATGTTTTCGAGTTATAAATAATAAACGGATGAGAATATAATATATATAAATAAATTAAATATGATAGTAAATATATATAATAATAAATAAATATATATTTCCTATTGTTTTTTTTTAATTTTTTTAATCATTATTATAACTTTTTTCTATATACAATATATATATATATATATATATATATATATATATAATGAATATATTTAAATATATATTGTAATATAAATATATACAATTATTCAATATATATATAATATTATTACAGTTACTTTAATATGTATACAGATATAAACTATAAACTTAATATTTAATAAGTTGTTAAAAAAAATATATATTAGGACTGCTTCCCGGAAGCAGAAATTTCGTCACCGAACGAAAATTCTGTCTTGAACCTTTCTGCTGTCATGGTCACGGAAAGACTGAAGATTTTAGACGTCTGGTTGAGTATTCATATGCAGTAGAATCATTAACAATTATTTGTCCGATTCATACAAAACGAGCTTATTGTGTCTTGCACCTGTGATGAGTCATTTTTGTTTTTGAATTAATTATATTTATCACCGAATCCCAAGCAGATGGTAAGACCCAACCATCCTCTCTGTAAAAATTTGGATGCTTTCTAATTTCAATCGCCTCACGAATCATCCTTGGAAATCAATCGAGACTCTTTCGCGGGGATTTGGGGTTTGTCAAATCTAATATAATGGCGGGCGTTATCTTGTACATGTTGATAAACTGCAGACTTAGTAGAACGATGTATGGGCTGCCAAAGATACACAAACTAAATGCTTCACTACGTCCGATAGTAAGCCAGATTGATTCACCTACTTATAGATTGGCACAACATGTGGCAAAAGTGCTGTCGCCACTACGTAGTCAGACCAGCGCTTTTGTAAAGGATTCTTATCATTTTGTTGAAGAGAATGAACAGCTACGTCTCAATGACAATGAAACGATGGTGAGCTTTGATGTACAGTCTCTTTTGACATGCTTGCCAATAGAAGAATGTATTACAGTGGTGTCAAGAAAGCCTAACGATAATAATTTGCCGTCGGAATAAAGTACATAATAAAGTCTAACGCATATTATGAATTAAAAAGAATAGCTCTCGGTACAATTGATGTACCAAATTTCAAAATACCTCGCTTCCCGCAGTTCTTAAAACAAATTCTGGAGGTATCGATAAAAAATATATTTATTAATTCTGGAGGTATCGATAAAAAATATATTTATTAAATCTGGAGGTATCGATAAAAAATATATTTATTAATTCTGGAGGTATCGATAAAAAATATATTTATTAATTATTTACTATAAAGATGATAGTGATGAACGACACAAAACAGTTTTGATTGTTCATAAAAAAATCAACGAATACCGCGCTAAAGCATCACCAATTATTATTTTGTTTATGAATATTAAACGATGAATCAGTTTGGTATGTTTAATCTGTCGTCGCAAATGAAATTGCCAATGTTTTTATTGCTTATAACGTGGATTCAGCTATAACAGATAGTTGGATAGTAACATTACTATCAGACTCTTTTCACGATTCTTTTTACAAAAATAAAAACGTAGCAGTCGCCGGACTACTATTTGTTATCATTCAGATTGTACGTTACGGAAACGTAACGTATCTAAACGATCCTAGAATCAATTTAGCAAAAGGTGAAATATAATTTGAAAATTGACAATTTCTATTTACAAAACAGAAAACCAATACTAATTTATTTTTGTAGTAAATTTTGTACAAAACTATGTATGCACACACGTCCAGCCCATGTAACTTTATCAAGTACGTAGCCTTCCACGGATTGACGACCCAGTTAAGGTGACGGGGGACATATAGTGGTTTATTAAGAGGTCGTAACCATGACATATGTGGACGTCATCCAGCTGACGATGATGGCAAGTAGTTTCAGTCGTTGTGGTAGGTACGTATACCTTGGTATGTGAGACCAATTACACTTTTTGATATCGCAGTGAAAATGTGTCTACGCACTAAACCTTTTTTCACATTGGGGTATGCATTAGAGCATACCATCGATCTTACGTGGATGGCAGCGCTCTAAAAGAGTATTTATCGGAGGGACCTACTACGGGTTGGCGGCGCTATAGCTCCCGCCTCTGCAGTTCACCGGACTAGGCCTACTAAACAACCAACGGTATTCCCTCTTTTTAGCTTCACAGCAGAGCCCGAAAATGTGCTAGCATGCACCCCGACTGACGGAAGAACACTGCAGGTTTTTTGAGCCTTTGTACGTTTGTAACATACATATTGTGTATAACGTTCTATTCTTACTCGTTTTCGCGCACCATCACCGGCTGAGTGGAGTCCGGTAATGTGTGGGCCAAATTATGGTCTTGAAATCCATTTCCAGATTGTGGGTCTTCACTCCATAGAGGGGTTGTCCACACATTGCGCTACAGAGAAACTCCATCAAGTTGAGGACAGTGAAATGGGGCGAGGTTTTTGTTTTTGTTTATAGAATAGGGGTGCAAACGTGCAATCGGAGCCTCTTTACGACTACCGATGCCCTTGACCATCCACATAATGACTATGCCGATGCGTTGCCTTCTCCCCCCAATGGGCGACCGGCTACTCACAAACCGCACTAAACGCGACACTGAACATGTCATTTTACGGCGGTATTATGTGAGTGAGGTACCTCCCGCTCGTGCCGGCCCAATTCCGTTGCATACGAGGATGTAGCATCATTCAATATGCATGGCCCTACCTCCTCCTATGCAGCACGGTACTACCTCTTCCTGAAACCTTCCTTCCTCCCTCGCCCCTTGCCACGTGCGCAAAAACACCCTCTCTTCCTATTCCTTAGTCCTCTCCTATTACAAGAGGGATACAAAGAGCAACAACCTTATTCTACGCTTAAGGTGTCTGGGTTCACTCCAAGCTACTGAGCCCCGCCGCCAAGACAAGGCTTGAACTATAGTAAGGCAGTGCAATAATAACGACGCATATACTAATAATACATTTGATACATGCTATTATATGACTACAGCAGTAATCAGTATGTTGAAACGTAATCGAGATATGTAACCCACAACACACACTACGCTGAAAGCTGATGGAAGCCATTCAATTGATATTTTGTTGGTAAAATACATCCAATACATGTACGGTCGGCGTGAAAACCGCAAACCGCTTCTGCTATCATTAGCTAAGTACGTTTTATATAAAACGTAATAAAGCGTAATGAGTTTGAAAAACGCGGTGAATGCGGCCTCATATTGAAATAACAGATGCATAGTGGTCGCTACTGACGTGCTTTCATATTGATATAAAATTGCTTTTTATGCGGTGTAATATTTTGTTCGATAGCTACGCTGGGAATGTAAATGTGAAATATGCGGTTTGTTTTTTAAAGATCTGGTGTAATGAGGTCATCCCCGCCCATATACATTTACACAATCAGATTGATGCAGAATTATTTTGTAGTTAAAGATAGTGATCAAGTAATTTAAACATACTAATGCTATTGATGTCTTAAGCTTACGCGAATGTTACTAATTACAATAAAATACTACGGATTTCGTCGCGGTTTATTTAATTACTTAACTAGCCCGACATTCAGAAGCTTTAAAGCAACATTCACGTCACGGGTGGACTGAGATGACAGATGTCCTGATGTCAGAAGGTATTAAAATTACACGAAGAATTATAATTATTTAATTGTTCCGACAAATGCAAACAATCCGTATTATGTCTTGTCGTCTTGAGTATTATTGTAATATTAATGTTACTAATAGCATTGATGGCACAGAGTTAAGGCTACTTAAATATACAACATAATAACAACGATTGCAAAACGGCCTTCGGTGCACACTTAATCTTATGTATTTTAAAGTTTACGGTCAGCAGTTCAAGTCAAGAATGAAGAAACAGGTCGCCTCGGCGTATAAAAGGCTAGCTAGAAATAAAGACAACCATGAAGGGTAGACAAATCTATCGGAACATACAAATACCTGCGGAGTTGTGGATTATTTACTGTCATAATGGTACGAATACCATACAATATATACGCTTTTGTTTCAGGCTCTGCGGTTCTTATCTCCAAGTTTGATGAAAAATATCTCTAAATTATTAATTGTAAATAGCTTTACTGGTAATTTTCGTACGCGCGAAATACTTAAGAAGGTTCTTAAAGTTGGCACCATTAATATCTAAAGTCGTAAGCGTGCGGTGAACGAAAGAGGCACGTCTGAAGTTAAACCAGCGATAGTTGGACTTTACTAAGGACAAACTACAAACAAAACTACCAATAAAATAAAAACGGTTTCTATTGGTATCATATTTATTTTATAAATATCACATAGATTTTATACCACCACCACCGTGTGAAAACCGGATGAAAATCCGTTCAATAGATTTTGAGAAAATCCATCACATATAGACCATCTTCTGAGAACTCTGTTTTATATATGAGACTAGCAGTCCGTCACGGCTCCGCACTGATGCTTCACAAAATATGGGAAAAAATCCTTGATATTTTATAAAAATATAAAAATTGTAAATCCATGGTAGTTACAGCAAATTTTATTTAGGACAGAACCATGTCTGTCGGGACAGCCGGTTGTTAATATTTTTTATGATTTAAGTAATTTGATCTTTTTTCACAGTTTTGGTTACAATATCGGAGCTCCATAATGATTAAAACGTTTTAGATAGTATTACAGTAGTTTTGGAGCATATTCAATACAAACAAACAATCAAGTGTTTGCTCATTTTAATATTAGTATAGATAGATTTTATGGATACATATTATGCGTACTTGAGTGTATTGCTATTTTTGTTAAATACAGTATATGTGGAGGATGAATACAAGTCAAAAACAATATTGCTAGGTTTTGTTACACTGAGCAGTTGGGATCTCAAAGATAACCGCGTCGCTTGTTGTTGGGCTAAAAGATTTCGAGATGTAAGCCCCGTGAGTAGGTTAACCTTTGCCGATATTGAAAGACAATACCCATCTAGGCTGTGTTGAATGCGGATAACTGTATATTGGGCTATTTTGATTTTATTATGGACTTATAACCTTAACAAACAATAATAAATTGATCTACCAGTCGAATGTATGAAAAATGTAATAAATAAGATTTTATACAGTGTGTAAAGGTAAATTATAATCTAACTTTATCTACCTTTTATGTTATAGGGAGGCAAATGAGAAAGGAGCTTTTTCATACATATAATACATATATATTCATAGATATCCTCATAATTATTATGCAGATGCGTTGCCCTTGTTTTCTGATATCTATGGCTTTCTCCTCCCCTCAAATTGGCAACCGGGCACTCACGAACCGGAGGAAACGCAATAGTATAGCTGACCCTTTATGGTGAGTGTGCGGTATCATGTGTGCGGGAGGTAACTCCACGGTCGTGCCAGTCCAATTTGGCTGCAATGCGACATTTAGTTATCTTATGAAATGTAGACAATAGTCAATATTTCACCTCACTTCTATGTGACCGGGACATTCTCACTCGTACTGGCTCTATTAGGCTGACGTGTGACAATAGCAGTGTTACAATTTCTCGACTAATCGACGGTTATTACCTTAATATATCACTGTATGTCAAGAAAAGTAGCGTCAAAACATCCGTTTCGATACAAGTTCCGGAGTGCGATAGGGAATGTGCTCGCATTATCTGCTTAAAGCCTCCTTATTTACCGGAAGTGGGATTTTTCGTACTAGGCTTCGTATTACTGTTGATCGCACAGAATAAAGTATATTGTAAATCATTTGTGACAATTCTATGCGGTATTTTATTCTGAGCCTGATTAATGATACGAGAGTTTTTCTGTGTTTCCATATAATTTATTTTCTTTATCTTTACCTGGTTTTCTTAAGGTTAACGTCTTAGTAAGAGATGTTACAATAATTCCTGGTACCGTATTGCAGTTAAGTCAGAGTGGCACAACCTGGGTGCTAACCCTCGATCAGCTTCGTATTGAGAGTCCAATGGCCCTTTGTGTAGAATGGTATGAATAAAGCAACGCATCATGTCAGTGTGAATATTTATTGGAGTCGGTTGTCACGTAGTTATGTAAAATCTTCAGAAGCTCGTTTCTACTTTTAAATTACAAGTAGAACGAAAGATCTTTGGTGAAATCTTTCACCACAGATTTTTTGTTAATCATATACATATCTGATGTATTCTTCTCTCAGCCCCTACTTTGATACATAAGTTAAGTAGTTCGTTATGGTATAATATATCAGATGCGATGATTTTTGTTGTTCATTCCTTAGTCGTCAACCCTAGCTGGGTCAGCTAGGGTTGACGACTACGCCGAACGGGATAGCGTTCATAACTTTTAAATACAACTATTGTCCTGAGATTAAGAAGCGTTGGCTTCTTGTTGAAGTTTGTACAAGCTTGATCGTGACTGTGGACTCTTACATAGGGAAAACTAAAACTCACGTTGAAAACGTATAGCTGATATGAAACACAGACGTGTTACAAAACCAGCGGTCTGCCATTAAATTAGACTTGATAAAGCGCAAATCCTTACTAGTGAACACCGATACCATCCATGATGGATGGTCCGTAAGGCTATTGAAATTTAAAAACATCCAAATTCCAATAGAGAAGATGGCTGGGCTCTTCCCTCTGCTTGGGACCCAGCGATAAACGTCAAAACAAATCAAAGACTTTATAAATCTTCAAGACAACAACATATAATAAGTACTGTTTGTGTTAATCGGAACAACTAAATAATTATAATTCGTCGGGTACTTTTAAAAACTTGGTACATCAGGACATCTGTCATCTCAGTCCATCCGTGACCCTAGTTGCTGCGAAGCTTCTGAAACGTCGGGCTAGTTAAATAATTAAATAAACCGCGATAAAATCCGTGAAAGTAGTTTTATAGTAATGGGTAATATTCGTGTAAACTTGGGACATCAATACGAGTTGTTTTAATTATTAAGAATCTTAAAAATTACGTTTTTCAATCCTACTTCGTGTAATGCATTTATAGAGATACTGTTTTCCTTATCACCACTCTCTATTTTAACATCACAAAGTATTTTACTATGCGCGGACATAACAACATACAATTAATAATAATGATATAAAAATAAAAGATTCCAAATTCAGTAGTAATATTTTATTTATTTTTATTTCTATTTATGACCGCACTAAGTGAGTAGGTGTTCAATGGATAAAAACTGACACGCATCAATGTATTTATTTAACAAATTAAGTTAGACAAATATATACTAATATAATATTATAAAAGTACTAATTACTGTAGGTTTGGTCCTCTTCCTTACGTGTATCCTCGCCCTTAGAGTGAGTATTGTATTGAAACTATCATAGCTGGAATACGACCAAAAGTTACCTCATTTTCCTCCTTGAGTATTGGGTATATTAACAATATATCATAACATCCATTTTGAGGAAATATTCCTCGTAATTAGGCGCTAAGGGTTCCATCGTGAATGAGTGATTCCTTTGCATTGTTAAATTTTTCCATAAAATATTCTTATTTCGAATTATCCTCAAATATTTTCCTTGTATCTTTCATCGGTATTCGTTCCATTTCACTTTCAATATACGCTTTTTGTGAATCACATCTGCTATGCGAAAAATTTCAAATGTACCATTCGGAAGTCCATAAATAATGTATGAAAATGGAACACGAAGCGGAAACATGGAGCAAATGTGTCCCGAACATGCGATGCACCTAGCCGTGGGTTTGATGCAAACGCCACAAATACTTTTACAAAATATAAATCTAGCCTTTGGGAATTATCGGGTATTTGTGTTGATATTTATTTATTTCTTTTTTGTAGTATACAGGGGCAAATGAGGTGTCTTTTAACCTATCATGTGAGTAAGATGTACCACTCCAGTCGTGTCGTCCAATTCGGAAGTATTTTTTATAGTACGGGGGACAAATGAGAAATCAAAGTCTTTCCACGACCACCGGCGCTCATAGACATCCGTATTATTGTTATCATGCATACGCTTCCTTTCCTCTTCTCATCCGATCGCGTTTCGTGCAGTTTTTGTGTAGCCGTGTGATGCTACGCTAAGGTGACGGGTATGTCGTCGGGTTTCGTGGGGTATACCTTGAACCACGATTTCTTACTTATAGAGCGCTCACGTGACCATTTTGGTACCGATATTATCAAGCCTCCACTATATACCTCTTTTATTAATGAGGTATACGAGCAGGTGGGTAGTGACTACCGCCGCCCACAGACATTTGCAAGACTAGGCGACATACAGATGCGTTGCCGGCTTTTAATTATAGGTATGCTCTCTTCTTGAAAACCCCTAATAACCGTAACAGATAGAAACTTGAAATTCTCGTATGTATGTTGAATTTGGCACACTGAATTCAACTGATGCTATAGAACGGGATATTTGGTACGCTTTCGATTCGCTTTTGGCCAGTTTTTGATTAAAATAATAATAATAACCTTGATACTTATTGCCAGTTGCCACCAAATTAGGGCTACAATATGCCAGGATTTGTACTGAAATCTCAAGATTTTTGACCTTTCCCAGGTTTGCGAAAATTTTGGGAAACATCAGGTTTTTTTACTATAGGTTTCAGGTTCAGGTTCAGGTTTATTTC
>JAFELO010000270.1:1113370-1161027 GCA_017140195.1 Eumaeus atala | reverse complement strand
TGTCTCAATGCTATTCCCGTACACCATATGTTTGTTCAACATCAATATTCTTCGCACATAATTTGGGAGCGTAACTTGCAGGGTAGTTCCGCTTAAAATTTCGCCAGGCTTTCTCACATACTTTGAATCAATCAATAATCTACGTAGAGAGAGCATTACAGCAAAGTGTTCCACGGTATCAAATGCATGGCTACGGATGGGCATGGATATCATCCGATATGAAGAGTCCGCTTCTGAAACTGGCTTGTTCTACTGGTTGTGCTAGTTCCAGTCGTAGTTTAAAGCGTCAGGTAATGCCTTTACTAAACAGCTTATATATATGGCTAAACGGAAAAATTGGTGGATAATTACTAAATCAAGTTTTTCATTCGTCCTAAGAAGCGAAATTACAACCGCTTCTTCTAGGATTTTGAGATTTTCCTTCGAATAGAACTTTGTTGAACAATAGCTGCAATTGCCACAAAAGTAAACACTTCAGGTACTCTACAAGTATTCTACCTTGTCCGGGGGATTTATATCTTCTCATATTCTTGAGAGCATTTTTTGTTTCATAAATATCTGTTGTTGGTCGAACGAAGTTTTAGTATTTTAGAAGAACGTATCTTCGGCGTAAAGACGATTTTCTATCAGGAAGTTCACCGAAACCTGACCTCGAGAATTACGAATTTTGATTACCTAGACCAAGTCTTACAACTAACTCTTCCTGTTCCAAATTTTTCCTGAGTTTGAAGTTTCCTATAACTGTTGTATAGTAACATCTATTTTTATGTAACGCTTTCCGTATGTCATTACAAAATTTGTAAATAACTTCATCGTCTTGCGCTGGTCTTAGTGCGTAGGCTTGGAAGACTTTAAATTTGTACTTCAGATTAGTGTGAAAATTGCGTAGATAACCCTTGGCTATGTATAGCCTCAAAAGTAAGGAGACTTGAGGAGATTTCAGGTAGAGGTAGTGCCATATTACATAGGAGGAGGTAGTGCCTTGCATGGTGCTTTTGTATTTATTGTCTATTTCCACATATTGGATTTGTATAAATACTACTTATGCATGTCTTAGCGGTTAAGTTTAAATTGAGGGTTCGCAACGAGCCCATGTCAGAGAAGAAATCTACAATAAACTCTGCTCGGTTTTGCCTACTTATATTTCTTTTGGTAGTGATCATTACTTCACAATATTACTTAAATTTAGAATTATTCATTCCATTATATTTTTGTCATTTATAAAATCCTTTACATTATAATAGGATTTGGATATGAGAATCCATTGGACTCATATTCTCTAAAATTGAATCAATTACAGCAGCATTACCCCATAATAGAATTCCATGTGACATAATGCTGTAAAAGTGACTGAAATAAACTAATCTAGCAGTTTCTACGTCTGTTATCTGTAAAAAATTTTAACTGCGAATTATGTAGATAAAAGTCAGTTCGATAAACTATCTATGTGAGGGCCCCTTTGTAATTTAACATCTAAAGTTATTCCTGGAAATACCGTTGTATTTTAGCTCTATTTCTTCACTATTGAGACGTACATTAGTATTATTAGATTTAACATTTGACAAAGTGTACTTAATGCATTTCATCTTTTTTTTATTTCATAGTAAATTGATGGCATTGAACCATTCTACTATTCCGAAGAGAGCATTGTTTACATAATTAATGGCATGATGACCCCTGTTTGTTTTAATAATAATTGATGTGTCTTGCGCAAACAATATTATCACATGCTTAACTTTAAGAAGATAAGATAAGTCATTGATGCTTACAAGGAGTGGGAATGGTATTTCATACATCCTTGTGGGACCCCCATTTTAAGAAATGATCCCGGAGATCGTCTTCCATACACATCTACCCTTTGAATTCTACCACCTGCAATACCCTTAATTCTGTAATGATGTAGCTTCCTGACCAAAAAAACCAAAAAGTCACAGAAAAAACCTAGGGCATCATGTGACTCTTCCCAGGCCACAACAATATTTCGTATTAGTTCTACACCCGCATCAATTTTAGAACGACCGCGTGTGAATGCAGACTGTATGTTACGTAATAATTTATTGCTGTAAAAAATACATTAGTTGGTTTAAAGTGAGTTTTTCAAAAAACTTGCTAAAAGTAGGTAATATAGACACTACATCATCCTATGCAACAGAATTAGGCCGGCACGACCGGGGAGGTACTCTCGCTCACCTGATACCTTGTAAAATGACACCTTGTCGCTGTAAAATGACACCACAATGTCGCGTTTCCTACGGTTTGTGAAGAGCCGGTGGCCCATTAGGGGACATGAGAAAGGAGGTAATATTAATTATGTGGATGTTCATGGGCATTCCAATTGCTCGTTTGCAACCTATTCTATAAAAAAGTAAAAACTTTTTGTCATATATGTATTTATTAGAAGACTCACACCTCCTTGTGATCTGTTGTCATATCCTATGCAGTATAATACTTGTCCAGATGATAATTTAATTAATTGTTCACTTCCACGTCTTGTCTCACTTAGGCCAATTATATTCCACTCGATCTTCTTCTTTCTTTCATCAAAGTTCTGACGTTGTACGTAGCCAAATAAGTCGTTTTTAGGCAGCCGTGCCATACTAAGGGATTCCTAGCATCCTCTGTTCTTTTGGGTACCCGACCGCTGCCGTAATCGGATCGAAAGGAACGGCTGGAGACTGAGGGCCGTTTCCTTTTTTGTATCTCCATGAGGGGTTTAGCCTTAAAAAGCCATGTTGGCCAGTGCGGGTTGGCAAATCCTCTCTTTGTCTGAGAGCATTTCCTCTCCCAAGCTTATGGTAGCCGTCCCAATAGTCAGGGTATCAGCTTATTTCCCGCCGCCTAGACTCGGGGTTGTTGCTCATTTAGCACCACCCGGGAGGCTAGTGTGGGGTGACATAGGCTATATCCCACTTACGTAAGCGACGTTACCTCCCGTATATATCGAATAATCAACTGTAAAAAAAACTCGCTAACAGTTTTCGTAAATTTATTTTGTATGTAGTTAAATTTTATAATTAACTGTAAAAAAAACTCGCTAACAGTTTTCGTAAATTTATTTTGTATGTAGATAAATTTTATATTTGGAGAAAAGTAATCTTTCTACATTAAACCTTAAAAAGAGCTTTTAATAATTAAAATTCGAGTTGCATCCAAAGGAAACAGTAATCATTAAAATGGCAGCCAACGATACGTATTATTGAAAATAACTCATTTTTAATCCGCTTAACGATGATATAATTTTTGAAATTGGAAATTTTAAAAGACTGTGAAATTATAAACGAGCTATACTGAAAAAGGATGGTTTTAAAGTGTAGGGAGGCAAACGTGTAATTGGACCTTTGGATGACTACCAACGCCCAGAGACATCCACATTATTAATGGCATGTGAATGCGTTGTCCTTTCCTCCTCCTCTCCAATGGTCCAGATGTTATGGCATAATGTATTTATTACTTTGCTAAACGTTTTGATTTTTTACCCAATGTTTAATAATTTTAATGTTTTACGTTTCGTGCTGTGTACCCTTGTATGAAGAGGAGAAGGTAAGGAGGGCGACGCATCTGTATCACAGTTATGTTATGTATATAAAAATATACAAAAATCTCATGTCATGGTGTTGGTCGTTCTATGGAAACCAAAACTTCTGAACTCGTCTTGACGAAATTTTAAATCGTGTGTAATTTATTCAAATTTAACCATGTTATTACAACCAACAATAAGGCGTGGCTGGGTCAGCTTGAATCTTTATAAATAGCTTCTTAGTTCTTACGTCGTTTAGTAATCGGCTGTAACAATTTATATGTAATTCCATCAGGTGCCTCCTCACCCTCAGCCGCAAACTGAAACGCAGTGGACTGTGATCTAAATTCTAGATATAATTGATAATTTCCGGTCGCCATCCCAGACACGACTATTGTAAAACATTTTCAGCAAAAACTCTCGCAGACACTACACCGCACATGCGGTGCAAGGTGAGTGTGGGGCGTCGGTCCCCCCTTTGTTCCCAAAAGTAGTCTCGTCGCCCGACGAGAACTCATAGTAATCCGATGAAGCTGTATTGAGATCTCTTTGCATCATAAGTTAAGGTCCAAAAAGGAAGAAAAGAAATACCTCTTTATTATGGGCCAACTTAATTCAAAATATCTTTCCCTTCATAAAAATTGTCATACATTTTTGTCTTTTTAGATAGCCTAATTATATGTAAGTTTAACTTGTGGAGCTCAAACTGTATTATTTTGTGGATAACCACAAAGCGCGTTATGTAATTATCCATCCGCCATCTCGTCCAGAGCCGGCAGCACGGACGTGAAAGGACTCGTAGCTGACAGAATGCAATTTCTTGCCACTCGCTAGTTCTAACTTAACATTTACATTTTAAAACATTTTATTTAATTTATTTGCAATTTATTCCATAAAATACATTGTAATTTAAGCTGATTGCATTCTGTGATTTCCTTTATACATGAGATTGAAATTAAATAGGGAAGATTGTTTAATGCAATTAAAGAACTTTTTTCAGAAATAAGTTTATCTTATTATATTGTGGAGAATTTATTTATTACGTCAATGTGTACACTTATGTTATAGAAATGTCTTCATGCATACCAATAAACATCGGTTGAAACGATTTTGATGAAATTTTCGCAGGTAACAGTTTCATTTGTCACTTTTAGGTTTTATCATGAGTGTGAAGAGCTTCCATAAACGTTTAAGCTTTTGTATTGCCATTAAAATTACGTGTTATGTATGTTACGTGTTAAGGTAAGCTTATGAGACGTGGGTCGGAGCAGAAAATAAATTTCATACGCAGATGTTATGCAAAAAAAGCACTGTTTTAAGTCATGAACACAGTAGTAACTGGGCCAGTACTGTAATTTCAGTTTCGAATCTACTGTTCATTCTTAAAAGTGGAGAATATAAGTACCTAAATTGGCTTCTGTCGAAATATAAGTCATAATCGATTACATATGATCATTGATAAAAAAAAATTGGAACCCATCCCTAGAATTGTAATAAGAATCTGTTGCCATTTCAATTTAATATATCATTCTATAAAAAAAGATCAATCCAATTGCAATTGTAAATAATTATACGTAATTGGAAGAGCATAAAGGCTTTACCAGCTACAAAGAAGTGAAATTAGAATTATTTCCTATTCCAATTTTCCAGACAATTTATGAGAGCTACACTAGAGAGGCAAATGAAGCTAAATAGAAACGTAGAAAAGGTAGAAAAACTTTCTATTCTTTGCAATTGCAATTAGGATCTCGTAAGAGGTAGCGCATGGATAGCCGAATTAGGTTAGTACGAGGTGATGCCATGCTGCGTTGCGGCTGAATTGCAACGCCTGACCTGGGAGGTATATCTCTCTCACACAATCACGCGGTAAAGTTATAACTACGCTGTTGCGTTTCGTGCTGTGTACCCTTGTATGAAGAGGAGAAGGTAAGGAGGGCGACGCATCTGTATCACAGTTATGTTTATTTCTTAATAGCATAAGGGGCAAACGTGAAATTGGGGCCTTTTGACGACTATCGTCGCCCATGCACATTCGCATGATTATTAGGCAGATGCGTCGCCCTCCTATCACCCCTACCCAATGGGCCACCGGCTACCTACAATCCGCACGGAATGTGACAGCGACGCTGTCAATTTACGCCGGTATCAAGTGAGCGAGACGTACATCCCCGGTCGCGCCGGTCCAATTCAGTTGCTCCGTCATGCATCATGCATTGCATTATATCCTCCTATGCCTCTTCGTAAATGAGGATGCCTACGGGCGTTGGTAGTCAGCAAAAGGCTGTTTGTAGCAAAGTTATTGCTACAAATAGCCGCTTTCCATGCATTTTGTTATACTCTAGATATGCGAATAAACGTCCTCCCAGCCAAATATCGGCTGCGGTGACCTTTTATACAGAGACTAGCCAACTGTTCAGGCAAGAAAAAAGAGCGTGTCTCACAATCAAATGTTAAACTTCGGCGTGGATAATTAAGTCGCAGCACTTGTGGGAATAAACAAATAACATAAAAACGTTTTAGTGCACAAGTGTGTCGCAGACACGAGTACAGAGGAATCAGGTGGAGGACATAAGGCTTAACATGCTCTCGAGACACGGGGGATTTCTTGACTATTGACTAATATTAGAAATTTAAAGTATCCCAATAACACTTTTCTTAATCCAACCAGTGAATCGAATTTGGGAACACCATTAGACCACATATTATCTGAGGGAAGGTAACGCATCTTGTCCTGTAGATTTTTATGAACCTGTCCATGAGTCCAAAGTTACAAGCTCGATTTCTTCTTAGTAACAAGACACAATATATACGTCGATAGGACTTTTTTCATACTACATGCCCATTGTGAGAGATGGGGAGAGAGACGTCTTCAATCAATGTCACATTATATAGACACATCGGTATTGAATAAAAAATGAAATTGAGTTTATATAATATTCATTTCTAGGATACCGTACAAAAAGGGCAAAAAACGGGACCTAGTAATACAGTCCCGTTTTCGACGACGTATTTATTTGTAATGCCCACATTAAATTTCCCTATAGAAGGTCCGCTAAAAGAACAGTGTACAGTCAAAATCACATATACAAATTACGATAATGCTGACCAATTAATCAAATGTACTGACCAATTACGACAAATGAGTTTACTCCATAAGACTCAAATGAACCCCCAAAAGAACAGCTGTCGCCGAGAAATTTTTAGTCACTTCTTGCAGTTTTAGTAAGTCAAACCTACTGACCGTTTGTGACTAATTACATCCACAATACTAGAAGATTAACTTCTTTAGATGGTCCGCCAACGGTCCGGTGAAGTTCCTGATCTCTCACTCTCTTTTATATTAAAAAAATATATAAAATCGCTCAGATTGGGTTAAGTGATAAAGTCATTTAGGATATAGAAATAAAAACTATGCTGTTACACAAACAATAAAACGTCCCTAATTAGTATTTTTTATTATTTTTTTATTTTTTTTCGGAGTGACCTACTTACTGATTCGCCGCCAATCAGCCAGTCCTTGTCCAGCCTTAACAGTTCGAAAGACTACGAAGTGAGTAGTTACTATAGATATTCAGCTTCATTATTTAGATAGTAACCAGTTAAGTTGGTTAATAATAGAACATATTATGGGTATTCCGGTTTCAATCTTATAACACGTGTAATTTTACAATACAATCAAATTTCGTCATTTTGCCCGAACTTATAACCTCGTTACAAACTTTGTCTTAACTTTGGTTTCCATACATTCAGCTTTCGAGCTCAAACGTAAAATTGGATGGTAACCGCAACCAACCGAAAGCCAGTATTGGTGTGACTCGTGCGAAAACGCTGTAGTTTTATTGTATGAAAAAGTAGAGATACTTTGCATTGTTTTCTTTGTTTTGAAGGCAACATGAAAATGTTTTAGATTGATTACAATCATATTATAGACTAATTTAATACCTATTATAAAAAATGGGCACTAAAACAAAGATGCTGTAACCAATATTATGTCAATAATGATGTTCCTTTGCACGTGTTCTTGGTGGTGTTATGTGCTGCATACAACTCAACTGGAAATCAGAAAAGGACGGATGAGAGATTTGTATTGTGCTACAAACTTTTTATATCTGCTTACTCTGATTATCTTAATTTTTATTTCGTGTAAACATTGATTTACAAAAATACCAAGACACAGACGGTGTCTCAAAACGTATAAAAGGTGTGCACATGACAAAGTATGCACTTTGTAAAAAACTACTTCAAATGATACATGTAAGGTTGATCTTGCAAAAAATGTGTAGCTGCGTAATAACGACTGCTTTATAATGACAGTTTAGTATATAATCGGGTATTGTAATCTATAAAATACACTGGTAAATCTATCCTTATTATCATGTACTCTACATAACAATAAGGACAGATTTACCAGTGTTAGCGACTCTGAATTCGATACAGTAACACTAACTAGGAAAAATCTCAATGTAAATGGTCAGTATCAGCGCCTAGAGAAACAGTATCGAATAGAAAATATCGATAATACTCAGTCGCGAAAGTGTATATACTGAGAGAATGAGTATCAAAATACGGTGATACATTGGTATCATAATAGTAAAATTGTCGATTATTTTTCTAAGAAAAAGACCTACTAAATTAGGTATTTACACGCACTTGTTAAGCATGTCTTAAAGTTGGGTTGGCTTGGCAGGGTATTGGATAAATAATATTACAATTAGGCAGTGATTAACGTCTCATGTATTGCTCTCAGTCACAGATAATAATGATGTCCATAGACTACATAACAGCACTGACGGCATTAATTATTAGTGAACGGTCATTGATGAAACCTGCCTTTATCTCCTTTATCCCAATGGCAAAATACATTGCATTCGCCAGTAACAATGTAAATGCGTTGACTCAATTCATGCGGTTTACGAAAATACGGACAAAAGGATTGGGATAAGGAATATTATAATAATGTTCATTGTTCATATTGGTATGCCATCTGGTGCTTTTTACACTTGTTTGCCTTTTGACATAAAAATAAATTCAAACAAGCCTCGTTATTTTGCGTTGATTTTTCTCGCTCCCCAATTTCAAATATACGCATTTCACACAGTATTACAACGCGAACTATTTGCCTTTGTTTGAATTTTATGAAGCATTGTTAAAATTTACGTAACCTAGTGCTGCAAAAGGCAGTGCTTTTTGCATTTATTGATATAATAAATGAGTATTTTATTGCTTCAGCGGGAGCAGCGGTAAATACTCGTCTGTTTGATGCACAGTCACGTGTGGTATGTGCATTTTATACAATAGATGGCGCTGCTATGGTAATAACGCTTGAATGTATTTTCACTGTTTCGTTTATTTGTTTTTATTAATTGGCTAGATGTTTCAACGAATTCGTTTGTACAAGCTGATTATAAAAGTGAGCGATTTTCGGAGTAAATTTTTAATTGTTATTTTTATTTTCCGTCCTGGTACCACACATAATATATTAATCTGTGAGGGTCTTGACGAGAGGAATCCTAGATAAGACCAACTTGGCATTACTTGATTTTTCTTCTTAATCTTATAATACCAATATGAAAGAAGATATAAAAATTTATAGGAAACACTGATACATATGATCTGTTCCAGGTTGTAGATCCTGAGTTACATATTCCAAATCGGACACACACACCAGGCGGTCTATGCTCTGCTAACAAGGTGTACGAGAAAAGCAACTTGTAAAAGTTAAAAAGAACTTTATTTTGCGGGTGATTGCACTCATTTTGTAATAAATTAAATACAAATGTAAGTTTGCAATAATTATTTTGTGAAATTGAAATAAAAAATTCAAAAATTTTCCTTGTTTGCATTAAATTACCTCACTTCTCATCGAATATCATCATTCTGAATCAAAACATAGATTAGACTTACATGACAGATACACAGACAACGGCAAATAAAATGATCCTATAAATGATCCGTTTATTTATTTTAAGGTGGAACCCCAAAAACGATATATAGTCACTTAAGGACTATATTTGAGGTCACTTCATAAGGCAATCTATATTTCTCTGTGGTTACTCGGTGAAAGTAGGCTCGGTCACGCGATACAGATGTCGTTATTACACGGAAAATATCTGTAATAACCACACAAACACACAAACGTAAATCTCACTAATTATATAAATATAGCCAGTTTTCGTAAGAACTACGTATGCCAATTTTGAATATGTCACAGTCGGATTGTATGAATCGTCGTATTTCATTACACCTTGCCATATTCAAAAACAGTCATTTTGTTTTGTGGCGCGCCAACGATTAGCCGACTTGAATACGGCTGAGTGAAATTCCGCCAGAAAGTGTACGGCGTTATACATTATTCAATAAATCTAGCCTTATTGAATTAAAATGGATTATTATCTGTCTCTTTGATATATTTTAGTTCATAATTTCAGCACAGCACTTGACATAACAATGGTGTTGATTGTCGAATACATATAAATTAAAAAAATATGCCCAGATAGGTTCGAAGGTTTACGCGAAACGAAGCTCCCGCCTTAACCATCATGGTTAGGTTATTTTTAATTTGCATTCAAAACACTTAGCTTACACATTTGAATTTATCAGTATCACTGCTTAAAATCAAGACATTCAATGAAGCTAAATGTCTGCCGCCATGTTTAAGAACAATTTGCAATGACAATCCGGCTAAACGCCCGCCAAAAAACGAAACCGCCCTTTTTTTAAAAATGGCTAGCCGTAATATTATTTGGCGATATGCACAATATGACTTCCGTAGTCGTGTTGTGAAATACGACTATGGAAGTTATGACTCTATCGGTAGATGTTCTACCAATGGAGTCATAACTCTCACAAATCAGACGAAGTCCAAAAGCATAACTGTTGTATTAAAAATGAATACCATCTTTCAGATTCGGTCTATGATAAACAGTAGCAAAGGGAGTTATTTGGTAACTATGGACTCCAAAAACCACCGCATATGCAGAGGTGTTGATATGAGGAGGTCACTCCTACACCCCTAAATGGGGTAGCGACTACACGCAAATCGCACGAAATGCAAAATTACAGCCATCACTTTAAAGGAAGTATTATGATAGGTATGTGCCCGGACGAGCTGCAGTTCGGCTGCAACGCCACACAGCTATCGTGTCGTGTCTCGTACGATTTGTGAGTAGCCGGTGGCACATTGGAGGGGATGAGGATAGGAGTGTAACACATCTGCATGACAATACTGCTGATGTCTATGGGTGACGGTAGTCGTCAAAAGACTCTGATTGCTCGATAGCCCCCTAACCTGAAAAACGCCCACGTACACAAGTTTTTTTATTGGTCGAAAAACTTTTATGACTTCGATTAAAATAAAAGCCTAACGTTTTCGGATCGAATGTAATTTAAGCCAAATCTACGATACTACGTACGTCATAATCCCTGAACCCATTTGGGCTGTAGCAAAGCACATTATATATATATATATATATATATATATATATATATATATGTATACACATTCACATATGTATCCATGAAAATATACCCTCCTTTTCGAAAAAAGTCTATATCAGAAATATAAAGCGTAATAACATTTCCCTTTCTCGCAGAAAGATTTTCTATTACACTTATAAACTGCAACATTATGTACATGTGCTCGTTTAAAAGTCATGTGTTATGATATCGTCCGACCTGCTTACGTACACCTCGTCGCACTTAGCCCCCTTAATTGGAGGGGTTGGTGTGGCCTGACACGCGATCTTTAATGTTAATATACAAAAATAAACTCTCTTGCGCTTACGTCACGACCCATTATCCCATTCCCGGAGCGCCGGCCTTAGCTAAACGAGGTTAGCAATTTCACATTGATGTAGTTCATAAAAAGGTACCCGAGTTACACTAACGATTTAAATATATAACGCCTTTATTAATTTCAACTGGATCACTGTGCCATGGGAAGGATGGTTTTATCGTCGTATGAAGAGAGTACGTTACATACTCCATTCTCTACGGGTGGGCCATTAGGAAGCTGGCGCAAAGATATGTCGTTATTGTTATTTTATTATCTTCATCGTCAACATAGATAGGATTTTATACTGTACTTCCCACTGCCGATTTGTTATATGCATCCAATAAAGAATGCGTCTGCTTCCTCTTCAATCGTATATTACATGTGACAGGAACAGAAGATTAAGAGAATATGAGGTGAGCCGATGACGGTCCATACTTGCGTAATCACAATCAACAAAGTGAAAGCAATTTTTAGAAGGCGGTTTTTAGCATTACTCCTTGTAATCATATCAAAGGTACACAAGTGGAGGCCGCTGTCGATCCTGGATACATCTAAATAGCAGCGATGGGAAAGTGTGGTGTGCCAAACTCGAATTTACTTCTTTTAGAGATCGGTGTCGTAGCATAGATTGCAAGGAATTCCATTATAACTCTCTCCTCCCTCACAAAGGGAAAGGGAATAGCCCTTTCTATTGTTGGTACTACAAAAAGATATTCTCTCTTTATTAGCGCGTCACCATTATTATTCCGATTACATTGATTGTAAAAGTGTAAAAAAAGGAGAGCTACAAAAAGAAGAGAAAAATAGACACGTATTTTCAATTCTAATATTGAAACTATTTTCTAAACTAATACAGTTTTAAAACAACACAAAGCAGGGGAAAAGTTTCCTGTGGTTCTGTTGTCTGACTCGACTTTGAAGTAAACAATATTCATAATTTTTCCGATGGAAGTGAGCATACTTTAAACAACGGTTTGTTTAAGAAAGTTAAAGCCTTAAGGACATTGAGGAAATTGCATTTTGAATGAATATCTAATTCAACAACAAGGAGAGTAAGAGGCAAAGCTCCGTGCTATTGTTGCACTCAAACCGAATCGGTCGGACCATGCCATATATATAATATTCCTCTTCTTTAGTATACGATATGTTCTTGAGTGTAATAGCTACATTCCTTAATCTCACAAATGTAGCTATCATACACAAAAATATTTTTAGATTAGCTCGTTCAGGCGTACCAGTTGAATTCAAGTGCGTCCAACTTTCCATTTAATTAGCATTCGCAATGACAGGGCAATAAGTCGCAAAGCAATCAATTATTTGCGGCACAGATTAGGGTACACTATGTTTTTCATACAGTCAACGTGGCATGTTATCGAGTGGGGAAACCCGTGATCTTATTTATGTCGGCTGACTGTTAAAAACATATCGTACACTACATATTTGTAAGAAAGTGAAGAGGAATTAAAACATTAATCTTTATTTTTTACGACGAAAACAAATTCCACTGGCTCTACGTGGTGGATCTGGTATAAGGGTGTGCTGCTACCGACTAAAAATTACTACGAGAACCTTCGGATCTATTAGCTACTGAACAGTCTGGCTACTGACCAGTCTCTTTGAGGACCGTGAACGGAGCCACTCTATTTCTTAGAGTAATCCTGACGACAACAGAGCCTTATACAGGGTCAGGTGTCCAGCCTAATCTCCAGGCTTCGGATGTGGTAGTGGTAGAAGAAATTATTTGAGCTTGTCTTATTCGTGACGTATCAACTTAGTGTAAAGACATAGATATCCTTAAGATCTCTATGTGTAAAGAGATGTAAAAAAGAATGACATTCACGCCCTTATTCACACAAAGGTACTGTGAGTACTTACAGAATGTGTCATGGCACAGGCGGCGGTCAGCGCTGTGTATCCTTCAAAATCGTTTGTGAATACGGGTGTCAGTAGCCAGCTGTCTAGCGTCACGGAACAGGGTCCAGTTATTTCTTGACTGCGATAGTCGGTACAGGGGTCCTCACGTAACACTTTAGATGTACGTGTGCACAGGAGGTTTAGCTACGCTTACGTGTGGCAGCAATGTAACTGTTGATTACTATTTGAACACTACAGTATTAATCTCTAAATCCTCTTGCTACAGATACTTTATTTTAGTACCTTTGGAGGATTATGAATTTATACATCGTATAAATCAAATTCTCCAAAAGCTAACTGTCTGTGTGTTATCGATTTTCTCAAAACTTACCGAACTGATTGTCATGCGGATTCACAGTTATGGATAACTTCCCGAGGAAGGTTTACATGTATAATTTCCAAATGTAACAATTTAGGTCCTGTTATTCACGGGCGAAGTCGGGGCGGATTGCATATTATATTTTTATAAAATCCAATATCCATTTACTTGCTTATTTGGATCAATAAATTGTTTTTAGGTAAATTTTTTAAACAATTTATTTAAAAAACAAACATAATGTTGACAAAGTTGTATTAGTAATACAATATTGTATTAGTAAAAAAAAAAATCATAACGATGACAAAGTTATTATCATTATGTTTTTTTTAACATGTTTTTATACGCTCACGTTGCTTGGCACAATTTGTTAAGTTTAATTTGTATTGTTATAATACGAATAAATTATTTTATTTGCAGCAGAAAAGATGACTCCGCTCCTACTTTATTTATAATTTGATTAAGCATTGTTCAACGACATAAAATCTTCTGTTTGGCTTGTTAATCGCAAAATTGTAATTCAATTTGGACAGCTGCCAGAGAGCATCGTACAAAATTAGAGATGAAGTCTCCATTTCATAAGGTTTCCTCGGGGACAAAGGCAAAATAAACGAGTAAATAAATTTTAGATATAGGGATTAAGTATTCGCATCTCAAGGCTGTTCCGGATTAAATCGAAATATAAATCAACGTACATAAGGCTTGTTATTTTCAGCAACAAAGATTTGTACTCAATATCTTCGAAAGTGTTATGTATAGTAATAAGGTTTATAAGGTCGGTGAAATTGTGAACTCGCCTTCATCTTTAAAGACCAGTAGAATAGGACCGGTAACTCTCACAAAAAACTAACGCGAACACAGCTACGCTACGCCAGAGAGCAATTAGCCGCAGGACCAGCTCTCTGATGCACGGGGGTCACATCGACAACTTCCTGAGTCCAGGCATGAATTATTCATCATCATCAGCCCTTATCGGTTTACTGCTGGATATAGGCCTCTTTAAATTAAAGCCAAGACGACCGATCTCCTGCTACTGGCATCCATCCCGGACCGGTTACAGCACGGAGATCGTCTCTCCACCTGGTCAACGTTCGACCAACACTTCGTTCTCCTAAACGCGGCTTCAAATCCAGAACCTTACTTGCCCATCTGTTCTTCTGAGTGTATGGAACAGCCCATTGTTACTTCAGCGAGCTTATTCGTTGCGTGATATCGGATACTATACTTTTCCACCTTATGACATTCCTTACGAATTCTGTTGGATAGAGAAACACCCAACATAGCACGTTCAATGTCCCGTTGAGCTACCGTTAACTTGCGCACCAGTCTTAAATTAGAGGCCATGTGTCGGCCCCGTAGATCATCACGGGGAGAACGCATTGTCTTAAGACTTTTGTCTTCAATGTGACGGAGAATTTGAGAATGTGACGGAGCTTTCGGAATGCTGCCCAACACAACTGAATCCTTCTGTCGGCGTCTTTATTCAAGGTTTATCTACCTAATTGCAATAGGTAGACGTCTACAACTTCGAGAATAGCACCATCAACGCTGTCCGGCTTAGGGAGAACGTGTTCGTTAAACATGACCTTTGTCTTGTCCAAGTTCATCCTAGGGCCAATACGTCGGGAGTATTCATTTAAGCTGTACAACACTTCCTGCAAATTCTCCGACGATTCGGCCAACACGACGATATCGTCGGCGAAACGAAGATGTGAGAGGTACTCGCGGTTAATATTTATTCCGCACACTGCCCTGTTTAAAGTCTTAGAGACGTCCTCTAAAGCATTAGTGAACAGTTTCGGGGAAATAACGTTTCAAAAGCTTTTCCATGTCAGGCAGACTTACGATATAAAACATAGTAAAATTACACACCGGAACAGCGAAGATATATTTTTATTAGTATGAAATAGTGGCATCGATTTGCGACAGATCAACGATGGTCATATCGAATCCCGATAAAGTATTAGGTATAAAATTTTAATAAACTTTATCATAGCTTACGACCGGGGTTAACGTTTCGTAAGCATTTTTTAACTTCATCCGTCACGACCGTCCCGGGGGATTGTTCATAAACTTGTGCAGCTTGATTGTGCGCGTTTTTGTTTGCGTTTCGTTTAGATAAGCTTTTTTTCGGAAATAATTTGTTTCAAGAATCGAATAAAGAAAGTAATAAATGTTATACATAGACGAAGCTGTGTTTATTTTGTAGATGTTTTATGAACATATCACATAGCTGCCACTTCCAATAACTATAAATTATAAAATGGGGTACAGGGACGGACGGCATGTCAGCGAACATTGTTAAAAACAGCAACGACATATCTGCCGCATAGTTGAGTAAGCAGAGAGACTTAACAATAAATATAGCTTCACTGCAAAATTAATTTAAAAAATCTATTTATTCACATCCCATTTATGCCAAAGACCGTTTAATTAAAACCAATATTTGTAGTTGCTAAATGCAATTTTTTTCATATTCAACCAGCGAATACGTTTTCAAATTCCAATACACTTAAAATATCAAATAAAGCGAGTGAAATGAAGCAAATTCCGCTATATGAAAGCTTTTAACTAATTAAACAATCACCATAACGTCAAATTTCTCGACTGTCAACACCACGGCGATATATCGAATTTAGTAGGTAAATTTAATTTGCGAATCGAACTAATATGTGCGCCAACAGACGGAGCCGAATTAAATCTTCTCCAAACAAATCATCACGCGCCGTACAAATGGTGTTAAATTGGATTACAAATCAAATCACGCTGTACATTTTTCTCTTTGTTCACACATAATTATAATCCAACTCGAGAAAATTAATTAAGTAGATGCAAACAAGGGCGTTGAACTCCCTGGACGTTTGTGTAATTTCGTTTTGAGTGTTTGCATGGTGGTGTGGTTTGGTTGGAACCTGTTTCAATCAGGCTATACCGCTATGTAAATCCGCTACTTAATAAGCATTTTTATAAAATAGAGAATCTCGTTTCTCTATTCCATAAAAATTCTTATTAAGTATCGGATCCTTTTTTACGACTACTGACGCCCGTGAATATCCACATAATTACTATGCCGATACGTAGCTATAGCAATATATTAATTATTATACACGGCTTAATGCTTATCCACATCTATTCGAAACGCACTAAAGCGCGCAATAAGTTTCTTGTAATGATTGAGATAGACGTGGCAATCAGTCTTGAGACATGGCAGATTATTAACGCGGCCACTGGAGTTCCCTAATTGGTGACACGATCCGCTGACGAATGGGGATTTGTCGTAAGATACTTTATCCATCCCTTGTCTATTATTACGAGACAGGATATTTTGTTTATACTTAACTACCATCCAAATCGATTTTGTCGGTTTCCAATTTCGTTATTCATCATTTTATTATAATCTTTTAATCCATATTGGGAGAATTTTTCTATACGTGTATATCAGGATATTTTCAGGATGTGTTACAGGTAATCACTTGTACGGAGTATGCGTAGCGGAGCAGGAATAGCCGATGTAATTTTGCAATGCATTGAAGTGTGATTAAGGCGAAAAAAAGTTTATGAAGCTGTTGGAGTACAACACCGGGCGGACACTGTTTTATAATATCGTATATTAAAAATTGGATGGTTAATATGTAAATTAACAAGAAATTTAAACCATTTTGCTAGAAATGCCATGTATCATCGCAGCCGTATTGCACTGGAGCGATCGGGGGATCAGGTACCTCTCGCTCACATGATACCGCTAGAAATTGACAACTATGTAGTGTATATATTTTAGGGAAATGGATTACAGGCTCCTTAGGGCGGACAAAGATAAAGGGGTGTCGGAGGACAACGCATCTCAATATGCGGATGTTAATGTATGTCGGTAGTCTCAATAAGGCTTGTTTGTCCTCCTATGCGATAGAAAAGCCTCTGGGAACTGACCTGTCAACTCGTAGATAAGTCCACTAAAAGCCACGCCAGCTATAGAAAGGAGTTGTCCAGCATCACAATTATGAGTACCGTGCTGTAATTTTGTTTCCTTATACTCTCAAAATCATACGTAGCATATAGTAAGCCTTTGAACTAAATGTTTGTCTCGCTTCCACTATAAGGGAGCGAGATAATTAGATGAATCGATTGGGAATATACAGGAATCATTTTGGTGGTCAAATTGAGATAATCAAATTTTATCTTACTACTAGCGATCCGACCCGGTTTCGCCTGTGAATATCAATCAAATTATACACCAAACCTTCATCGGGAATCACTCTATATATATGAATGAAAATCGCATGAAAATCCGATTAGTAGATTTTGAGAAAATCGGTCATACAGGCAGACACATAAAGCTTTTGGCGACTTTGTTTTATAAGGTGTATATATTGTTCACATGTACCTGACGACACCTTAATATATAAATTTATAATACATATAATATTTAATGTGCTAAGTATATATCAAAATTAAACAGATTGTGATACCACGTTATTTTTTAAGAAGTAGTGTCCTGCTGCATTGAAGCCGAATTAGGCTGGCAGTACCAGGACGATACATAGGTCTAATCTCAACGGACCAGCTATTACGTCGCATTTTGTGCCGTTTGTGTGTATTCAATTCAAATTCTATGGTATAAAAGAAGGAAGGAACCACGTCTGCATTGAAATTATGTGAATTGACACGAGGGCGAAGAGCGACGGTAGTGCTCATTAGACAGATGGCAACTGCTTAATTGACATCCTCTACTAACTACTGAACAAAAATAGGTAAATAGGTACCAATAAAAACTTTGGGTGTTATTTGCTACCACCAAAAATAAAAAATAAAATATTTGAAAGAAAGAACAGCATATCGAATAATTTTTATATATATTTATTTATTGCAATATAAAACTTATAATAATTCCGCATTAGAGATTAAAACTTAATATCATTTATAACATATAATGTTAAATAAGAAAATATGATAGAATTGATTCTAGAATGCGGGAAGTTAATATAATGCCAAACAAAATAAAATGACAAAGGCTTTATCGAATACAAGGACATAATTAAGAATATTTTTATGGCTCAGTTTACATTTTAATGATGAAAAAACACGAAACAGGTTGGGAGCAAATAATACACCGAGGACAGAAAATATATCCTTACAATACGGACCACAAAATCTATAAAAATCCTATTAGGAGTGTATAAACACAATAACAACTTGTTAAAGTTGATTACTACCACTTATTCCTAAAGTTGTTTATTTAATTGTTGTGTAGAACTTTTTTATTGAATCAAAAGCAACTATGGATTCATTAGTTAGAGTACGTTTTCATTACAACTTGTTCCTTTGTAGAGCGAAAGTTCACGTATAAATTTTAACAATAGCCTCACCGGCTCCGCCAAGTACTATCGCTTGTAGGTTCGTAATCATGAGACGTCTGTGTCGATATTGTAAACTCAAATGTTTATACAAAAACACTGGTTGTTTGAAAACATTACGCTTTGCTATTTGGCTTTTTGAGGAATGTTTCGTGTTTTATTTTGTTTTCATGTTTTGTTTCTATAGTCAATCACTGATTTAACATAGTTGAGAAGAATTTATTTGTTACTAAGGCAGGTCAATAAGTCCTGAACTTTTTAAATATCCGATCTTTTCACCAATTTTAACTCTGCTTGTACCAACACGTACCTGTCAAACTACTGTGTTGAAATAGTTGTGCTAATTATACGAGGGTGGATCTAAAATTTCTAAGCCCGACCAAGAAAATGAAAGAAAAGTGGATCTAATCTAGTTCAACACACTTCTTCCACCTGACCTGCAACTTGTTTATCCCCTCGAAAAAAATCCGGAAGTTCGGCGAAATAATCGTCTACTGCGACTATCACCTCATCTTTGGTCGAAAATTTCGAGCCACCCAAATGTTTTTTTAAATTTGAAAATAAATGATAATCCGAGGGGGCTAGATCCGCCGAATAAGGTGGGTGGGGCAGCAATTCGTAGCCACAATCATGGATTACAGACATTGTTTCAACCGAAGTGTGAACACGTGCAGTGTCTTGATGAAACAAAACTTTCTTACGCAACATTCCCGGTCTTTTTTCTTTTATTTCTTCCCGGAGTTTTCGTAAAAGGTTACAATAATAACTGGAATTTATAGTTTGACCTTTCGGTAAATAATCTACAAAAATAATGCCCTTCGCATCCCAAAAAACAAAAGCCATGACTTTGTTAGTCGACAAAACGTCCTTAGCCTTTTTCGGTGTAGGAGAGTCTGATCTTTTCCACTGTTTTGATTGTTGCTTTGATTCAGGAGTATGGTGGTGAACGCAGCTTTCATCTATGGTAACAAATCTAGACAAAAAGTCCTCGGGATCAGTCTCAAAAAATCCAAACAGGCTCGCGAAATTAGTATCGAACTCGTTTTTGTTCAGCTTAAAGCAACCTCGGGACCCAGCGAGCAGAACCCTTATGGAACCCCAACTCTTCCGTTATTATGTGTTGCACCCGGCCAAAACTAATGTTTGTTATCTCAGCTATCTTACCAATGGTCAAACGTTGGTCACCCAGTCCGACATCACAAATTTTATCGATGTTTTCTTTCGTGGTAGAGGATGTAGGCCTTCCACTCCTAGGATCATCTTTAATGCTTTAACGACCGCGCTTAAACTCAGATACCCACTTCTTGCCACTGGAAATCGATGGAGCGGACTCCCCCAATCGATACGATGGACCAGGCACACCATACTTTGATGGATGTCTTTTGGTGATAGGCCTTTTTTATTGAGGTACTTAATGACTGCACGGTGTTCAATTTTCTCCGTTATTGAAAATTGCGTCAGATTGCTTCAAACACATAATCACAGAAAATTTATATTGTGCAGTATCGGAATGAAACTGCGCACAATAAATCAATATGACACGTACTAACAAATGACGGTAGATTTAAAAAGATGTCATAGCTCCATGTAGGTTAGGCCACGAACTTTTAGATCCACCCTAGTATTGTGTTTTACATCCATTGTTATAAAATAAATGATACCTGAAGATTACTAGAGACGCGTGGTCCAAATCTAAGCGGTTACTTCCATTTTGAATTATTTGTTATGTAGCTGAACAGTTTCCCAATGCGATGGATCCATCAACATTTATTTAAATTTTATTTGTTCAGTAATGTGTCAATATTAAAATTTTACAACTTAAGCAGTTGGGTTGTTCAAGGATATGCACGTGATTAGTTTAAAATACCTCGATCACAGTAATGCGACTGCCATGTGTACGTCCATGCCCGCAGAGTCATATTTTCATGAGCTAGCTGGCCCAAGGTTCCTTGTAGCCTGTATTGCTAGTTCAAATTTGACTGTCCTTGGGTGGGCGGTTTGTCCGCGTAAATTATTTTTGTTTCGTTCGTAGGAACGAAACAAAAATAATTTAACTGTAGAGTTGCAATGCTGGAGTCAATGGACGGGTGTTTCCCGACCCGCAACTTAGGGACGTGTGACGTGATCTAATAGTGATGCTCTGCCGAAGAAATCTTGACGTTCCTTAAAGGAGTACTCTTTCTACTACTATCATACAGCAGACCGGTGATGATATGCAGGTTGATGATTTTAAACTTAACATAATTATACAATGAGTACCTTGTATTGATGTAATACAAATGTGTGTGGTGCCCAAATAATTTTACTAACACACGAAATCAGCAGCTTGTTTTTATGGACAATAATTCTCAAATGTAGTTTATTGCGTCCAATAACAATCGGACAAGCTATTAAAAAAGCTATTAAATTAATAAACTAAAACAATAACTAGTGTAATTATAACGATTGTCAATTAAGGAAATATAGTACGAACTGCGAACTTGTATTTCAATCTGTAGAACGAGTACAGATTAAACACGACCAGTTCTACACAAACAAGAAATCAATATAAAATAACAAGATAAACTAATTAGAACATTCAATTAATTGATTTCCTTTGAGGATTTGTTCTTTCTTTTAATCTGTGCTAACTTTGTTTCAGGCTAACTTTGTTTAAGTTAAATTAATAGTATACAAGCGTTTGAGATTTTTTTTGTTCTATTCTGGTTCTTCTAATTACTTTGATATGTCTAAATTATCTATGTAGTTCCTTGCATACTATAGAAAAATCCAGCGATACAGCGAACAAAAATCCGTAAGTTATGCTTTTGATCAGTATGTATGAGCTATATCGCCTTTATCAATGTTATAAGAGTTTTATCTCTCCATTGCTAAATAAAGCAACAACTCTTTTCGTGAACATAAATTAATATTAGCTTCAAGTAACGTCTTACAAGCTACATCCCATCGATTGTGAGATGATGTTTAAAAATATTTAAAACTTTGAAGATAAGGCTGTAAGAGGTGGGACCTTTGCTGCATTGTAGCCGAATTGGGCTGGCAGGACCAGCTCGCTACTTTTACTCACATTCTACTCCCGAAAATTAAACGCTATGAATTATCATGTTGAATGTGGTTTAAGAGTTTCAAGTGGCCCATTGGAGGTGAAAGTGAAAGTAGGGCAAAACATGTGAATAACCACAGAGGATATTGATATCTATGTGCATCTATAGTCATCAAAAGGTACCGACTACTCGTTTGCCCCGTAAACCATCCCAGTAGTCTTTCAAAGAGGTTAAGGTTAAACTACAGTTGCCAAGTTATTACTTCTTTTCATTCTTTTCGCCGCGTGGACGATGACTGGTCCTGATATTGAGGAATTGACATAACACGTGAAACGTGGCAACGCGTTTTCGTAAGTTTTTCGGCCTGTTTTACAGTGAAATTAAATAAAAATACAATACATATAAAACTTTGTGTATATATGTCGTAGTCGTCTTGTACAAATCAAAATGGCGGCTGACATTTGGCCTCATTAAATCTCTCGATTTTAGGCAGTGATAGTGATAATCGATACGAGTATAAAATTAGGCCAGGTGTTTTGAGTGCAAATAAAAAAAAAAACCTAACCACAAAGGCTTAGTCGGGAGCTACGCTCCTATGTGGGCACAGTATTCTTATTTGTCTGTATTCTACAATCGACGTCATTGTCATGTCCAGCAACGCCGCGAGTGCCAAGTTACAATTCAAGAAACTAAAACATGTCAAAAAGGTGGATTCACCTGTTTTCAATAAGGCTAACTTTATTTATTTGTATTGTGAGGTGATGTTTAAAAAATATTTAAAACTTTGGAGATAAAGCTTTAAAAGGTGGGACCATTGCTGCATTGCAGCCGAATTGGGCTGGCAGGACCATGATATCACGTTGCGTGTGGTTTAAGAGTTTCAAGTGGCCCATTGGAGGTGAAAGATTACTTATATTATTATTATTACTTATTATTATTATTATTTACCTCACAATATTTTATCGTATGACGCCGAACTCTATCTGGCGCAATTTCAATCAGCCATATTGAATGTGGCCCGCCACAAAATAAAACAACCCTGTTTTTCGAAATGGCTAGGCGTAATGGAAGTCATCGATTTAGACAATCCGACTGCGACATATATACAAGGTGACATTCTTATTTAATTGAAAATGAAAATTTTATAATTTGTACCACGAGCAGAGAATAGTACATACCTAGTTTTTAATTATATATATAGAAAATTCTGAAGATGCATCCTTGCGTCGTAATTATAAATATTTTTTTTTGACAAATCACATTATTCTGAAAACGTAGGAGTGCGTGAATAGGGCATTGGTAGTGTTGGGCATAACGCGGACATTAAAATAAACTCCTGGATGTCGATACACAAAGGTGTTTCATATGTACTTATATTCCACTTGCTTTCTTGAATTATGAATTAGAAGACGAATTACTATGGCTCCGTACAGTTTTGGGCAGTCTCTTTTGCATTGATAAAACACGATTTTTGCACCTCTGCTGACTGCTTACTCAAAATCATCACCTCAAATTTATGAACAAATAATTTAGTATTGGCGAAGACGAATAAAATACCGAGTTTGTATTAATATAATTATAGTACTTAGAATTCGTGAAAAATATGCTAATTTGACACAAGACAATACGCAGCCAATTCATGTCTCTACTACAACGCGCAGTGCGAGCGATTTCACGTTTCCGACCACATTTTACTTTGCACAAAGAGGAAATGATCGATTAAGAGGTGATGTTATACATGGTATGAACGTTGGAATAGATTTAAGAAAAATAAAAAGATCTGACATAACTCATGTTAGGAATATAAGTTACGTCAGATCTTTTTACTTTTCTTAAATCTGCACAGGCCAAACAGTTTGACATCCGCCAGAAAGAAAAAAGCTGACAAAATTATATCTACAAACCCATCTAATTACTAGATATAACCAATTATAACCACCATACATTGAGAAACTAATTTTAGAAATAAATTTTAATTATGCAAGCAATCACGAAGCCCTGCTCGCCTCAGTTTGAATATACACGCAAATGAAATCAAATCGTATGCATTATTTGAAAGGTGTCTCATGTCTTCCATTCAGGGTAGAAGCTGGAATGTGATGAGATTCCAAGCTCAACAGGCTCGCGGTTCCCTTATTTACATGTGAGAGTGTGCCAAGAGTTCTTGAGCCATATGAACAGAATATAATGCAATAGACGGAGCTTTAAATCTTTTATTTTATGCGAATATTTCTTTATTCAATTTTATTTATATCTCACATATTAAATATTTTCAATAAGAGTTCCCATAACATTTGAGGTCTTATTTTTGAATTAAATTTGTAGCTTTTCTCACAACGAATATCTCCATGGTATAGCACTTGTTTTCTTAAGACAATATTTTCGTGCATTTTAATGTATTCTGTTTTCCAAAACATTTTTTAGTTAGTTTTATAAAGCTCAGCCAAAATTATATATTTTATCAGCGTATAAATGTATCTTTTATATTTACTTCGTTATTCCCATAACGGCCGAAAACGTACAAACGAACAAGTCTTATCGGTCACAATATGCAGATAAGAACACCTATTTATCTAGATATTGGCCGACGAAACCAGCCTAATGATTCATGAATGTTACAACGGATATAATCTCCAGTTACTTAGTATGCTTAGCTAGATGTACGTCTTCTGTTAATTTAATCAGGAACAGCTTATAAATAGATATTGTTCACGAATGCTAAGTAATTAGACATAAGTGTGTATTTACGTTTGATGTTAGATTTATGAAACTGTGTTAGCAGTGCTGTAATCACATGGCTAAGGGTCCCTGCAAGTCCATCGGATACACTTTTTCTTCCTTATCTTTTTTTCTACTGTCGTAAACGGAAAGGCATTTACGCGCCATCATATACATACGCCCACTACAGTACCGATTACTTACAAAGACGGCCGTGAGTGTTATCAGTGCCGCTACTGGTGAGGTGTCCCGGTACTGCAAACCACATGATACCTCGACGTCTATTCAGTACCCTAAGGTACCGACACCAGCTCAACAGTAAGGCTTTCCCGCACCACAGGACAAACAACCTCGCCACCTTTGGGAACTTTTTAACATAAAGAAGTTCAACCAATGTCATAGTATTGCTAGTACTTTTTAATCAAAAGTTAGGATTTTTCTAACAGTATATGCCGATGTGCCCTCGTATGGGGTCTAGGAGCCCGTGACATTTTGCCGATTGGTCATTCTATAGTTACGCCATGATTGGTTATTACAGAAATATACTTCTTCACGGCAACCGGATACGTATAAAATATTATACTCTGTAAGTATCTAATGTCACACTAAAAAGGGAGGATTAAAACGTGGCCGGTCTATCTATCGTGTCCTTTTATCGTGGATACATCATCACCCATCCTTTCTAAATACAACTAAGTATGTCGAAAAACCTGCATAAAGCGACGTGACGTCATTTTAACATACAATATATTAAGATTTGTGTGTTACGTCATTTGTGCCCATATTTTCCGGAAACGGCTCAACCGATTTTTATGGAAGTTTTGTGTGTATTTGGTAGGTATAGGAGAAGCGAGTAGGCTTATATAGTATTACGGAATAATCAAGCAGTCGGAGCGTGTTGGTAACCGACGACCATAGACATCCACATAATTCTTATTTATTATAGTCCTCTTCTTCTCCTTCCCCTCCAATGGGCCACTGAAAATTCACAAAACGCACCATTCCGTCTTATTTAGAGATGATGGGCGATGATGTATCCACGATAAAAGGACCATTCTTATCTCTATCCATTTTGACATTACCTTACAAACTTTTTCAAACTGCACGATACGCGACGGTCTACCAGAGGAAAATATTCGATAAGTGTCCAGTTTGTATAATATTCAAATACGATTAAGGTTTAAATAAAACTGTTATGCAATTATTATTTGTAATCATAGTACACTCTGCCACAAAGAAATACATATGAAACCTGTTATGCTAATTTCTTTATATTGTAACAGTCTGTCTGTCTATTCATTTACAGACTGTATGCGCCGTATGCATTTTAATGCAATTTTTGCAGCATTTATTTTTAATGCTTACAAATTGTATTATAGTTAATGCGCGTGCGAAAAATCTTGAAAATTTAAATAAATATGTTAAGTTTGGAATAGGATTATTTGTAAGAGATGATGTAGTGGCATGCTGCATTGCAGTTGAATTAGGTCGGGACGAGCGGGTGGAAACTTTTGCTAACAAGGGTACTCCAAAGTAACAGTTTCTTTGTCGTGTTTCGTGCTGCTTCCAGTGGCACATTGGAGAGGAGGCGAAGTAGTGCAATACCTAAATCACGAATATTCGGATGTCTTTGAGCCTTGGTAGTTATCGAAGGGCTCCAACTGCTTGTTGTCCTCCATATACCATAAATCACCAGCAAGAGGTAGTGCCATGCGGCATTGCAGTTGAATTGGGCCGACAGCGGAGAGCTCTACTCGCTCTCATGATACTGCCGTAAAACAACAAGTTCGATGTCGCGCTTCATGTACTTTATGTGTAGCAGGTGGCCCTTCGGAGGAAGGAGGAAAGAAGGGCAACGTACCAACATAAAATTATGCAGGTCTTCATCGGCTCGGTAGTCAACAGGATGTTTTCTTTTTTGTGCCCTGGATCTGACAGCGGCAGGGCACCTCGGCGACTGGCCTCGGAATGTACCGGGCTTCTCAAAAATAGAGAAGCTGATCCGGCAATCTAGATCAGCCCCCACCGAAGCTCCGGCGACTACAACATAAAAAATGCATTGCCAGCTCTACTCCATTACTTCATTGCAGCCCTATGGAGCTGGCATGACAGCTAGAACTTTTTCGTTATGGTTGGTACCAGAATACCATCTAAGCTAGTTAAGACCTTCACGTAAAACTTTTTTCCTTACATTAAACATCCTAATTTCAAATTTTCTTCGCCAAGAATTATAGATATGCTTAAGATAGATCAAATGTCACGTAAAGTACACAGGCGAAGTTGTGTATGTTAGCATGTTAAACATAGCATTTTGCCTTCATCTTCCTTTATTGTACGTGTATAGATTATATTGAGGCACTCTATATATTCCATTCAGCAACTCGTGCATAAAGCATATTGAATTTTCAATAGAATGAACGGCTTCTATACTCAAAAAGTCTTTTTACCCTACACAGGTGATGTTTTAAAGATATGGTATAACTCTTTTGTAGTTAAAAGGGTTTCATAGATTCGGCTTAAGATTGCAATCTTTACAGTATAGCAGTGCCCCGCGATTACACCCGCGTCACACGGTTCAAATTAATATAATATTCACCCTCCTATTTCACCCCATTGGGGTTAATTCTAAAAATCCTTTCTTAGAGCTCAGAAACATCATGAAAAATTTGTACCAAATTTCCAGTAGTCCTGTTTCGAAGTATAGTATGTGATTTAAGTCAGTCAGGTTTAGACTATTTATAGGATATGCAGTTGTTGTAGTAAATAATCAGTCGGAGCATTGTAGGTGATTGATGGAGCATTAAAATCGACACGATTATGTTGTGAATTATGTGTTTCGTCCTTCATCATCTCATAAAAACAGCAGATGAGGCATATCCGCCACTTAATTATTATGTAAACGGGAGCTTTCGCATGACACAAAAATTCGGCAACGTATCGATATAGGATGTTCATGATCGTCGGAAGTCACAAAAAGCTCCGATTTCTCGTGTTCCCACACCTACTATAAAAATGAATAGTGAAACCAATATTTTTGGTAACATAGAGATACACACACAAATAACCAATCATTCCTAATAATTCCTAATAACGAGAAAAAATTCCTAATAACCTCCAAATTATTCCTAATAATTCCTAATAACGAGAAAAAATTCCTAATAACCTCCAAGAGCCATTAAGCGACCGACAGCATGCACGAATACACCCAGTCTTGTCATAAATATTGTACCAAAGAAAAAAAAATTATTGCAAATGTGAATACAGCGTGTTTATTTTTTTTGCACAAATATAAAACAATTAGAAATATAAAAGCTTATCCGAAGTGGTCGCCAATGGCTGCAAAACAGTCATTTAAACGTTGAGGCCAGTTATCAATAAGAGTACTCACTCTTCCCATGGAGAAATTCTTCAATGCCAATTGTATGGATTGTTTTAGGGACTCCAAATTATCAAGTTATACTCTCTAAAGCGGGCCATAAATTATAATATAGCAGATTTAGGCTCGGGGTTAGATAAGGGTTAGTCTTCAGTTCTGATCACTCTGTCTGTCTTTTTGTTGTTCAGATCTTTTTCTGTCTCAAACAGAGGCAGTCCCATTGCACCTACTAATACACGTACACAAATATTTGACTAATACCAAGTGTATGCAGAGTTTCAAAATTTCATTTGACTCATTCCATTTTAACGTCGCAAAATATTGTACAGTGTATTGGCGCCAAAATGTGAAAACACAATGAACAATCGTATAAAAATGACAAATTCCATATATTTTTTTATTTTTAATTGTAACACTCTTTATGGCCAGACTAAGTATATCCTTGTATCCCATCCCTCTCGATGAGCCAATTCCCAGAAATATCACTTTTATTCTTCTCTCACCCCTCGAGCGGCTGACGGCGGATGATAAACTTCACCTCCATTGACAATTTTTTTGGGCCTCGAGAGCCCTCCACACGGCCGGAAACAAGGAAAGAAAAGTAACCATAACAACTTTATGTTCACTTTTTAAATGGATCATTTGCCTAACACGTTGTAAATGATAAAACGAGGGTTTTAATTGCGTAAAACAAAAGGGAATTATGCTTATGGTTACGGAATATGGCCATAAAATATTCAAAAGTACTATATTTTATTGACATAACCCCTGGTACATTTGTGTGTGGTAATCAATTTTCTGTAATGCAACAGGTAAGGTGTTGATACCGATTATCATCATCATACAGGGGGTACGTCTACCGGTAAACATAAGAATCTAAAAGAAGAAATCATTGGGCGCTAAATGGGTCGGTCCCCTGTTACATTAGTATTCCCAAATGTACCTTCAACTTAAGCAACGTGCGATAAAACCATCTGCCATCTGACATAATTTCAAAAATTACACACGATAAAATGTTTCTTCTGCTTTACGCGGTATGTAAAAATACAATTGAAAATAAATTCCCATCTGAGATCTGTTTAGAAACTGCCTAACGTACAAAAACCGAGACATGTTGTTATGTTAAACTACGAATTGATATATAGCGAGAGTTTCTTTGACGATTGTGTTTTTAACGCCACTACTGAAAACACAAGCCGCTCACGATTTATTGCTCTTTTATACGAATCCAATTTTCGTAGAGTTTTTATTTCATGGGATATTTTCGTTAGGTTCCTGACTAAATTGTATAATAACAATAAGAAATGTGAATTAAAATATTACTTTGACAGTGAAATAAATAGTTCATTCAGTTTTTAGGTTATACTGTATCGTATATATTATATTAATAAATATAAATTAATATTTCCTTAGGAAATATTAATTTAATTTATTTCAAAATGCCACAGTTTGTTATCGGCAACAAAAGATTTTATTAAATGGCCGAGTGTTATAATTAAATTTGGTTGTAAGAGATTAATCATGAAAAGCAGTGCTTATTGACAGGCGACGTTATGTTTCGGGCGGGCGCTCTTGAAATCAATTTCCGCAGCAAACTTGAAGCAAATCCGATAACGCGGCGGGTGGCATGGCCGCTAGTCGCAACGGCCGGCATCTAGCTGTATACCTTCAAATTACATTTTGACAATTCTTGACGGCCGTACAGTATCGAGATTACAGGGCCATGATGTATAAAAATAAAAATATTACGTGATTTATAATGAAAGGACGCTGCTTTAAACGTGAAATTTTTAATTTAATACTAACTTACATTTGATGTGTTTCCATATAACCTTTGTGATTTTTTTAAGTTTCATCAAAAAAATAGTCCATATAATTTAATATTAATGAGGATATAATAATAGGAATTTACATTTTAATAGCGGTACTAATATATTACAATGTGTCTCCTAGCAACATGGGCTTTGATACCGGGTGGTCTTGTTCGTCTGCATCTCTCTTCTCTGCAAAGAAATATAACACATAGTTCCGTAAAATTGTGCAGTATACAGTACATAAACCACAGGGAAAAGGGAATATTAGTGGTATATTTTTAAATGCCCGGCGAAATATTTGAAAGAAAACGAATGTACAAAAATATAAATTCACATTATCTTATATTCCAAGTTCAGAAATAATTTTGAAAAATTAAATTTATAAAAAAAAAATTCAATCTAGATTATTGAATTCATACGTTTTACTGTTATTCGATTTTATTCGATATTCTTTTGATGTTTTCTTTTACGATATTACTTAGAAAAAAGTGGTGAGAAATACCTGAGTCTGTTAAATATGATTAGTAGTTGAGGGCTAAATTATGGTGATAGTGAAATTTCATACATACATAACGTGAAACTGGGTTTAAGCTTGTGAGTTGGACCGGCTTTATGATAAATTTTGTATTTGTAAGGAGTTTCGGGCGGCATTGTATCCGCGTGTCAAGATGTGCTGACACAACTCCCTGTTTTACTGTTTCGAGCCGAGGCGCTGCCAACGTTGTTCTTTTTTTCAAGTTTGTATTATTTTTGATTTCTTTATTCATGTTTTTTTATTAACAAAAATAATTGAACGATCTTTTTCATTCCAGAGAATTTAAATTTGGAACATTTACTTTTTTCTATTATTACCGGGTGGCTTTATATAATATTATTACAGTATATGGATACTTTTGACAAAACCTAAAATGACTACCACAGACTGAAGATAATAAAAACAATGACAACGGGTTCAATATGTACTGTTTTAAATTTACAATGACCCTCCCAATTTTATTAGGGTAACAGATTCGCGGGAGTTTTAAAACGATTTAGAAGTAAAGCTATTCATAAATTAAATAAATGTTGTAAGTGGTTGAGCTCAGCTATCATTCAAAATAAGTGAGCTCCATAAAGCTCGCTTAAATACTTTATTACAGCTTAAAATTCTGTGCTTTTTAAATTATTTGTACGTGGAGATTGGATTCGTTCCAAATTTAATTATACGCAGAAAATGGCCAGTCATATTCTCTAATTCATTTTTATCTGTTTTTGCATTACGTTTAGTATTTTATTTTTAATTTTATACGTCGACCTCATTGGAAGCCGTGTAATAAATTCAAAGTTTTATCTAGACCGTGATGACGTGCTCGTGAAATACCGAATAAATTAAAAGCGAAGTTTTAAAATATATCACTTTGCACAAGCTTTTATTTCCTATTTTCCACTTTTATTGTTTATCCTATACATTTTTTATTTTTACTTATGATTACATTTGGAAGGATTTAATTTATTAACATAGTATATGAAAAAGCATTGTTTTCTTTGTATTTTATATAATATACATTTTTTTTAATACAAAATATTTTATAAGTACCAAAGTAGTAATAATATTATAAGAACCTAGTAGTTATATTATATAGACATTCTCGGACCATACAAATATATTATCTATAAAATAAACAGCTTATAAAAACACAAAAGTAATCATTGCAGCTGTTAGGTAGTACCATAATATTAAAAGCCACTTTATATTAAAGTTTTATAAAGATTCATCGTTAATTTACTTATTTACAGATGATAATAATACTTTACACAATTTAGAGTAGTTTCTAATATAGTCACCGAAATCGTAATTTAAGCCACCTTCCCTAAGACCCTTTTCCCCTGAAAATGTTGACTGAGTCGAATAAACGTTATGCAAAAGTGCGAAAAAATGGACAAAAAATCAGCTACTATTAATTACAGTAAGTAAAACGTAGCGTGTGAAGGCTGTGTCAATATCCCAATAAATGAAGTTACGCGGTGCGAAGCGCGCTCGTCTAAATAGAGTTTAATTATGACAAACAATAGCCGACCGCATAATTAATAAAATCCAATATTCACGCCCACTCTATTTACACACGGCTTAAATGAACTAGTACCAATTATATTTTTTTTAACATGAGCAACCGATTTAACGAACACAGATAATTATTAATTTTTGAAGTTATACTTCTTTGACGGGTAAGGAAAAGTGATGACAGTATGCGCGCGCACAACGTAACGAATAAGCGACACACTGAAGTTATAGTCAACATTTTTTTTTTAAAAGGCACCAACAAAGCAAAAAGTAAGTTATGATATACATTAAATGATTTATTGTTAGAGTCGTTTTTTGACAAACGTAGAACAAGGCGAAAGAAAAAAAAATATCTCGTTACACTAAATATGTAATAATTTCTAACGCGTGTACACAAGTACGCACACATTTCTTTTTAGAACAGTTTCATACATATTGTTATAAAGGATCCTTAAAACTGTCTGTCTGTGTGATACATTTTCTCAAAGTCTACGGGGCCGATTTTCATGTGATTTTCACGAATGTGCTATGCAATATCATATAAGAGAGTAGCAGTATGTTACAAAATATTCGTATCATATTCATCGCCAACATACAAAAACAAACACTTCAAATTTGTATGGACTTATTCGTTTTCCAAGCAGTGAAGCTATGAAACAACTAAAGTCTCAACGCTGTCGAAATATATGGTATAAACTCCTACAGATGCCATTGAAAGATTTATATCAAAAGTATTTTCAAGTGGCAGCCACTGAGAAGAGTTCGTTTTAAAATATGGAACAAAGTTGAAAGGTTCGAGACAGTTTTCGTGCTGCGAAATACAACTTCCAAATTGAATCACGTATACGGTTTAAAAGTTAAGCGGTTACGTTTTATGTTACAGAACAGTTTTTACGTGTGACACGCATTATTCCTCCAAGGATTTGTGTGAGGACCGATAAAAAATACAATTATCACGGAGTTGCAACGATAAATAAACAATAAAAAGTGATCATACTTTACACGTACAAAAAGAAATGAGAGAGACAGAGAGAGAGAGAGTGAGGGAGAAAGAAAATACGTACTCGCACTTCTCTCCGTTCCCAAGAGTAGGGCAACGCATCGGCATGACAACAATATGTTAACTATTGACATGTCATTTCATGTGAGTGACCGAAAGCTTTTATATATATTATATCCCATTTATAATATATATAAAAGTTTTGTAAGGCATTGTGAAAAATCACGGAACGTAAACAAAATACGTACCTAAAATGTGACCTGTTTGAAATTCATACTTTACTTAGACTACTAGGCGTACGGGCGAGTAGAACCCTCACCCCCGCCGTACAGCTAACGTGCCTGGGGTTCTTGGCCCCTAGTTTAACGAGTTTCTATCGATATCATGCGGTAAATTTTATTATAAACATTACCCACCGTGTCCTTCAAAATATACAATCTTACAAATCACGTATAGTGTATTATTATTTATTATTATATTCGTTATTACACATTACGTGTACATGACACGTAATGTGTAATAAATATACATGGCAAACGTTCTTAATTACATTGACAATAGTGACGATATTACATTGATGTAAATCACTAAACAGAAGGCTCCTCTATTACATTCATCCTATTAGTCGACCTACGTTACTCACGCGCGTACTCGAAAATCCTCATCTACTTTATCGGCGATATTTATATACTTAACTTAATTTTGAGCATGTGGTTTGATCCCGATGTTAACATAGATGGTTTCCGATATAGGTGTTTATGGGTTTTAATAATTTTGGTTATGTAAGTTGCCGTAGATGAACTTTGTTTGTTCGGGTTGCTGAATGTTGATGCACCTGTCACATTATTGGTAATTACAGTTACCATTGGATATAACTAATTATCTGGCTGATGATGTAGATAATAGTAATTATTAAGTACATTTACAAAAGAGTACATAAGGGAACATAAGGTAGCAAGGAGATCGGCTGTCTTGACGTTAAATGAATGAGGCCTATGTTCGGCAGTCGATAAATAAAATAAAGAGAAAGAGATGATGGCGATGTTAAATTAGCCAAATATTTACAATCTCTAAAGAAAGACAAATTTTCATATGGGCTCTGCCTTCTTACAATTCTACGGTGTATCAGGAGATGTACTTCATTTTTATTTTATAGTAAGGGGTGGTAAACGAGAAATCGGAACCTTTAGATGACTAGCGATGGCCATATACAATAAACGTGACAGCTTAGCTGTCACTTTCGTGTGGGTTGTGAGTAGCCGGTGACCCATTGGACGGAAGGTGGAAAGTAATACAACTTATCTGAATGAGAACAATAATCTAGATATCTCTTGACTCGTGGCCGTTTCGAACATTTGTCTTCCCTTGAGATGACGGTTAAGACCTTATCGGGGCGAGTGGCCCCTCCTTGGATGTGAGGGTCCAATCCGGCTGCAGTGCAGCATATCACTACCTCTTACTAAACTTGCTTGTCAACAACATGCTTGTTATTGAAAAAAAAAAAGAATGAATGAATGTAGATATTTACCATAGGTATTCCTACAATCCCCCACCATGGTTCAAGCCTTGTCGTGGCGGTGGGCTCAGTAGCCTGGGGTTATCCGAGACACCTTGGGCGAAGCCAATTGAGCCGAGGAGGTGGCGGCTCTTTGTACCCCTCCTATAAGAAGAGGGGACTTAAGAGCAGGAGGAGGTGCCGCTCTTTGTACCCCTCTTATAAGAAGAGGGGACAAAAGAGCAAGAAGTGGCGGCGCATTTGCGCACGGGGCAAGGGGCGAGGATGGGAACCTCACCCCATTGCACTGTCCCAAAGTCGGTGGGGTTGTCCTGTGGTGCGGGACAACCCCATCTGTGGAGGTGGCGTCGGTCTCTTCGGGGGCTGACTTGCCGTCGAGGTGCCCTGATGATTTGTTGTTCCGGGGTACCTCATAAAAGACGGCAATGGTGGCACTCGCGGTGGTTTTTGCGGGTATTCGGCACTATATAATGTGCCGCGAGCCCCACACACCACTGGATCCCACCCAGGGCCAGTGAAGGCGCGTAAATGCGTTTCCCCGCGTCAACAAAAAAAAAGGGGTATTCCTACAGTCCAAGTGTTCGTTAGTCATTAGTCCTCTATGTCTCTTAGTTATGAACTACCTCTTTGTGTATATTTGCATATCTGTACCAAAACAATAAGAAATATAAGAGAATAAGTCTTACTTTACGCCTCATGTAGACGGAAGCTGTTTTTAGGAACTTTTTTTTCACAAAGTAACCCAATGATTTAATACGTATACGTACGTAGCGTCAAGCTCATTTAGCTAACGCGATGTCAATTGATCTTATTTATTGTAGAAAAAGAGTTCTGATCATCCTTATTTTAGCAATATTAAAGTTTCAAGCCGCATCATTCAAACTTAATGGGATGAAGTCTGCTATTCATGCTTGTCCGTATCACAAGTAAGACGTATCACGCTACTCGTACATTGTAGGGGATTTGGATTATCTGCATAATAATTATTGTGTCTGGGCTGTTTCGTTCACCCAATTATATTACTTGTTTTTATTTTTTTATATAAAAATTGTTTTTACCTGTATTCTATTCACCAAAAGTCAACCTTTATAAAATAAGAAAAATGTGGACAGCCTTTTAGTTTTTCGACACTCAGATTTATTTGAAGCAAATACAATGATTTTATTATCGAATCAGCACGAACTATGTCCATTTTTCGACGTTCACATTTGATTTATGGACTACGAGTGATTCCAGCACAGTGATTAATTTATGTCGGGTATCATGCACTTTTATGTCAGCCGGACAGTCAGGCCATGTCACATTTTCATTCATTCGTTATATTATTGTGTAAAACATGTATGAAGGCCTTTGCCGTGCCCGACAACAGCGATGAATCTGGTGCCAATTAATTGCCCTACCCATATCTTTTGTAGTGTATAAACTAGGGCTAGGGCAAGACCAAATTTTTTCTTAGCATCGCGATCGCACGAAAAGCAAACAAGCATACGATTCGATTTACTTTGTGACAAGTGCATGTCCTTAGTTCACAATCAGGTATTTGTATATCTCCATGAGGTGTAAAAATTTGATACCTGCGTGGGAGGTATCAAATTTTTATAAGTAATTACAAACTTGTACTATCTCCTGCTTTGATTGACACAAGAATTTGGAATTAGAAATTACTACTCCTCCTATTTTCTTCTGATTAAATTTGTCAGACAGTCTTCAGCTTTGCCTGCCCTGCGATCATATCAAAGGTCCACTGTAGTTGCCGCTGTCGACCGTGAACGACATAAGAGTAGCAGTGGTGGAAATGAGTGCTGGACTAAGCTCGTAAAAAATAGATATACGCCTTTTAGTTACTCTCCCTATATAGTTGACGCTAGTAAAAGCTCCGTTTCGCTAGCGAACCATCTAAAACTAGCATTCAACTCATTGGTCCGGAATTGGCCATGATTGATCAGTTATTGCTCATAGTTGCTCAGTTATTTTAAATATGGACAGTAGATAGGTAAATTATGATAGGCGGAGAGTGCCATATGTGAAGATCCTCACAGATGCATCTTGCTTGATCTGCGGGAACAGAGGGGGGTTTGTCCCCCTGTCGTCTCACTAAACAAATGGCAATAGGTTCTCACTAGTCCGTGGAACTATTGTGGTGGTTGCAATAGCAATACCGTCTGTATTAAGTCCTAACGAACGAAAATAATCTTAGATGATACCCTATTGGTCCGATGATAGATAATACAAAGCACAAGCAAAATTTCTAGTCCATTTTAATCTATTTATAATTGATTAATTAACATTAACCTGATCTAGGATGTTACCGGGAAATTTATAAAATTATCAAAGGGCCGTTAGTTAACAAATTACCCATGTATATATAATATTGTGGTGGTTTGGGCCAACATTCTATAAACTAATTTAATAAGCCATTATAGCTTAGCTATCTGGACCAGGGTTGGCCATGGTGATTTATAGCAATGTGAGAACATTAAAAACGCATTACCAAAACATGACTTTGGATAGAAAATTTAAAGGGGCTGTGTATAACCTAAGGCGGGCGGGTGATTTGTGTACAGAGAAAATGTTGATGTATAGTTGTTGAGATTTCGCTACAATAAATTCGTTTAAACTAAATTAATTTGGACACGTTCAGTTGGAGCCTCATTGACACGTAGCCGAACTATAGATGGCATATTGAACTCCGTCACCCTATCCCAGCAATATGTCACTGTACCCTAACAAAACACAGGAAATGCTACAAAGAGAAATTTTGTGTTGTTATCTTTGGGCAAACCGTTAGGTACTGCCTTTTATGTATAGAAACTGCTTTAGAATTACACTTAAAAACAAGTGACAGACTATAAATGATTCATAAAGTACGTTCATTTGGAAAAGGAATGATTGATAGCTACATGACATTGCTCTCTATACTCTCTCAGTAATTAAAGGCATATACATACATATATATATATATATATATATATATATATATATATATTATGTCCGTACTTTTTGTTACTACAACAGGTTTAAGTTTTTGAAATAAAAGTTTATTAGTGTTCTGTTATTTCTTTGAAGCTCAGGTGTAGTATGGCTACCCGGTTAAATTTTCTTTATTTGTTATATATGTTTAGATTTAGATAGCTAGTTAGTATTGACAACAACTTTACCCGACAAAGTTGCACAATATTTTGAATATACTATTGACGATTTTTTTTGAATTGTTACCGATTAAATGTTACGTCTAATCAACTTTATTTATAGGATATCATGCTGACGCAAATTCTGTATAAACTTGTGATACTAATTCAAATAATAATAATTATTATCGGTATAAATTAATATAATATAATAATTGTTAACAAAATAAAAATAAAAAAAAGTAACAAGTTATTTTTGACATATGGTCTGGATGATGTTTTTCAGCAATCTAGAATTAATTTTTACACAAAGGAAATGCTATCCACAACTTCCACAGTACATGCAAAGTCAACGCATTTTGAGGCAAGTTATTTTTCACCCCACCGTCTCTTCGGAAATAGCTCGTTTACAAAGGTAAATAATGCAGAAACTTTACAGGGGTCTGTTCTTTCGCAAATCAGATTGCTCCTTTCTTTTTAAATGAAAAAAAAAAAAAAACGTTTGACGCTTTTGATTAAACTTTAGCATCAAGTAGTATTTCAAACAAAAAAAAAATCAAAACTGATATATTCTTGTTTGTAGCGTAAGCGAGTAAGACTCTTAGGGTATTCGGAGACTACTTACTCTATGATAAGTAGCTATTGACGCCAATAGTATATTGACATCCGCACAATCAAAAGATTGTAGATGCCCTGCCGTTCTTACCTCAATCATGTAGTTAGGCTATTTGAGTCTTTTTTGATTACTTTCATATTGTATGACTTCAAATAGTCTGTTAATGTATCCAAGACTGATATTGATTTTAAATGTCACTTAATAGATTTCAAATTTGCGATGACGAATATAGTATAATTTCTAAAAAAATATTTTATATCTATTCTATGTGAAAAAAAAAACAACAAAGTCATGTGCTGGAAATAACTGCTAATGATAGTCGAAATTCATACTACGAAACTTATCCCACCAATTATAATACAAATGTGAAATTTCTATGTGTTTTGTTCTTATTTCACGCAAAAACTATTGAACGGGTTTAATTTAAATATGCCACAGATATATACCCCAATCTCGAATAACATAAAATAATCCCTTCGTATAGATTTACGTGGGTGAAAACGCAGGAAAAGACTAGTGTTTGATAAGTCCGTCACTAACATAATAAAAATAGCGGTTGCTTAATGTTTGCAACTAATATTTAGGATATAAAGGCTGGCTGCAGATAATCAAAACCATTTGCTTGACACATAGTTCGAATTCATTTGTACAACATGATTTGTTTGCTCACAACGAGACCGAAATAAATAGTATCTTATTCCTATTGGAACTAGAAATGCTGGCTTCCTAAATAAATAAATGGAAAATTTTCAGGGATGTATTCTATCTATAACCATACTAATATTGTAAGGAGGCGACATCTATCCATTTGTTTGTTATTAATAGATTCCGAAACTACTGGATCGATTCGAATTAAGGCAATAAAAGATTTTCTATAATGTTTTGATCATTATGTAAATTTGATAATATATCCAAAGGTGTGGAAAGTGTTAACGTAAATCCCGGCAGACGTTCTCTTGACATAAATTTAATTCGTTGTCAATTGTTTCCGATACCGAAATTACAATTTATAACTTTTATATTTTTATAAATCAATGATTTTTTGCCATGTTTCGTGAAATATCATTAAATTTTCAAGAAAATTAAAATGTCATTATGACGATTTAACTCATTTTGTTGCGTCACTCAAGATTTAATTGTGGAATAAGACAGAATCTCTACAATGAACGAATGTTTTAAATCTTGCGCCTTTCGTCATAAGATCATCCAGACGGCATATTTTATTTGAAATTCCAGCCCATACTAGTTATTGTATTGTTTTCGTATATTTACGCGAAGATTATTCATTGTTGTGACTATTTAACGGATTTTACCGCGTTTCTCAAGGTTTACTAGTGGATTGAGACAATATCTTTGTAATGAAAATGCTTCTTCAAAATTAAATTAAAAAAAAAAACTCGCATTACACACACTTGTGTAATATAATATACTAGCTTCCCTGGCTTCGCCCACGAACAATCCGGAGTAGAGCAAGTCGCTCTACCCACTGATGAAAAGGGCATGAAAATACTTTAAGTTGATTTTGAGAAAGTCGATCACATACAACGGACAGCTTTTAACAAATTTGTTTTATAATGTAAGATTAACTGGTTCTATGCAGATATCAACTTATTTAGTTGATGTCTCAGGGACTATTACGATTGAACGAAGTACGTATATACATTAGTATATTTTATTTTAAAGTGCTGTATAACAGAAGAACATATGCCGAATATATTACTGCCTCATTTCACATAGTCCCTTCATATTGCTACATAAGAAGTTTCCCAATTATTATATCGTTGTTCGTCCGGACAGCCGGTTAGGAATTTTCAATAAAATGTAAAAGTTAATTGGACCGAACATTTTCGTGGAAAGCAAAAGGAAATAATTTTTGAGGTTCACTCCCATTATTATTTTCACAGGTAATTATAATTTACTAAAGGTTTCATTAAAAATGTTATAGTTTCCCAGACGGAAAGAAAAAATGTAAATAATGCAGGTGAAAAGAAAAAAGCGTGATTTGGTTGTATTTTAATTTAGATTTTCGTCGATGACTTGGGGGATACTGTTGGGGCTATTTTGAGTACTCAGTTTTAGTAGGCTTGTTTGAATATTTTACCATGTTTTGCTTTGTGATTAATGTGGAGGAAACAAGACAAATTTATTCGTGATTTATAGCAAGTTTCTCTCAGAGTACTTTCGTCGGGGATTGGATGTGTGGATGTGGCGTGGTATTATGTTGTTACTGTTGTTCTGGCGTTCATTGAAAGAGGTGTATGTCCAGCAGTGGACCGATTTGTACTGATAATGATGATGATTATTGCTTCACTGTCTTCATTTAGTGTAAGTTGTTAAATAGGAACATCTCATTTAGTGAGAGACCCAAGTCAACGGAGTGCCTGTTGTAGACAGATCCGGGGTACCGCAACATAGCGATTTAGTTGGTATTCAGTTCATCGATATCGTGGCAATGTGTAGGTAATTGCATTAACCCGCGAACCATAAATGAAGGTAGAGCAAATACATTGCTGAGTTCTGTCGTGAGGTGATTAAAGATGATAAAAAATGAGTGAACACAACCCTTCCATTAAACGACGACATCATGTTATTCATACTGGGCTAGTGCATTAATTGCCTCACAATAGCACGATACGATCGGGCAAGTACCTCCTGAAATTTTTATATCGATATAAGTGATGTATAATTTTTAAATAACTTGTGCGCAGTTTTCATCATGTAGAGCCATAATTTTATAAATAATAAAGCCAAAATCAAACAAACGTTTTCATGTCCTTGGAAATGTATAGTTAATTGTTTTTATTTCTGGGTGCATTTGCTTGTAGGTTTTATAGACTATGGTCTATTGGGTTTAAAGACACAGCTGTCTGATGGATATGTTAATAGCCATTCCTACCTTCTCTCCCTCTGCAGAAAAAGGCAGTACAGAATGAAGACTTACCGTAATTTTAACATATTAAACGTAAAAATACGCTCGAGGTACACAGAAGATGTCGGCTTGATTTTATCAATGTATAACTTTGTATGGGGCAAACATGGATTATATTTAGATTAAGAAAATGGGGAAATAAACCAGTCTTATGAAAATATAACCAACATTACGTTCAGTTGATGAGAAAGATTAATGAAGCTGAAAGACTTTGATCGATCACGTTTTTCATCCTGTACCGCCTTTGGAATGTACCATTCTGAGGAATAAAATATATACGAATAAATAAATATGATTTATAATTAGTATTATATATCCTATTTTGCGCAATTTCCTTAGTTATACTACCTGTTCCTATATGATATCCTATATCATCCTAGGCAACAGAACTGGACGACGACGAACGAACACCATCGGGGAGGTCACCTCTCGCTCACATAATACCGCCGTAAAGTGACATATTCAGTGTCGCGCTTCGTGCCGTTTGTAAGTTGCCGGTAGCCCATTGGGGAGCCGGGGGTGAAGGAGAACAACGCATCGGCATAGTAATTATGGCATAGTATATATTCTATGAAAAATCTTTTTTTTTTGTAAAGAGGTAGTTGAATTAAGCACAAAAATATTTGTTTACCTGATAATGAGAAATTCGAACATGTCCTAATGTGAAAAATAATTAAATAAAGATATTGTAGAAATGGTTTATAACAAAACATTAATTTCCAACAAAAACATCAACTATGTCTATATACCAGGCTGATTGATAATTGGCTGAAACGATGAATTAAAAAAAGGATAGGCAAACAAAACTTATTAAATTATATTCTATATCTAATTAAATTATCCTTTCGAAAATAGAACGCCTAATTTGAATTTATTCGAACTGATAGAATTTGTGTGACCTAGAAATGTCTCTGCCGTGAATTTTCTCAACAATAGAAAGAAACGAAATTCGTGCAGTGATAAATTTATCGTTCTAAAAGGTAAAACTGCAACCCAGATTAAAGTCAATCTAGATAGTGTTTTAGACAATACTGCTCCTGCACTAAGTACAATTCACACCTGGGAAACTGCAACTTTGCACCCAATGGGTGCCGCGTTTGCACACTGTTAACCAAAAGCAACGTCGTGTTGATGATTCGTCGGAGTGTTTGGCGCTGTTCAAGCGTGATATTAACGAGTTTTGCGGCGTTGTGTGACAGTAGATGAAACATGGATACGTCATTATACTCCTAAAACAAAATAATAATTTAAGCAATGGCCTGTGAGCGGAAAACCTGCGTCGAAGGACGCGAAAACAGTTTTGTCGGCCGGCCAAGTTATGGCGACTGTTTTTTGGGAAGAACAGTAAATGGAGAGCGTTATGCAAGCTTGCTGAAAAAATTCAGTGAAGAAATCCGAAAGAAACGCCCTAATTTAGCCAAAAATAAAGTTTTATTCCACCACGACAGCGCACCTGTGCATTCGCCAAGCATTGCAGTTGCCAGACACCATGAACTACGGTTCTAATTGTTACCACATCCCCCCAATTACCCAGATCTGGCCCCGTGCGACTTTTAATTATTCCTGAATCTCAAGAAATTGTTAGGAGGTCGAAGATTTTCATCAAATGACGAAGTCATTATCGCCTTAGACGAGTTTTTAGAGGGGTATGAGAACACATTTTACCAAACTGTTGTAACTGCATTGGAGAAGCGCTGAACTAAATGCACTGAGGTAGAAGGAAACTACGTACTACGTAATCTATTTTTTTTAAATAGATTAATAAAGTCTTTGTTGTTTCGGATACTAATCAATCACTCCTCGTACATTCAATCATCTAAACTAACCTAACAAAAGTATTCAAATAGATCAAAATACAAAATGTTAGTCAAATTAAAAATATCTATAGCTTTAAAATTCATAATTACAATTCTTGTTCGTTGTGTAACTCTAGCGTTCAATGCCTTTGCGATGGTAATTAGGTCAATTGTGTAGACCAGCTTTATGCCTCACTAATTGGAATTGCTTTATACATTTTGATACGGAGTATTTCTACCACTCGGTATTTCCGATTCGATATGATTTGAGGCCTTCCAAGAAAATAACATGAAGTTCTTGGTATATTTAATAGGTCCTATTGTAACACAAATTCACAGACAGTGTTAAGATTTAGCCCAGTTTATGCTTAACTACCTCTCGTAGTCTAGTGGTAAGCATGTATGATTGATGAGTGCGAGTCCTACTAGGATCAACAATCTGAAGATAGGGAGTTCATAACGTGACCTCCGAGGCACGGGCAGTGCCTTAGAGAGTTCGTTAATCAGTTAGGCCTGCGCCGGATTTCTATTCAGTTATGATGGATTGCCATCCCATAGGAATAGGAGAATAAATAAAAAATAAATATACTTATATCACATGACCTGCGCAGGTAGCTCGTCTCTACAGAGATGACTACCATAGCCAGAGTTGAGTTTGAAGGATGAAATTATTAATGCATAACTGACGTGTCTTATAGTGGGTAATGATGATGTCTGTCCTACAAAAAGTGTGGAGTAAGCCAGGCAATTAAAGTCTGTTAGTAGTTGGGCAATCGAGCAGTGAACTTAATGGTCTTTATAATATCCAGGGTTGGCGGCTTTGAGGGACATTGAAATACTTCAAAAGTGCTGTGAAGGCCTATTAGTTACTGCTCTCATCGCTATATGACTCAATCAATTAGATTCCAGAAATACCACTCAAACAATGAACTCATGTAACGGTTAAGTGAATAACGGAAAATGTAAAAACGATAACATTTACGAATAAGATCGAAAATAAAAACGTCGAAATATGAAATTTCATATTTACTGGATTCGGATCACACGCTAATACCCATTATTATTTCTTGTATACGCCGTGTGCTCCGATCTTACCTCTGAATGACACGATCCTCAAGGAGGAATTTCATTTCATATTTTATTCCAGAATTTAGTTGATTACCTACCCTTAGCGGATACGGTACCCTAAGAATGCGACCGCTTTCAGATATTTGAAATACGTTGCTTATTAAAGTCTTAGCGTTCTTATATTGATAGAAATGACGTAAGGAGCTTTATAAATGTGAGATCGTTTCGCTCGTATTAAAATTCTATCGTTGGGAATATTATTTAAAGTCTGATTCCTTTATACGCCATTTAAATTCTTGGTACGATACAATTTTTGGATAGTGCTTATTTACTGGTATGTTGAAGTTTTGTTAGTGGCAGTTTTTAGCTGTTCTCAGTATGTTAATTTCAGAATCGTCGTTGGTTTCATTTCAAATTCTTACTATTTTACAGGCTTAAAGTACATTTACCGCCACTGGGGCATTGCAATTACATATTCAAATATTGAGATCGCCGACGTCGGTGTATCATTCTTTATTTTCCTTCTCAAGTATCTGTGATACTAGTCTTTATAGTGCTTATCTCGGGGCAAACGAAGTGTAAAAAAAGATCAATACGAGAAATTTGTATCAATAAAAAGGAATACATGTTCTGTATTCAGTCAAAGACATGTAGTAATATGACTATTATCATCCCATTTGTTACCCAATAACGAAGAATGAGTCATTGGGGTGTCTTGTCGCTTACGGATCCGCGACACACCCTCAATCAAGGCGGCTGAAGTATCTCGTAGAGGATTTTTGTCCGAAGTGGAATCATGTTCTGCCAGTTCACCTATGGCGATTGGACGATGCGCAAAAGCACCCAGCGACGAAAAGCACGGAGCTATGAAGTCCGGTGTCTTGAACTCGACATACCGGACTTACTTCCCACCTCATTTTCTTGGACTTTCTCTAAAAATAACATCACAACAAAGATAATTGTTCGCAGGTTTAATACCGTTTTTATTGTCTACTCTCAATTTCTATATTTTTCCACTATAACATCACTTTTAGTGAAAATCCTTTACGAAGAGTTACGTATATTATCCCCGCAAGGTGAAATTGAAAAGGTTTTTCTATTGTACGCTTCACTTTCTAAATTGGAAAAGTATATCACCCAATACGTTCGGTTAGCCAACGACACCTTGAAGAATTTTAGACAAAATATCATGTATCATCGTATTTACGACGCAATAAAATATTTTACTCTGTGACAGCTCGGATTTCTAAGACAGAGATAAAGCTTGGAACATGTGGAGCGCCTTTAAATATCGAATATTGATCTTCTCTCTATTTTTATACCACAGATCAGCAGTTTGATTATATATTACATATAGTTACTAATTTTATTAGTAAGCATTGTTACAAAATCGTTTACTCTACATTAATAATATAATCTATACTAATTATATTAAGCTCAAGATCTTGTCTGTTTCTTTGTTTGAACGCGAATCTCAGGAACTACTGGCCCGAATTGAAAAATCTTTTTGTGTTCAATAGTCTATTTATCGAGAAAGGCTATGGGCTACAATGTTACGACTAATGGAATCGGAGTTACGCGGCAGAAACACTAGCGTGATGCGAATTTAATGTAATTGTATTATAATTATATTATAAAATAGTGTAATTGTTCTGAGCTGGATTGGGCTGGTCCGACCGCGACGTCAAACATATATGCCGTCACGTTTCATTTGGTATTTAGATAGTTTTGGTCATATCGTCTAATTAACCTCCTGTTGCAATTACGTTTATAAGGCCTCAATTGACACTGGCCGAAAGAACGGAATTACTTATTTATTCATTTAGCAAACGATCTATAGCTACTAATCGTGGTGACTTTCTTAGTTTGCAGGTAATCTTTGGAGTACCATATAAACACACACAACTTATAACTTGATAAAAGTAATACTTTTCTGCTATCCAATTCCACCAAATAAATATAGACAAGCTGCTACTGATTACCAGAGACTACCACGATTTATTATAGAAAAAAGAAACTGACAGTAAAATAATGTTTGGTAGAAACATTTTAAGTGGATTTTATTGTTAAAGGAAAACACGTCCCAGCGGCTTCCTGGCTGAGAGTGGATAGAGTTATAGGTGAAGTTGCTCACACGACATTATGGGCGTCAAGTATTCGACTAACTTTCTTATGATGCGATAGGAATTGTTTGTCAACACCTAAGTTGTAACCGTTTTTGTTGTTTGTCTGCCTCGTGGTCTAGGTGTTCGAGTTCCGGGACGGACCAAAGTGTTATTGGGGTTTTTTAATTTCTAGTAACAGTCCGAAGTTAGGAAGTTAACGGTGTTATACACCCGTGCATTGTAGCGCACGTTAAGCTGTCGGTCCTGCGCCTGATTTCCCTCTGATCGTGTCGGATATCCGTCCCATCGGAAGAAAGGAATAGGGAGTGCGCAGTTGGTTAGTCTTTATAGAGATGGCTGCCGTGGCCAAAAATCGGCTAGGAATATGTTATGATTATTTGCATGAGTAAGAGGTAGTGTTATGCTGGATTGCACCTGAATTAGGCTGACAGGAACGGGGAGGTAGAGGTAGGTATCTCACATGATAAGAACTTAAAATTGTAGGCTATGCTGTCACTTTTCATGCGGTTCATGAGTAACCGGTGGCTCGTTGGGGGATTGAGGTGTAAGAGGACCACGAATCCGCATATGCGAATTTTATGTTTTAATCCATGTTTTTTAAAAACTAACACAAAAAAAAATATTAAACAGAAACTAGGAACATATTTTTTAAATAATCTGTAGATGTAGAATAAATTTGTTTAGCACTACACGTTTTAATAATATCCTTATCTTAATAATGTATAACTAGCTGAGCAGACAAATCTCTGACTGTGGTTTTAGTTCTGCTCAAAATAAAAATATATCGAATGTTTTTTATAAAAATATAAATAAATGAAGAAAATGGTCGTCGGTAGTTCCGCAATGTTATAATAAAAGACCTTCGGATATAAGAAGACAAACAAGCGGTAGGAACATTTTGATGACAACTCACTAATAGGCTTGCAGATATTAGTTATTAAAACGATTCACACTCTCACTCTTACAACTAATGGGCCACTGTAAACCACATGAAATACGACGGCGTAGCTTTCTTATTGTTTATTTTCGCATATTGCATCTGGTATAATTATCACTTATGGTTGTGCTAGGGGATAAGTGTAAATTGAGGGTTAGCAACGCGCCCATGTCAGAGAAGATACCCCCAATAAACTCTGATGGTTACCTATCATTCCTTAGTTGTGATAATTACTTCACAAAGGTACTTAAATTTACAGTAATTCATTCCATACATTTTTGTCATTTGTAAAATCCTTTACATTATAATAGGATTTCGATATGAACATCTCTTTAACGATAGCTTTAAATATATTAATCGGCAAATCTGTTATATTGCTGGGAATTTTATTATAGAAACGTATAGAATTGCCCGTGAATTAATTATTAATTTTATGGATCACAGCGAGTTTATTCTTATTTCTGGTATTGGTACTATGTAGATCACATTCCTTCTTGAACTTTTCTGTATTTTTATGGACATAAATAATATTTTCAAATACATAAAGTAATTTTCTACGTCTGTTATCTGTCGATTTAACTTAACTGCGAAGACTGCAGATGAAAGTCTATTCGGTAGACTATCTATATGGGGGCCCCATTGTAATTTATCATGTAAAGTTATTTCTAGAAATACG
>JAFELO010000270.1:1075952-1113093 GCA_017140195.1 Eumaeus atala | reverse complement strand
TGATGAATGTCTAGTACAACACAACTAAACCATATTGTGTTGTACTAGAGAACCAATCACAACTCACCTGGTACGCGTGTCTCCCCCGCGTCTCAACCTCACGCCTTCAATACCATATAGCGTTGACCGTTATTGTCCAAAAGTACTAATACTTCTGGACAATAACGGTCAACGCTATGCTCTCATGCCGAGACCAATGTTTTCCAAGTTTTATGTTCAGCAGTGTTGATACATAATTTTATAATTATAACGTTTGCACAATTGGTAAATAATAATTAGTACTAGCTCTCCGCTCCGGCTTCGCCCGCGAATATTAGGCTCTTGATTGTTACCTTCAAATAACTTCCTCGGGTATCACTCTGCCCGTTGGTTAAAACCGTATGAAGATCCTTTCAGTTGATTTTAAGGAAAGCGATCATACATGGGACACAGGAAAACTTTTGGGGAGTCTGTTTTTTATTTCAATAAGTATAGATTTTATCTTTTAAAACGCTCCAATATTACTCTAATTACGTGTAATTTTAACTACGTACAAATTACAAAGTTTTATTTCGGTACGAGAACTAGAAGTGGGTTTAAATTGTCTTTCAACGCTTGTTACCATTGTTTGTTACAAAAGAAGCTAATAAAATGTGCTAAAAAGTAGCTTTACTGTCTCTATAATAAAATATGTGTGCTTCAAACATCGTTAGGATCCTATGAACAGTTTTTATTATAAAGTTTATAGCAATTCATCTTGACTGCCGTTTTACTTTCTACTTTTACCGTCTATGTTTTAAGATGTTTTGTGGTTGGCATAAGCGAACTTGATTGGGGGAGTAGCTCTCTTTCTTCAATTACAAAAAATAGGCATGTTATGTTTTGTGCACTCAATCACAATTCTAAATTTGGATGACCCCTAACTTAGAAAAAATATATCAAAGGCAAGGAATTCATAATGATTCAAGAGCTTTATTTTTTTAAATGGATCGGACTTTTCAATTTGCCTTCTCTCAAAATGTATATGATCATTTTTTATTCATAATGAATGCGTAGCGTCGATTAGTGTTCGTTTCATTATTGATAACATCAAACTGACATGCTTATCTTGTCCTTAATATTGAAAATTCGGGTATTAAAAATGTACTGGGCTAGTAGCCGGGAAAATAAACATAATAGCGGCACATACATGGTAGCGACTATAATGGATTGTACTGAAGCTGTCACTTTTGTGATTAATTTTTAATTTATCAAAGACCTTTAAAAATTGATAAAGTTTTACAATACCAAAATGAAAATTATATACATAGAAAGAAGTAATGCCATTGATACATTGCAGTTAAATTGGGCAGGAACAGCCAGACGCACCCCTTGCGCACACGAAACCGCAGCATAGTGACATCTATGTCATTTTTGCACTATTTGTAGGCCAGCGGCTTCCATTAGGGTGGATGGAGGAAGGGCAACACGTCCGCTCAATGTCTATGTTGATAATTGTGGTTGCTGAACTACAATACGAGTAGACTTCGATTGCCCGTTTACTTAATTATACTCGTACCATATAACAGCTATCAGCCTTTGCCACTATTTCGGAGAAGAATACTTGGCATTGTCCACTCTTCCTAGATAAATAGCAGGCATAGTGCACTACTGAATAGAGAATACCTCCATACTAATAATTGAATGAATTAACTCAACTCTATGGTAAAGTCGGAACTCAATTGATGCTCTGTTAATAAAAATTTTCGTCCTATTCGCATCTAGAACTGCAGTGGCAATGGGCTGGTCACACACTCAGAGGAACAGATGGCAGATGGGCCAGTAAGGTTCTGGAGTGGAGGTCGCGTTTAGGAAAACGAAATGTTGCTCTCCGTGCAGTAGCCGGTACGGGGTAGATGCGGCAGCAAGAGATCGGATATGTCCGGCAGACCGATAAGAGCTAATAATGATGATTGAACATCAATGTACGATAATTGCGCGTCACAATAACCAAAAGTAAAAATATTCCGTATAGAAGATATACCCGTACAATGTGCGTATTACTCGGAGGAGAGATGTGAAGATAAAACCTAACAAGTTTACTATCTAATACTAAACCAGAACGAAATGGACGTTTCTATCGGAACCAAAGCGTTTTTGAAATTCAATGAGCCCACGCCTCGGATTTAGATCGCCATCACTCCAGTTTGTTGCTTATTTTCTTTACGTCTCTTAGTGTATTTATGTGGTGTAATGAAAAAGGAGATTGAATATCATAGGGCATGGAAATAATGTTCGCGATAATGGACTGGAATTTACTCCTTATAAACAATATAAGAGTTAGAGGTAGGGCCATGATGCATTGGAGCTGAATTGGGCTGGCATGACCGGGGTCCTCTCGCTCACACGATACCGCCTTAAAGTGAGAGCTATGCTGTTCGTTTCATGCAATTTGTCAGTACCTCGTGGCCCATGGCAGGGGAGGAAACGTTGGCAATGCATCTACATTCTAATCTCACAATTATGCTGATATGTATTTTTTTAAAGAATAGCGGGGCAAACGAGAAATCGGAGCCTTTTTAAGACTACGCCCATGAACTCCACATAAATACTATGCCAGTGCGTCCCTCCAATGGGCCACCATTGTGGGTGTATGGGTGTCGGTAGTCGTCAACCCCCACATTAATGTCACCGGCAGCAGGTAATGTAACGCAATAATCCCCAGTTGATAATTAAATATAAAGTGTAGTGAATGAATACATGTTAGGCACTTATAACTCCGTGGTGCATAGAACCCAGGCTTCACCAGGCTGCCGTCTCTTTTTTTTAACTGTTTAAGTAATTGCAATCCCGTACTGTATTTCTTTTGATTGGGGAGGGAAACCGGAAACACTTCCTACTCCTCTTGTTTTATTCTGATTAAATTCGTTGCGGGTCCCAAGACCGTTTTCAGAATTCCCTCAGACCACACAGGAGTAGCAGCGCTGGGAAAGTGTGGTTGACCATGCTCAATTTAAAAAAACAAAGAAATCGGGGGCCTTTTCTGGGCATAGGGCTCCGGGATGCTGTATAAAAAGTTCCGGCGTGTGAATAGTAACCAGTCAATCGTAGCACTAGTGTAACGCTATACCGCGCTTACTTCACTTCCGTTTATTTACTATCTCTCTCCAGGAGCATGTCCGTTCGAGTCCGTACACGTAAACACGCGAGATTATCAAGGCAAGTTCAAGCCAACAGAAATGGCGAGCAGAACCGTATGTACTGCACGTAACATCTGGTGCCACTTTTTACCACATCACAATTCCAAATCTTTTTTAAAAAACATATCATTGGCACATAGGAGGGGAGGAGAAAGAGGTGTATGTAACACAACTGCATGCCAAAACGCGGATGTCCATGGGCGTCGGTAATTATAAAAATGCCCTGATATCACCCCCCCCCCATATATAATAAAGTAAATACATCCAATTTGGATCATACATATTAATTGTTTTAACATTAAAAGCTATTTCACATTAGATGAAGCAATTTTTAGCACAGAGCATAACAGTGGATGCTCAAAAAATCATTTGTTGGATAAACTACTCGTATGTCGCATATTAAACTCGTCTGAACACTTTTAATATTATCAACAATAAAATATGAAATATCACGAGTAAGGCAGTTCTATTTCTATTTGAAAAATGTGCTGCAAAGTAATAACTTGCTTTAAATTTAACTTTATTTCTTAAGCTTGAAATGTTACGTAGCACTTGTATCTTGTTTACAATTTCAGATAAATTTATTTTAACTTCACGACTACAATTCATGACACAGCTACACTGAAAGTGTAGATTTATTATATAAATAAATACTCCGTGAACTGCTGTAGCGTTAAGTGATTTCCCTTCCACTTCTATCGGCGGTTAAAACTTTTATTACTTACAAAGGATTTATTCAGCAGGTCCATTTGAAAAGAAACATTGTGTTCAAACATTAGTATCGTTTAAATTTAACGCATGTGTTTAAAGTTCGCACGAAGCAACTGATACGGAAAGCTCAGATAAAAACTAACAATACTTAATCTCCTTCTAAAAGATCAATAGTTGTTTTTGATGAAATTTATAAATAAATTATTAAGAAGCTATTATATATGTTACTAGATGTCAGACATGTTGTTTTGCCATAAATTGAATTTGTTCTCCTTGTAATGTACAAATTAAAAAAAGTGTTAACGGTGAGCAACCTTTTTTCACTTACCCCTTTTTTTGTTGACGTGGGGAAACGCATTTACGCCTTCTCCGGCCCTGGTTGGGGTCCAGTGGTGTGTGGGGCTCGCGGTACATGATAGTGCCATACATCCACAAAAAACATCCGTGAGTGCCATCAGTGCCATCTTTTTTTGAGGTGTCCCAGAACAACAAATCATCAAGGCACCTCGACGGCTAGTCAGTCTAGTCCCCTAAGGGACCGACGTCTTCTCTACAGAAGGGTTGCTCCGCACCTGAGGAGGGTGAGGTTCCCATCCTCGCCCTTTGCCTCGTGTGAAAAAACGCTTCCTGCTGTTTCTCTTTTGTCCCCTATTCTTATGAGAGGGGTACAAAGAGCGAGCAAACCCCTCTGTTCAATTAGATTCGCCTGAGCGCACCCCAGGCTACTGAGCCCCACCGTCACGACAAAGCCTGAACCATAGTGACCTGACTGACTCTGCTATCTGCCGCAACTTTAAGCGCCGATCATTCGAAAGGATCCTTTGAATCTTTTGGATCATGTCTGGATTCGGGACATCATTTGGACGGCCAGACCTGGTGGCGTCTTCGCAGCTCCATCTCCCACGTTTAAAACCAGTTACCCAGATGTGAATTGTACTCAATGGAGGAACAGTATTACCTAAAACACTGCCTAGCTTGACTTTAATCTAGGTTTCCGTTTTCCCCTTTGAAACGTAAAACATTATGGCCACACGTATTTTCAAAACTTTCTTTCCATTGTTGAGAAAATTTACGGTAGAGAAAGTTCTAGGTTCACCTCACACAAGCTACAGTACGAATAAATTCAAATTTTGCGTTCTATTTTCGAAAAGATGATAGAATATAATATAATAAATTTTGTTTGCCTATCTTTTTTTTTTAATTCGTCGCCTCGGCCAGTTATCAATCATTAAGAATAAATAATATAACGGTAAAGCAGCTTCGGTGAAGTAAGGTGACTAAAACATTGTGACACGAGAATTTAATATATAAAATAAGTCTAAAAAAAGAATACGCATGTAAGAATTAAAAATTCGTAGTCCGTATTTTTTCAGTCCCACGGCTCAGAAACACGACAGTGTAAAAAGCGAGAAACATAAATAGGAGATTGACGGCATTTAGAACGCTTAAAGAATTAACGACTATTGAAACGAACTTATTGATTGAAGGTGTTCAGCTATGTTAAATTCATAATCTTTCATCAATCATTCAGATGCCTAAGCTAGGATTAATAAAGTCAACAAAGGGCATGGAACGGGCTTCGTAATTAATAGGTCTTTGCGATGTAATATATAGGACGTGTTAAAATTATGTCCTTAGTTATATTTATTGTATTCAAATGAAATAAATGCCAATGGGTAGGCCACATTGCTCACGGAACCCATAACTGTTGGGGAAGAAAGATTCTCGAGCGGTGACCTCGCATCGGAGGATGAAGACTGGCAACTGGTCGGCCCAGCCCGGTGGGCTCGTGACCATTACATATGGCGCTATATGGGGGAGCCCTTGTCAAATCAAGAAAATTGTATTTCTTAAATGTATTAGATTAAATGAATTGCGAAACATTCTCAACGAGGGTAATGTTCTCGCATTCAATTAAACTTTATTTTTTCGCGTGTTATTTATTTTATCGCGAACAAAGACTATTAAAACCAGCAGAACGTATAATGAAGCCCTGCGTGTATATTATTCAACATGAATGATGTTGTTCGTCGTCATTATCATCAACCACAATCCATTTCCTGCCGGACTTGTATCTTTGTTTATTAAATCGGTGGAATTCCTGTGCAATGTAATGATGTAATTACTAAACCAAAAATAGAAGTTATGTTAATCCTAGCGGAAGAATACAACTTTTAAATTACTGTTGCATGACTATTTATGGACTATGTATTCATTATTGCGTTTGCTGTTACTTCTTATGAAGGTTTTTTCGGACCTAAACTCAAGCTGTGCAAGCGAAGACAAGCACAATACTGCTTCATATGATTGATATGGGTGATCGATGGGCGACGAGACTTGGATTGCGGTCCAAAGGGGGTCCGGCCTCCCACTCTCGTTCGTCTTCTTCACTTCTCGTTCGGATATGAGAATGTTTACAATAGTTAATGTAACTATTATTAGTATGACCAGATAGACTGCGTGGTTCTCATCCCCCCACTCTGACGCCAATGGCAGCAAATAGCTAATATGGCCTCTGCGCTGATGTGAATAAGTGGCTCATAGATCGAACCTGTGTGGGTGGCTTAAAAATACCCTCACCCTCATTCCAATCCCAGGGTGACGTAAGAGTCGTCAGAGGGCACTAGTCCCCTAACAACAAAGAGGCTTCAGCGAACTGCTCGTTTGATGTCCCGTCTCTCTCATAGTGGCAATGAAATAGACGGGAGCACCATCAATAGGATCGGCGACAGGCAGCAGTTGTGTCGGTCCGAAACCTAATCTGCGATTGCCAATCTGCCTGCTCAGCGTGGCAATTATGAGCATTAACCTCCAAAGGACAACAGCAGTAGAATTCGGCCAGTTCCACTAGTCCTGGCAACAGTAACGGCCACAGTAACGGTGGAACAAGGGGTGTTAAGAATCTCCGGGCTACGGATAGCTACCACCGACTTGACCTGGCTACGTATAACGGACAAATGCTCAGACAAGATAACCACTGGGTTGAGCTGGAGGTGGAACCGGAGAAAATTAAAAGGCTACGTGAAGTCCGAAGACAAGGCGAGGAAACCATAACTGCCATGGGGTCACTACTCCACTTCAGGGAAGGCGACGGTCCATCACAAGGCGGCGTGGGATTCCTCATGAATAAGCACCTCGTAGGCAATGTCGTCGAAATCTCTAGTGTGTCGGGTAGGGTGGCGTATCTCATACTCTTACTCAATAAGAGGTTAGGCCTTAAAGTGATACAAGTATACGCACCACCCTCGACACATTCCTATAACGACGTGGAGACAACCTATGAGGATTCACTTCACTTCCAATGTTGTTATATAATAATATAATGACTATAGTGCCAAAGTGGGAGTACTAAATGGTGTCGAAACGAGACTGGGACCACATGGAGTCGGAAGTCGGAATCACGGGGGGGCAAACGCTGGTAAACTTCCTGGAGAAAGAGGGCCTCTTCTGAATGAATTCCTACTTTAAGAAGAAGCCACATAGGAAGTGGACATGGCGGAGCCCCGATACTGTGACAAGGAACGAGATTACCTTTATTAGGACGGACCGAAAGCATATATTTAGGGATGTCTCAGTGATCAACAGGTTTAAAACCGGAAGTGATCACCGATTGGTTTTAGAGGATCTCTGAATATAGGCTTTCGACGCAAGCGTATCCGATTAGTACAGTCGATACTATGACCTAGCTTCCGGCTAACTATGGTAGGTTCCGAAAAAATCCACATTGAATTAAAAACCGGTTTGATGCCCATTCCAACATATCTGTTGGAAACTACAATGGAAATTGACAAGGCCATGAGTGGTGTGATTGGTCGCATGCGGGACGTGGGTGAAGGATATTGTAGGAGTAAGTATACGAGCAGGAGAGCTAACTATCAGGTGAGACGCTTGGACTAACGAGGGAACGCAGAGCACATGAAGACGTTACGTCTGTGGATGTCAAGCTCCTTTCAAAGCGAATCTGCATACTAATACGCCGAGGCTTCCGCAGCTCCAATACGCAACGGATTACTGAACCGATTGAGCAGAATAGAGGGTCGAAGTTTTTTGTGGAGGAGCTTGGAAGAAGTCACCTGACGAAGGTTAAAACTGACTCTGGTGCTACCGTTTCTTCTAAACTTGGGATCTTATCTGAGATCGAAGCTTTCTGTAGCAAGTTGTATTCATCGCATGCTCGTCATCCCGATATTTTAAACAACGATCCGCGTGCAAACCTAACACGACATTTGTCAGGTTATCTGCCAGACGTCAGCTTGAGTGAGATTAGTCTGGCTCTTGCTCAGCTTAAAGGGGGAAAATCTCCGGGGAGGGACGGATTTACAGTCAAGCTTCTTAGAGGAGGAGGCCTGTACTACGAGAACTAAAAAATATTTTTAATTTCGTCCTTCAGCGGGGCGTATCTCCCTATGCATGGCGTGGAAGTGGCGTTTTTTTTTGTTAGGAAGGATGGCAAATTACTTCTTCAAAATTGCAGACCAGTTTTACTTCTCGGCCACACTTACAAGTTGTTCTCAAGAGTCTTGACGAATCGTCTCACCACAATGCTTGAAGAATTCCAGCCACCGGAACAGGCTGGGTTTCGCAGAGGATTTAGCACCATAGACCAGATTTTCACCAGAAGGCAAGTTGTACAAAATACTCATGAGTACAATCAGCCGCTGTGCCTTGCTTTTGTGGACTATGAGAAAGCTTTTGACTCTGTCGAAACCTGGGCTGTTCTGGAAGCTTTACAGCGATGTCAGATCAATTGGCGTTACGTCGAAGTACTGAGTGGATTGTATGACGCTGCTTTTATGTCTGTTCAGATTCCGGGAGGTCAAGCAAGGCCTGTCCAATTGAATCAGGAGTGCAACAGGGGGATGTCATTTCCCCGAAACCGTTCACTAATGCTTCGGAGGAGGTATTTAAGATTTTGAAAAGTGCAGATTGCGGCATAAATATTAATGGCGGGTACCTCTTTCGTCTTCGTTTCGCCGACGATATCATTGTGCTGGCCGAATCGTTAGAGAGCTTGCAGGAAATGTTGCACAGCCTAAATGAATCCTCCCGATGAATTGGCCATAGGATGAACTTGGACAAAACAAAGGTCATGCTCAACGAACACGTTCTCCTCAGGCCGGGCAACGACGTTGGTGCTATTCTCGAAGTCGTAGACGAATGCGTCTACCTCGGATAAGTATTGCAATTAGGATTAAGTTGGGTTGGGTAGCATCCCAGAAGCTTCGTCACATTCTCACGTCACCTATACCGCAGAGCTTGAAAACGAAAGTCTTCAACCATTGCGTTCTACCCATGATGACATAAGGGCCCGAAACACGGCCTCTTAATTTAGGACTGGTGCGCAAGTATGAAGTAGCTCAACGGGCTAGTTAGCGTGCTATATTAGATGTTTCTCTGTCCGAAAGAATTCGTAACAAAGTCATAAGGCAGAGAACTAAAATGTCCGATATCACGCGATGAATAATCTCGCTGAAGTGGCAACGGGCTGATCACACAGTCAGAGGAATAGATGCCATGGACCAGTGGGAAGAGGATCTCCTTGCAGTAGCCGGTCCGGAATGGATGCGAGTAGCAGGAGATCAGTCATCTTGCCGTTCATTGAGAGAGGCCTATGTCCAGCAGTGGACCGATAGGGGCTGAGAATGATGATGAATGAGAAAAAACCATGACTTAGGTATGTGCGTATTTTACTATTCGTCTCATCATACATTTTTAACATTATAGGTTCTGTGAATTAGACAGCACTGTATATCAGAGACCAGTCCTTCCTAGATTTTTTTATTAAAAGAAAGCATATAAAAGCTAAAGTTATTATATTTACAATACAATAATTTATATTTTAGGGCTATAAATTGTCCACGTTCTGTTGTTATAATATATTCTATCCCAAAAAGGAGAGAAAGAGCTATCGAGTACACTTTTAGATTTATAACATTACTGGGTATACGAAACAATCCTGTAACAGATAGTTAAAGCTTGTATGATAATAAAATCTTAAGCAGACCTCTGCTCTTATGTGACTCGACTATTCTATTATTTAAGGGACACGTTGCCAGCAAATTCGAAATCTGGCGGGTTTCCAAATTGAATTAAACGTGAGAGGGTAGGCGAAACTATCGGGCCTTGAGCGATCCGGTGTATCCGGGTAACCTTATCTGCAGCCGCGGGTTCGGGATAGACTGTATATTCTAATCTTTTAAAATATTCAACGTGATTAAACAAATAAATTAAACTGAATCTTTACACGTCCTTCTAGTATATGTAGTCTTGAATAAACACTTCACAGCTTGCATATCTATCATGATAAGAGAGAGAGTTATGAAAGTGGAGGAGGCAAGGCGTGAATGTAACGATCGTGACATGTGGCGCTCCGTTCTCTCTGCCTACCCCGTTAGGGAACTGGCGTGATGATGTGTTGTTGTTGTTGTATTTTACATAGTCTGTCTCGTGATATCAGCTGATGCCCGTGTTAGATACAAACAATATCCAGGGCGTCCCCAAAGGCCATCAGATGAGGATACCTTCGGTGTGTACCTTCGTGATGTGTTATAGCTCGCCGTTATACACGTAATACTCGTCACAGAAAGTTAGCATGCTAACATATCCCTCCAGATGTCATCCTGAAGCAACATGTAAGTATAATATAACAGTCCAATGTCGTGTTGGTGAGATTTTGCATGTCCTTTATGGCACCTGATGGTGAGAGATCTCATCCACAGACTTTGAACCTTGCCATTGCCTGCCTTTCAGTATTCCTAAGTCGCATCGGTGCCAACGGTGACAGTTGTTTCTACAAAAAAATTGAAGTACGGATTTAGTAAGATTTGGTGCCACGCTGTGGACCGGAACGACCAGGGAGACAGTACCTCTCGCTCATACTATCCCAAAATCGTAGAGTGGCAGGTATGTTGTAGCGTTTTGTGCAGTTTGTGAGTGGCCGGTCGCCCATTGGAGAAGAGGAGAACAGAAGGGCTACGTATCCACAAGACGACAATAAAGCGATCGTCGTCGAAAGGTTCCGATTGCTAGTTCTACAGGGGGGCACCCTTTTCTTTGTTGTCGTGGCGAAACACATTTACGCGCCATCACTAGCCATGGGTGGACTCCACTGATGTATGGGGTGTGTATGGATATTCTGCACATTATAGTGCCGAATACCCATAAAAACCACAGCGAGTGCCATCGGTGCAACTCGACGGCTGGTCAGCCCGTAAAGGACCTTACCTCCTACCTCCACAGATGTGTTGCGCGCACCATAGGACAACCCCACCTTGGGACAGTACAATGGGGAGAGATTCCCATCCTTGCCCCCTTACCCCGCGTGCAAAAGCGCCGCCTCCTTTTGCGTTTTCGCCCCCTCTTCCTATAAGAGGGTTACAAAGAGCTCCCACCTACTCAGTTATATTGCTTTCGCCCTAGGTGTCGGGAATAAGCCTCAGGCTACTGAACCTCACCGCCACGACCAGGCTTGAACCATGGTGGGGAGAGGAGGCATCCTGTACTATAAAGAGGAAATAATGCACGGGAGGAAGTTCCGTATAAAGCCCACGGTAGTAAGCTTCGGAATATCGAGATGTTGAAGGATTTTGTATTATGGCGCGAAGTATACAATGAAATCCAGTTACAAACATTAGTCCGAACAATTCGTCGGACCTCGGTTCTAAATAGCGCATATCATCTCAAAGCCAGGCAAGGGTATCAAGATCGCTGGAAAGATCGTATCGACGCACGTATGTTATTCTGTTAAGATGAACGTATTGTGTCCATCACATGATTTTGTGTTTTTGTTGGTCACTATGGTTTACCTTTACTTAAGAGCGAAATGTCACGAAACTACAAGATATAAGTATATTATCTAAATATTGCTTAACGCCGTTGTAACGAAGCAATGGAACTACTATTAAGCAGCAATCCATGCATATCCAGCAGTGGATGTCGTCCAGCTGATGATGATATTGAAATAAAATACTTCTTAAAAATAAATTGTACTCTCCCAAGTAGAGTCTGAATAAATATTGAATAATGGTCTGTTTTATCCACGCCGTTTATTCAAAAAAATCTAAAAAAAACTCTACGATAATAGATCATGTATCACATGCAAAGTGTTCGTTAAATTTCATGAAAATCACAACATTCAACCTTCTGATCTCAGCTGGAGTTCGGACACAAAAGTTCCCGCCGCTGAGATCAACAATAGGTCTGTGGAAAGATTAATCGTCCGAAGAAGCCCCTTAAGCTGAAAGAAATAATTTTTCATCTTTATCAAAACGTTGAGTAACAACCATTGCGAATTTCCCCCGATATATTGTACTTATCTTTTTTATAGCTTCCCCCTTAGGTTCAATAAATGCGTTATCTATATGGGCGGAGCATGGTTTTATAGGTTTCCCGTTTAGTGTTTGCTTCATGGTAGACATAATTAGTATATTAAAAGAACATATTATGGCATCTTAATTTAAGAAAAGAGCAATGTATTTCTATTTTTTTTAATTTTAACCAGATAGGAAATTTAAGCCATCTGATAACAATCTGCGTCGATTCCTAACTTATCCGCTCTTAGATGAATGACACAAGACTGGTAAACCCGTACTACACGTCCGTGTTAAGTATGTATTACACCCAGTATTACATACGAGTAACTAATATAGAGGTGTTTCTTTATGATAAAAATATACAAGCACTTATTCCCCTCTCCAAGGCGAGCAACGAAAAGGAGACCGCATTTTATTGTGGCAGATATTTTATTCAACATGGCTGACCTTCTCTGTGAAATGAGGCATATTTCTAATACTACATTAGGTAAACCGTTTGCTTGTTTTTTAAGTAGGTGTCTAATTAATAAAGACCGTTTTCAGTTCGGGTGATGGATCTACATAATAAGCGCAGCATGGCACTACCTCTTCCTAAAGCTAACCTGTTAAATACGTAACGTATTTTTCCACTAACAATTGTCCAGCCATCATTAAACATGTAATAAATAGCTTAAGAACTTCTTCTAGTATCTCAAAGAATATGTGCGCAAATTGAATGTAATCAATGTAATTATACATTGCAGCACCTGAGAAATTTTAAATGAACGCGAAGTTTTAATGACACGTGTTGCACATTAATACATGCTAGACTTTAATGAATAAATTAAGCGTAGCCATATAGGAAAAGCTATACAGGTAAGCTTAAATTTTTCGTATAAAAAAAACATAAATATTAAATACATGTAAAAACCCGTGTTCGGATACATTTAATTATTTATACATAGATAAAGAAAAAAACACGCGCGTGTATATATATATATATATATATATATATATATATTATATATTTATTTATATATACGTATATTAACGCGTTTCGGAAGTTACAATTATATCAAAAACGTGAGAAAAATAAAAAAATGTTGACTATATCTTCAGGGCGTAAGTTTTTCGCGACGGTGTGTTCGCGCACAAATCGCCAAAAAAAGATTGATATATGTTAAGGAGCTAACCCTCTGTTGCGCCCACGTAAATTCAATCCATTGTGATAAATTTTATCTGGATAAAAAATGTGTTAATTGTTGTGTTATTCAAGATATATTTATTTCTGTGTAATTTTTTTTTCCAAATCCGTTTAACAATTTCTGCGTTTTAGAGTATCAGACATACGTATAAACTTAATAATTCATAATATCTGTGGGAAAACAACGACGTAGTAGTAGTAGATTAACTTTATTGAAACAATTCATACTCAGTACGTCTGGGACGGGGGGATGGGTGACTGAGAGCAGGGCTTTTGCATAAATGGGGCGTCGGTAGCCACCAAATGGTTCTGACTTTTTGTTTGATGAGATATAATTTTGAAAGTGCTGTTATTATAGTGCATAATATTTTAGGACCGGATAGCTACCTGGTCGGTTGGTCTGGTTTTTTTTTCTATTTCGACGCCAGGGATCCAGTTCTGGAATCCCTTAGATACCCGGAAGTGGTATATAAATCGAGAAACACTATAGACATACAGTTTTTCTGGATTTATATACAATTCCTAATCCGATAGGATTAGGCACCCGGGGGTGCAATACCGACTGAATACCTACGTGTGCCTACGACTGAATACCTATGAAGGGCCCGGATCTGCAGGTAACAGGATCCCTTCTGTGACAGTTTGACCTCGGTGAGAAGGCCAGACTTCTCCTCCTTGGTGATCGTCCAACTACCTTTGAACAGTGCCTACGTCGTCAAGTCAGAACGGGACCGGGTTCCCTGCCCAGTCTGTCAAGACCACAGGGGTACTACTAATGCTGGAGGCGCAAAACGTAGCGCTTTTCTCGCACCTCTTTCATTGTACGTGGATGTCTCATCTGGATCCTCTTCCCTTATCCGCTCGTCGGCCTCCTTCTGGGTTATGAATCTGTAAAATCGCACAAATGGAAACCATCGCCTGATGGAACTCGTCTTTGCACACCATCTCGATGTATCGAAATGGCCGGCAAAGCCACGTATCATTTTCGATGTATCCGCTTACCACTACGGTACTTGCTAGTACAGTTTTCACATTACACGGACCATAGCACTTTTAAAACATAGAATACGAGGTCACTATTCCAGGATAGCTTCAAATGGAACCTATATTTCTGTAAAGATATATTTTTAGTCGGTATTTTCCGAGTTCTTGTGCTGAGCTGTGCTAACACTCATTCAGACGGGGGGGGGGGGCGTTGGTTGGGGGCGTTCATTATCCCTTTCGAGAAAAAAACCTGCTTTGATGAATTACAGAACAAGAAGGCACAAATAGTTGGTACCTAGTAATTTATATAATCACTTCGTCTTGCTGTTTGGATTTTCACACACCACGAAAGCATAGCTAATATTTTTGGTAGTATAGGCGCGCTAATGAGCAGTTAGAGCTTTTTATTAACTGATGACGTCCAAAGACATACGCAAATTTTTTATGCAAATATGTTGCCCTTCTTTCCGTCTCCCCTCCAATCCATCACCGGTTACTCACAAACCATAGGAAACTCGATAGCGTAGCCATCGCTTTGTAGGCGTTTCAAGTAGATAAGAGGTACTGCCTGTACCTCTTACAAAAATGATGCTTGATATTGAATTCGCAACTGGCTCAATAGCATGTTTCCCAGTGGAAGTGGCTCAATTCGAAATTAGGAAGCATTTCATCAAGTCTTTGGCCCTCTTGCAATGAAAAATAATATGTGCCCTCTTGCTTTATGTACTCAATACGCAATCAATTGCGCCGTGAGGAAAAATATTTGTGGCATAAAGCAAATTCATTAGCATCAGCTAGCTGCGCTATATTTCACGACACAATTTCCGCAGTGACGTTTTTGTAGGGTATGAGTTTAAAAATCGTTCGTAATCGATTTACCTTTAATTATTGACACCTGTTTTACATAATAAACTTCGTGCTTTATTTATTTTCACTGACAGCACACACATTCGGATGTAAAAAAACACGATGTAATAATCAAGTGGAACAACAGTCTTCGTATATGAGGCGGTTCGTTATTGTAATAGGCTGAGAGCCCTCGCCATCAGCATTAATTCTAATCCAATAGACTATTGCGGTAAAAGTATAAGAGGAAGAAATGGAACGTATATATGGCGGAGGGGTAGTCCTCCTCGAGAGGTAACGTCCCAGTCATAGTGTACCACGATGGACGGCGTAGGGAAGTCGTTGGCTCCTCTGCATGTCCCCATATAAATTTTTCCTAAACTCCTAACAAAAAACTAACCTAACTTTATTGAGTTGATCTTTCTTGGAGACTCGCTGGGGAGAGTCCCGTGACTCCAGCCACTGGAAGATGCTGGGGTGGCCTTGGAGCCCCAGATGCTCCCTGAATTTATCCATCATGATGAGACTGAACTTAATTCTATTCCACAACATTATCGGGGATAAAATTGTTTCGACAATTTTAGAACCTACCAAAATTTATGACAAATCCTTAATTTCATTACAGAAAACCATTAATAACGTCTCGAGTTCATTGTTGTATTGACGGGGAGTGAATATAGGCGGGCCGTAAAGTTACGGGTTCCTTGAAGCTATAATTAGTTACGGGTTCCTTGAAGCTATAATTAGATACTAGCCCTACTGTATATTTTAATCTGTGTTATATTTCAACATCATCATCACTATTATACTTTGTTGGTCTACTGCTTTTTTTAAATTGTAAGGGTAAACGAGCATTCAGAGTCTTTTTACGACTACCGACACTCATGAACACCCGCACAATTCCGATGCATCCTTCCCTCTTCCCCTCGAAAGACGTAAAAGTATATCGTGACTCGTGTCCTAACTGTACTAATGAGCGAAGGCGTCTCAACGCGTTTTCTACACAATCCCGTACTTCGGCGTCGAAGCGAATCATATACTATATAATATAACTACGAACGACCTCTTGTTTTTCTAACATGGGACCAGCCACCTGATAATTGTATTTTGTTCCCAACTTTTGCTACTTAAAATCTATTGGCACTAAATTTATATTCATACACTTCACAAATCATTTATGACCTAACATATTTTAGTATAACATACAGCTCATTAAATAAATACAACTGGAAGAGAATTCAGTTTTAAGAAAACGTTTCGTATGCCCGGGCATACTTCATTTTGGCGGCCATTATTCAAACGTGTAGGTTTGCTCTCAAATGAGATTCCATAATTAACGTAAGCCAGGTCGGCCCGTCAAGTGCATGTGAAAATTTAATGAGAGTTAAAATTTCGGGGGAACAAGACCGGCTATCGACCGATCTCAATGTCATTTGTACTCTCAACAAATCTGTCTCATTTATTTCATCCAAAAATCATTTGTATTTCAAATAAAAATAATAATTATTGTTAATTCCAATGATTGAATTAATTTATTATTAATATTCTTATTTTAAATAATTAATTGGTCAAATGATAATACCTACAAATTTATGTGTGATGTAATGAATAAAATATAAATTGTATATGCCATTTGTTGTCTCAAATGCGAAGGAATCCAAACACTCTGTTTTAATAGGATAAAGGAATAACAAACTACTGATAGGGGAATACCGCCACCCATAAACATCCGGGAATCCCAAGGTTTTGCAGGCCTCAAAGGTATAACCTCTTGAAGGACCATAAGTTTCACGAAAAAAGTAGTTTATTCATCGTGAGGAAAGCATTTACTTCGCATCGGCATACACTGGGTGGGGAGCCGACCCAGTGTGGACACTCTGAACTCACTATTGGAGAACGGTGGGGGCTCTAAACTACACTTAAACTTCACGGAATCCCTTAACTGCCTAGGGAGGATGAGATGACCCCGGATGTACAAAAGAGTCGCCTTGACGGGAGGCTGGATTCTCATTCATAGGACTCGGACTAACCTAAAGCCACAGGGAGTAGCCGGGGACATTCCTCTGATGAATCCCGTCAGCAGTTATGAACTTAAGGACATCGAGGTGGAACTTAAAACTCAGACACATTTACAAACTCAATTATATATCCTGCATTTGTAATGGGAATTTAATTTCGCTTATCTCAAAGTCCGGATCTCTTAATTGATTGTCGTGACTGGCAACAAATTTCAATTGAATTGAAATTGTCCTTTTGGAGGTTTACCTTCATTGTAAACTGTATATTGCAATAGCTGCAGATATAAAATACCTTATTAATTTGTATTACTGTTTGCATTAATGAACCTCGAATATTGAAAACGATTTTTTGTAACGCCTTATTAAGAAAAGGTACAATTTGTTTAACTGTAAATTGACTGAAGTTCATTTATAAATACTAAATAAGAATGCACTTAGGAATAGTAATTAGAAGTTCTAATTAACTAGTATAAGGAATGTCAACCGTCGCGGTCAAACATCAGCACTAGACTTCTGTCTTGGCTGGAAACTATTCTTATTATAGGGACCATTGTGCTGATGATATGACTTTAGAGAGTGAAAAATATATTCCTATACTGTCCTAATGAATAATATTACCTTTCGGGGAGCACCTGTCGCTCTTGTCTATCTCCATTTCGAAATATTTGCGTTATACACGTGAAGCGAGGCGGGCGAGGATTCAACTATTATGTAAATTGTTTTACCTTAAATTGAAAACTTTGAACAATTAACGCCACCGTCGTAATGTTTTATGGTGGTTAAATAATGGGTATAATAAATTCTCTCTAAATAAACTCGGCAGTACTGGTGGCAAATCAATCTTTTCAATTAGAGTTGGTTTTGAGTTGCAATTGAAATATTCAAATGTGATTCACAAATACTCATGTTAATATTGTTAAGTGTACCTGCTTTTACAGAATAATTGTAGCATGTTTCGATTTCAGATTTTTTTACATTGTTATTTTATGCCTTCTGTCTGCCAATTACGAGCAGCGTTGATCGTGCGAGTCTGCAGATTTGTGTGAAATCACAAATCTGCATCTTTTTGTGTGAAAGCCTATAAAAGCTTTTGCGCCAAGCTATCACATGACGCTGGTATTCCGCAAGTATTTAGTTCAGGAGCATGTAATTAGTCCAAGAGCTTACAGGCGTAAAAAGCATCTTCAGTTCAAATAAATTTGTTCAAGGTTGTTGTTGTTGTATTTTTTGAGCTCTCCTATTTTTGAGTCTTAAATAATGCTGATATCAATGAATGATTAGTATTTAAAATACAGGTAGAAATCGTTTTATTACCTACTGGTTATTTACGTTTCCTTCAATATAATGGCAGGACCGCACGCAATTGCTGGGCCAGTGAGAACTATTATTGATTATGTCTACGTTTGGAAAGCTAATGCTTTATACTGGCTATGTACCTTGACTATTAGACTGAAAATTCAAACTCTCTTTGTATTACGGTTATACTCGTATTATGTCGTTCAAAGTGATAACGAGGCGAGCGAGACTATTGCAAAAGCTAGAAATAGTTTATAGCTTTTTTATTTTATAAGACACATTAGGATCAGTAAACCAATGTGTGTAGGTTTCTAACAGATATGCTATAACTGTTTACAACTTAGGCAAATGCCCATTGAGGATACCTTATATACCATATTTTAAATTACATTATTGTTTTTTATTTATTGTAATATTTGGTATGAATATAATAGATATAATAGCGCCATTGTTGAAATTCATGCGACAACCCCTTCCCTCAATGCAAGAAAACAGACAGGCGACAAATTGACATCATAAATAAACGGATCACCATATAGATAATTGTATTTTTGAATTATAAAAAACAGCAGACAATTGACGGCGTACTAGCTGATCAGCAGATAGACTAATAATATAGCTACACCCTGTAAGTTCCTAGTAACAACTGAACTTATTAAATTCCTAACCAAAGTGGAATTATACAGTTGCTTAGCTAAAGCAAAGCAGGCGAAAACTGACAATTATTTAATCATTCAAAGCCAAACTATTAAACCGAAGGTTCGCAGATCCAACACAGATATAATCCGCAATTATTTTGATTGAGTGTTGCTGAAACACAAATTAATATTCGTCGCTATATCACCTGGTCACACCTGCACTGTTGACTCAGCCGCTATTATATCACGAAGATGTTCTGCTATGTATTAGTATTATCTAATACCAAGATTAAGCGTATCCTCGATGGTCTTATTATACATAAAGCTATGCGAAAATAATCATCAGAATACCTTTGACATATAAATGACCGTTAAATTTAACGATAGGACGTGTATACATGAGACGTGTTTCTTGTTTCCTTGTAAACTCTTAATTCGAAATATGAAGTTTTATTACTTTTGCGAGCAGGGAAATGTCATTCTTGTATTACATCGGAACTAAGAAGGTGAAGAGACGCGGGTATATTTTTGACGTGGTAGCGTATTGTAAACCGATATATCGGTATTTTTTTAACCTCCAAAGCTATCGCGTAAAATATATCATCCGTAAACATACTTGAACCAGTTTTTTTATAAAATAGGGAGGGAAACGAGCAATCGGAGCCTTTTTAAGACTACCGACGCCCATTAACATCCACATAATTACTAAGCCGATGCGTTACCCTCCTTTCCCACCACCCAATTGGCCACCGGCTACTCACAAACCTTATGAAACGCGACACTGAAGATGTCTCTTTACGGCGTTATTATGTCAGCGAGAGTTACCTCCCCGGTCGTGCCGGCCCAATTCCGTTGCAAAGAACGATGGAGTGTCATACACTATGCATGGCACTGCCTCCTCCTATGCAGCATGGCACTACCTCTTCATAACCAGTTCTCATTAATATACTTATTATAATGCTTTTTAATTCGCTAGCGTAAATATCTCCAAACAACGTTTTTATCAACCCTTTAACAAAATATGTATTTAATGTGAACAATAATAATACGATGGCTTCAATCATGATTGAAAACAAAATGCGACGGAAAGATAAACGTAACGTTAAGTAAATAACGCGTTGTTTACTCAGTCATGGCATGACATTTATTTCGCAGAAATATTATATTTTTCCAACTATTTTTACTTCAGGGAGAATTCCCTAAGGATACATTACGAAATTGTTCGCGTATATTTATCATTTGGAAACGAGGAGATGTATGGTGTACCTAATTTGGAGCATATTTCATCGATAAATTCCGAACGAATTCGGGATCAAAATGGAATTCGAGGAATCGAAATGTTACAAACGTACTAATCGGTATCAGTAGTAGTCTCACTTCGAAGAGCTATAGATGTGCAGAACAATAAAAAAAGAGAAAATAAAACATAAAAATAAATTATATTGTTATTGACTAGAGCTCTCAATTAAATAAATGAATACGATTTGACGTCAATAATTTCATTTTAAGTATACGTAAGACTTTCATAATATAAAGCCGAATAGATTTTATTTAGACGCACAAATATCTGTAACTAAAAGTTGAACATGAAAAATTACTTTTGTGTATGATAGATGCTACATTCATAAGGGACACTACAGACTGTATGACGCAATGTTCGGATTTGCGCGTGTGAAACGACCCTACACCTATTAGTAAAATCGTAAGCTATACCGCAAAGTGACAACTAAGCTGTCGATTATTTTTTTATTGTACAGGGGGACAAACGAGTAATCGGGGCCTTTCAACGACTTCCGACGCCCTAGAACATCAGCATAGTTATGCCGATGCGTTGCCCTCTTTTTCACTCTCCCCACACCGGTCACCAGCTACTCACGGACCGCACGAAACACGACAACGTAGGTGCCATTTTACGACAGTATCAAGTGAGCGAGAGGTACCTGCCCAGTCGTGCCGGCCCAATGCATGGGACTACCTCCTCCTAATCAGCATGGAACTACATATTAATTATAAGTATGTTTATGGGCGGTGTTATGCGGCGGATGTATGTGGATTGGTCATCAATGACTACGAATGCTGCCCTAGACTAAAAAAAGACCTACGCGCTACTTTCTATAAACTGTTCTTCTTGTATATTTAATGATAATAATTTAATACACAAGATTATATAAGACATTTTATAATTATCTAACATCTCCTCTCCTCATCCTGTAGGTTATAAGTAATTCCGAATACAATTTTATAAATTCTTTAGAAATCTTTTAGAATGGAGGGAATTTGAAAAAATCAATGCGAGACAGTAGCCGCAGGCAACCAACGGAGATTTTGCTCAAAAATTTTCCAATAACCTTCTTTGGATTATAAAAGATGTTTTTCGTTTCATTTTATAAAAGTTTTGTCGCTAAAAGCGTTTTGCCGAGGAAATATATAAAACTTTCCTCCATTCACATAACGCTTCTATATTTGAAGATAAAATAATTATTACGAGTATTTCACATTTACTACATTATGGGATGTCTTACGTTAAAAAAGACTCTTGAATATGTAATAACTTGATATTACAACTGAAAATTTAGTATACTATATAATAGGAGTACTAGTTAACCCGGCAAACGTTGTTTTGCGTCGTTGCCTTATTGCTTAGGGATATGAAAAGTAGATAGTAGTCGATTCTCAGGATATGCACATAAAATTTGGTGAAACCGGTAAAGGCGTTGGTGAGGTGCCCCGGAACAACAATCATCAGGGCACTTCGACGGCCAGTCAGCCCCCTAAGGGACCAACTCCACCTCCACAGATGGGGTTGCCCAGCACTACAGGACAAATCCACCGACTTTGGGACAGTGCAATGGGGTGAGGTTCCCATCCTCGCCCCTTGCCCCGTGCGCAAAAGGACCACCTCCTGTTGCTCTAAGGTCCGCTCTTCTTATAAGAGGGGTACCGAGAGCGATTCCTCCTCCTGATCTTTGAGCCCCCTCTTCTTATAAGAGGGGCGCAAAGATCCCCCTCGTTTCATTTGGCTTCGCCTGGGTTCGCCCCAGTCTACTGAGCCCCACCGCCAGGACAAGGCTAGAACCATGGTGGGGACAGGAACATACACCTATACTAATAATATTATAATGAAGTTGGTTCCATTGTTTGTTTATTTGAAAGCCGTTATCTCCGGAACTATTGGCCTGAATTGAAAAAAATATTTTTGTGTAATAGTCCATTTATCGGGAAAGCCTATACCCTATATACCATGTCACTACGACTAAAAGGATACGAGTTACGCGGGTGAAACCGCGGGGTGGTGTTAGTACTATTGTAAATACTCTGAATATTTTTAACAAAATAAATTTGTAACTAAGTAATTAACTATGTATGATAAGTGAAGTTTATGTCTATCAAATAGCGAAAGCTCCTTCTCAAACTAAGGATTAAATCCTGATTATCCCCTATTCTACATATATAGGGGCTGAAATTTTGCATTCATGCTGAAACTGTAATACCTTAATTCGACTGTCGCCAAGTTGGAAGCATCAAAGAATAGTAGTCTCGAAATTCAAGCAAAAAGAACTTTTAAAATTGTTTGCTCACAGAAAAATGTTCAATCGATTAATACTGTTATTAAAGGCATGACATTTTTCCATCAGTTGCCGGCGGGTAAACTTTAAATGGTGGCTTGGCTCTATCCCAATTTTTTTTGTTGGCTACGTTCTTTCCAAAGCGTTCGGTTATATGAACTATTGTGTTATATTACAAAGCTTTATGATTCATTATAATATACATTATATACTACGGAATAATGTTAAGGCTTATTATGTGTTTAAGCTTTATGTTAACTATAAGTTTTACAAAATTTTGTATACCTACATATATTTGAAATCAACAAACTCACCAGTCGCTGCCTATCACACTAAGAATCGTAAGGAAATTAAATCTGTTGTCTTAAAAAGAGACTAAATTTCAGATATAAAATAATAAAAATATTTTATTAAAATAACAAAAAAAAAAGAAAAATTAAGTTTTTACTTGCTTTAGTAAAAATAATCTTGGCCAATTTTATTCTGCGTCTTTAGTTAAACATAATTGTAATAAATGCCTAGAATTGCCTTATTGATTTAACTAGACTTATTGGAAAACCGTCACTATTGGATAACAATCAGGCGCGAAACAAATAGTTGAATAAACTGTCTATACAAAAATGCAATGCTTATCTTTATCGACTTATCACTAATAACTTATGACTGATGATGATAAGTCGAAACCTGTAGTAAATGTAAAATGAAAAATAAATTATTTGTGAAAAATTATATAAATTCATTTATTTATTCAAGTGTCATGACAGGCGATTGATAAGATGTAAAAATTTTGCAAATAGCTGTAGAATTTTATTATTACATAATAATATTATCGTTTTTGTTCATAAAAAAACAGTGAATATTTTTTTATCTAAAATAATAGTTTGTTATTTACAATAAATGTGTTGTACTTATTTAATACAAATTTAATGAATTCAGGAAGAGGAAGTGCCACGCTGCATAGGAAGATGTAGTGTCATTCATGGTGCATGAGACTACATGCTTCGGAATTGGGCCGGCACGACCAGGGAGGTTTCGCTCACTTGATACCAGGGTAAAGTGACAGCGTTGCTGTCAGGTTTCGTGCGGATTGTGAGTATCTGGTAGTCTTTGGGGTGGGTGAGATGAGGGCAACGCATCTGCGGGCTCCGATTGTTCGTTTGCTACCCTTATGTAATTTAAAAAAAAAAGTTATATTCTAAAATAATATTTACAATAATTAAACAGAAAAGGATTTCCTGTAAATATTTCACAGAGATCATGACTCCACAACGTGTCCAATGTCCATAAAGTCGAAGCGCGTTCAAGGGTTACCAAGTTAAGCTAATTGTAGAACCTCTACGAGGTTGTCTACGCGTAGCCGCTGTACGCAGTTAAGCGCTACGTTGCACCCGTAGTAATTAGTCGCCGGCGTCAGTTGGTAAATATTAACACTGGTAATTGTACTCTGTACGTCAGCTCCCTCGATGTTCGTTACAGTGCCCACTTGCAACCTGAATACAAATGAATCTATTAGCTGTAGGAGCAGAGACAGTGGGTCGGCATCGATATCACGTCCACACTCTCGTATACGTTAGAGAAGTATTATTTAAGCAAACAGCAGAACAGTTATTAGTACCATTCAGGGGGAATCACCGCTCGGGCAATGTAATCAACTGAACGTAGTATTTATATTTCTTTACAAACGTTTTATTTCATGAATAAAGATTATCTTAGAAAACATATTCGCTATCCTTCTTTATTTATATAATATAGATATTATTTTATAGAAAAAAATATAGAGATTATCTTTGTAAACAAATTGATACTCGCAAAATGGTAAAGTATTTTCTTGTTCATTTTTAAGTCATAAAATATCTAACATACTAAACTGATTTTGTATGCTTCGCTTAAATAAAGATATTCATTAACAAACCAGTCGAAGTCTCTGGTCTGGCTAGAGGAAAATATAAAAGCATCAAGACTTAAAATTTCTCAATCCCAATAAATACTCAATGGCCTCATTCACTGACTCGATTTTTCCATATATTTCAAATGTATATCTGCGATGCGGTGAAGGTGTTTCCTTTAACCACATTGCAAGCGACAATTTGGCGTTCAGGAAACTTGCGTGCTCATTGAGATTACTAGAGGCTCTATAAAGTTTGCAAACACGCATCGCTTTGAGCAAATAACTTAATAAATATACGCCTACGATATGTATAAATGGAATAACTGAATCGAATAAAGAGATGACTATGCCATGATATCTGTGGTGTGCCTTTTTTCTGAGACTCCACTGAATCCTAATTCAAATCATGTGTGTTCAAGTTTTCCATTGAAGGACGGGGTGAAGGAGTATAATGCATCTGTACAAGCATTAACCACACGAATGATAACAGACATCATTAGTTACTAAGTGACTCCGACCGCGTGTTCGTCCATTTATGGTATAAATAAAAATCTATCAGCACTTGGTAGCAAATGCATCTTGATGAGTTTCTATTGTTAAATATATCAGCATGAGCACCTAAGTAATTTGAACCTGATAATTTGAATTATTTTAATTAAAACGCCCGAAGCCTCGAATTTTCGTTTCTGTATTTTCCCATTAAAATTTGGAAATTAAACAATGGAACACAATAATTGTAACCCATTTCCTTGAAAATGAGTAGACTGGTTTCAAGTAGTATTCAAAGATGTGTTATACTGTACGTATTTCAGTGTAAATTGTAAAGATTTTTGAATACAAAAGATATCTAATAATATTTCAAATATTCAAAAATAAGTAATTGATCTATTGTTACCTCCTTTCAATACATGCATAATAGTCATGATTATTTCAAACTAGCGTTAATAATAGAGTCCTGATTGTTAGCTTAACCAATTAAACACTAATTCATTCTTCGAGAATCTCTATATCTATAAGTGAAAACCACATGCAGTCGATAATTGACTTTTGGGGACTTTGTTTTATAATATGTATATATGCAAGTTTAACAAGTACGCATGTTATTTGACTATGACTATGATGGACACTGTTATGATTATTAATTATATTTATGATTAAGAAAAAGTAAAATATAGATTTTATACTATATTTTTTAAATAAAAGCAAAAATAACACTATAATCATGACATTAACTACTAAAGCAAACTATAAATTGTTACAGAATTTAATTTTATTCTAAGTGAGGTGGCATTAATAATAATTTTACCCGGCCCATATACATCGGCACGGACACTTAGCTATCTAAAAGCAGGATTTATTTGTAGATTTGGGTTCGACCCAAATAATTCAAAGGAGATCTTACTGAATGTGAGCGAAGGCCCAACCATGGCCCGTTTATTTGCCTACCGTTATTATTATCTGCTCATATTTTTTGCTAAGTAATAGAAATTTTGTATAGATATATGTGGGTTATTTATGTTGTGAAGATAAAGAATTTTAGAGGTAAGGAAAGTTTTAATAAAAAACTGTGTGTCCCAGTTTGAGACACGGCTAGTGTTTATGAATATATTGCTTTTTTTACGCCATAACTTTCAAAGCTACGTAGAAGAAAAACTCACAAGAAACACAAAACATGAATTATTATCCTTATTATAATATCTGAAGGGGTGGAAGGAGGGAAAGATATCTGCTTGTCAGTAACATAGATATCTGTCTATGGGCATTACTAGTTATCATAAGGCTTTGGCTTCTTTTTTTACAGTAAAAAAAGCTAAGTCAGTTAATGGGTTTCAATGACAGATCCTTTTAACTTCCTAATTAGCTTGGTGTCGCACCTGTCTCTAACGTACTCTTCTCACAAAATATTGTATTATGTACCTTCCTATTACTTTTATCTGTAGGTAAGTGTAGTTAAAAGATTTTAATATATTTCCATTGTTTGATTTTGATCTTTTTCATGTGTTAATTTTGTATTCTCATCCCTTGTTTGGTTTAATATATGTACATGTGTAATTTATTCTGAATTAACTTAGGAAATGGTCAGATAATAGTTAAATTAAGTGTTTTTTATTAGTAATAAACTATCTCGTCAGTGACAACATATCTTCGCTCCGATATTCAGTTAAATATTGTCGACCAGTCGCCTTCTCATTATACTGAATCTGCTGAATATCTTGGCTTTTGAACTGTCTTTACACCACAAGGTGCTGTTACTTATCGTTTTCTATATTTCTCAACGTCGACTATTTCGATAAATTCTCAATTTTCTGAGCAATGTTTGCATATCATATCAACACATCACCATGATGGGTGATTTTAACACTTGTCCGCTAAGCAATAATATTCGTACTCGTAAACCTCAATCTATACTACCTTCTTTCAATCTTCACACATTACCTGCTTCTGCCACTCCTCGTTCTCCTGTCTCATTCATTTATTAGATCTTATGATCGTATGGTCTACTAATATTGTGGGCCAGCTTGCTACCTCTTTCTCATATCACGATTTGGTATATCTCTGTTTTGTTTTCGTGTACATAGATGACTAAATAAATAAATAAATAAAATAAGTAAATTTTGAGATTAATTTATCCCCTCAAAATACATTTTTTCCTTAATTGATTAAATTAAATTAAATATAGTTTATAAGTTAGTTATACGATTTACACTAGTTTGCACGATTTTGATGATTCCATTATAACTAAGCTATGTACTTGTAAATACGCATTACCTCTTGGTAGTGTCATGTTATGTTGTAGCCGAATTTGGCCGGCACGACTACGGAGGTGCACTTTCTTTTAATCACGTAATATCGCTAGGAACTGATAAACCATATTGCCGCGTTTCATGTGGCTCGTAAGCTTTCAGTGACTCATTGGAAGGGAGAAACACATCAATTAGGCTCTCTACTACTGTGAAAAATATACCGTAACGTTACTATTCCTCATAAAACACTTCATAAATGAGAGTGTCCTTATTTGATAGTATAACACATGTTGACATTATATATGAATATATTTCCAAATGACTATATTCATAAAAATATAATGAGTTCCAGCAGGTTCAAACATTAAAAATAAAAATACACATGTACTCGTGTGCTTCGAAGTAGTAGCGAAAAATGAGGGCACCTGAGATCTTCAAACGGGTCAAGTACGTTTCATAAGGCCCTAATTAAATACGATTCAGAGCAAGGAAATATAATTCTAGAATTTTCAAAACGTGTAACGTTGATATCATTATGTTTTTAATGATGCATGTCGAACGGCTTGTACATGAATAAGTTTTGGATTTCTCTTTTTAGAACTATCTTAAAATAATTTCTGGGAAATTTTGATGTTGAGTATCAAATAAATCATTTCTTTCAGTTAGTTAGGGAAAATCTTAAAGTAGTAAATGTATACGCAAGTGACATTTGAAATATAATATAAATATGGTAATCTATAAAAATATATACTTTAAATATGTAAAGTTTAAAATTTGTTGTTTTTCTTTAGATCGTCTTCCCACCTGGTGAAAGGTGGACCAACACTTCGTTTTCCTAAACGCGGCCTCCACTCCAGAACCTTACCGGCCCACCTACCATCTGTTCTCCTGAGTGTGTGACCAGCCTATCGCCACTTCAGCGAGCCTATTCGTCTCGTGATATCGGATACTTTAGTTCAACGTTCAATGGCCCGTTGAGGTAGCACCGCATACTTGCGGACCAGTCCTTAATTAAGAGGCCATGTCTCGGCCCCGTAGGTCATCACGGGGAGAACGCATTGGTTGAAGACTTTCGTCTTCAAGCTCTGCGGTATAGGCGACGCGAGAATGTGACGAAGCTTCCGGAAGTTCTCTACCTAATTGCAATTTATTTAAATGCTATAACATCATAAAGATTAAGGCAGCCTTACATCTAGTGAAAAAATAATTATAAACTTAACTCTAAATCCCTTATAATTGCGAATGGATAACAAAACTTAGGAATCTGTCACTATTCTAATTTAAAATTAGAATAAATAATATTATATATAAGACAGAAAAGTTCAGCTTTATTGCATTTAGTGTCCATCATAAATTCTTGTCGGAGAAATTCGTTTCTCATTTTTGTTGTCTGCTTGTATAGAATAATATTCAGAATTTCGTGAAATTTAAATAGAATATGTTCAATAATTTTTGAGTGAAAGAATAACAAAAGCATATACACACATTGATTTTTATAGTAGCAGTAGGTTCAATAGTGTATGGTGACTGAACTAAAAATAAGTGAAAAATTATTCCGATTTTATTTATAGCTGTAGGCGTCCGCTGTCACTCTCGTTCCGGTGATATACCACCGGTGCCTGGGAGGATTAATTGTCAGTGGGTTTTATTTTCTACACTTAATTAGCTTGAAATATTTAATTAAAGCTTTCAAAGTTACAATTACTCAGTCTTAATTAATGTTTAAAAATAAACGTCAATGTCATTTTAGTAACTGCTGAAATTCAATAGCGAAACAGCGGAATTGAGCCTTCAAGACCGGGTGGGTAAATAACACTCTCATAACACCGCCGTAAAATATCAAGTTGGTAGAAACCGCATGAAACGTGACAGCATAGCTGTCTATACTGTCACGTTTCGTGCGGTTTGTCCTTAGCCGGTGGCTCATTCGAGGCGGGGAGGAAAGGACGACAACGCATCACGAAATTAATAAATATCCGTGGGCGTCGATTGTCCCCAAAAGACTCCGATTCCTTATGTCATAATAATAAAACTTTTGTCCAGCAAATGCCATTGATAAAAGTGAAAAAAATTACAAAAGTCGCTGATTATGAAAATATGCATCATCTCGAGTGTGAGGTTTGCAACGATTTACTTTACTAACGCATTTGTGTTTAGTCTACCAAAGTCAGCGCCTCCAGTGGATAGTACAACAACAAAAACTGTGAGTGTGAGTTTCATTCGCTTTAGCTAACTTTTTCGTCAAGGTTGAATGTAACGTTACATTTGAATTAGTACTATTTTGACATAAATGTCAGTGTCAGTTGCTATTTTATAGTTAAATAATGAAATATGATCTAACGCAGTAGTAGAGTTACTCACTTGAAATTTGGGCAGTGTAACAAGTAGAGGGTACGGTGTAAATATAAGACGTTATGAAATGGGAAGCAAAGGAGGAAAGAAATTGTTTACCCTGAAGAAATACTTATATTTATTAATGTGCGCATATGTATGTGTTCGTGAAAATTGAACTCTCTATCTTGTTATTCATTATTTGCGTGAGTGTGCATACACACATGCCTATCTATATACTCTTTGATTACTTACATTATATAATAATCAATAGTGTGTGTGTTTTCATTTCAAAATATAATTTTCCTTTGTCTCATTGTTAGCATCATTATTAATTACCCAATTCTGAACGTAGGTCTTAATTTTACAAACGTTAACAACACTGCCATTAATGAAAAACGGCCGACCAATGTGGATGGATAAAACGATCGTCATCATTTTTATTCCGGGATGCATTAGTCAGTTCGGTTGCTAGATAGTGTGTCAGTAATTATGCATTACTCAGTTCAGTTGCTAGATAGTGTGTCAGTAATTATGCATTACTCAGTTCAGTTGCTAGATAGTGTGTCAGTAATTATTATAATAATCTTCGTAGTAAATAATCTTCTGCACTTATTATCTTTTGATAACGAGTAAATTTTATTCAGCATTAATCCGTCCTCTGTATATATCCAGCCGCGAAAATGGAGTATCGCCTGCCATATCAAGATGGTCGGTCCCTTTAACTGGTTTCTAAGCTTGGTCGGCTATCTGAAGACACAGCAGTGCCCAACCCAAGCCAAATCGAGCAAAAAGCGGCACGGCCGTACCATCCTTTTTTTGGAGCTAAATTATACTCGACCTACTTTAACGTTTACGTTGGCAAGACGTTATATTGGTAAGCCTTCAAAATGTGTAATCAGCGAAAAATTAATTAATGTCACCTCGGAACCATATCGACGGTAGATACAAGAATTGCAACTTAAACTTATATACTTTACTAACTATCATTAAATGCGGGTATCAGAAAATATTTTGTACTAGATATATAAGTAAACTTATAACGGTTTTTCAGTAAAATTATTGAAGTTTACCGATGTTTAGTATTCGTTACTATTGCTAAAATAGATATACACAAACTGTGAAAGTAGGAACTGCCTAGTTAATATGGTTCATGACTTACAACCTGTTGACTGTCGGTCAGCGGAGTTTTAGTCATTTCTCTTCAGCCGACGTTAGTCTACTGCTGGACATATGCCTGTCCCAAGCCGTCAACTCTAAAAGCCTTCTGCTCCAACGGTTGCTGATTCGTTGGGTCGTCTGTTCGGCACATGTGGCCAGCCCTTTGCCACTTCCGTTTGCTAGACAACAGAGTCTTAGTAAAAGAGTATTAGTCTTAGTAATATTTTTTCCTTTGTATACGGAATCCTAAAATGTTACTTTAAGGGTATTGTGTATTGCGGATGAAAGAGACAAAATATTTACTATAGAAATCAGACGTGTTGCATATTAAAACTAATTTGCAGTAGGCATTTTAGAACATTTATGTAATGTTGTCAGCCTACAGGTGAACAAAGGATAGCGCCAATGATTTAATCTCAGATTATTCTTAACATTGACACCTGTCAACCCTAGTTAACCCAAATAGCGATGATTGGGGTACATCTGAATTCACTAGTTAATTTGATAAAATTTCCGGTGACATGATGTAAATTAATTTGTCCCTACAGCAGTATTCATGTTTGCGTTGTCTTATCATTGTTGTGGTCTGTCGTTTTATTACATTTTTGTCGTTTACAAGCTATGCAATATAAGCTAGGAAAAACGTGCATTTGATTTTCCTTATGTTATGTTATAGAGGCCATGTATTTTTCAAGATAGAAATATATACCTTTTTATAGTAATGTAGACCAGCCAACTGCGCAGAACATATTATAGTGAACAAGTGCACACTCTTTTTCCTCATTCTCCTACTGGATATATGGGATGGCAATGTAACATGACCGGCGAGGAATCAGACGCAGGACGGGATTCACGAGCTCTCCAAGACACGGAACTGTAACACCCCCTTACGTAACTTCCTCACTAAGGGCTTTTGCTAGAAATGGAAAGATACCAACAACACTTTGTTCCGACCCGGGACTCGAACTCGGACCCTCACAGCTGTCGCTGAACAAGCTTACCACTAGACCATGAGGTTATGTTATTATATAATATAGGTAAAGAATAACATAGCTATGAAATATTTGTGCCTTGCTACCGAATTAGGTCGCACGACAAAGGTGCAATTACTCGCCTACATGGCACCTGTGTGGTGATCCATGCTCTCCCTCGTATTATTATTATTATCTCTGGGATAGGGCATGTGAGTATCTGCTTAATGTATAGTTGTGTAGATGTTTTTGGACATTGGTTCCAATGGCAATGGTTACGCACCTATTATATTTAAAGAAAACATACAATAAGGGCGACTGGAATAAATGATAATTTAAATATATCTGGTGGATATCCTTGCAGTTTCATAATTGATACGAAAGTAATGAGTAAGTTTTTATTTATATTTTATCTTCTTGACCTAAACGTAGAGAAACCATAGAAGGATTGCTGTGAGTCCTCGTCCGATATGACCATTCTTATAATAACTAATTTAAGTATTAAGACACCAAAGTATCCGAAATCCGTCGAATATAACTTTCTTCTTCTTTCTTTCGCAGCATTCTCATTAAAATAACGATATCTGGCTGATGCATGCGCAGGTTGTCACGTTCATTTTATTGTCATAAACCTTCTTCAGAGTATTCTGAATAAAGTGATTAGAGACATCAATGCTCTATCTACAACCATTTCGAAGTACATAAAAGACAAATAAATAAAGAAACATATATTGTTCTTGTCTATCTATACAATATATATAGATACATGTGTAAATAATCGTAGCAACATTAAACCAAATATAGCAATTGGTAAGTTACGTAATGCGAAAATCAATAGAATTTCATATAGGGTTGTTTGTACGGCAGTACGAGTTATTCCCATTATAGGCTTAGTGTCATGCACATAATCCTAGCAATCAATAGGGAATGTGTTCATTAGCTTATTTCTCTGAGGTAAATCCATTAAGTGTCAATTAGTATAATTGTTGTCAGAACATTACACACGATCATGTTTTATTCAAATCCCTTCATTTCATATTCAATACGTTTGTGTAAAATATATTGAAGTGTTTTAGACAAATGTGTGCTGCGTCATGCAGCATTGTAGCCGAATTAGGCGAGCATTATAGTGGGGGTTCTTCCTATGTATACACGGTGGCCATACCTGTGAATACCAGGTGGCCTAGTTGAGGAGGGGAGATAAGGAGTGCAACACATATCCATTGTGTTGATGTCTATGGGGGTTGGTAGTCATTGAAAGGAATTGATTTCGCGAAAAGGAACGGAAATCTGTTACAGGAAACCGGGAAATGTACGCTATTATGAATAATTATTCGAATAAATATTTTATAGCGCATCTCTTCAAGGTTGACTTAACTGGGAATGACTTTAAACTTCAAAGTCATACATTATTATTACTTAGGGTTTAACTTCTTTCCAGTAATAAATTCATTTAATGTCTTAGAATAAAACCAAAAACGTCGCTAAGTGTCTGTGAGTTTTAAAATGATATAGGATTGAAGAAAAAACGAGATTGTGAATAAAAATAATGGAGATGACCAATGACGTAAAGAAAACAAAAAGTAATAGAACTATTTAATTTTCTCTTTGTACTATATCTAATATATAAATTTCTCTTCAAATATAAATGTAACAACTATTAATCTATTTTCTACTCTTGTAAAAATAACTACTAAATGTAAGCAGATAAGTTTTGTTAATTTAAGCCATCTATTTAGTATCGGTATATCTGGCGAACTGATTATATTTTATTATTTGAAATGGAAATTTGGACGAAATGAGAAGCTTCTTATTTTGATATTGTTTCTTTTTCACGGCATGTACAGTTATATACAGTTTACTGACAGACGACAGACGTCTGTCTGCGATATTAAATCAAGCAATGAAGGTTAGATGACTTTACACGAAGCCATACGCAGGCGACGGCTTTCATCACTATTAGCTCTCATCACATACAGCGGGCGGCAGTCACGGTTAATGCTCCGGTTAACGTAAGAAGAAAATGTGTGAAAATGCGTTCTATTGCTACGACCGTCCTACCGCCACACTCAGACCTAGCGGGTAACAGCGCCGGGAACCATTAAATGCGTATGAACCCTTATATAAAAATATTTATTGCTAAATTATTATACATATATTTTTTAAGGATTTTATCGCGGTTAATGTAATTATTTCAGTAGCCCGACGTTTCAGAAGCTTTACAGAAACCAGTCCTCCCGCGACCATAGTTGCTGTAAAGCTCCTGATTCGTCGGGTTCGTAAAATAATTAAATAAACTGCGATAAAATCCGTAAAAGTATTTTTACTGTATTGAGTAACATTCGAAGACATCTACATATCTTTTTCTATGACTTGCCTGTTGAGACAAAACTAATGAAATTTTAATTTAAAAATATACTTTATCACGTCCAAATATCCACTTTCTAGTTTTTCAATCCACAATTAGTTCTATTTTTAGATTAAATAGCCAAGGTGCTAATTCAGTTTGTGTAATACCTATATACTTTGTGTCACGTATTGAGTCAAATCTACTTATCGTAAACGTATATTTAGTGCAAGCATATTTACTACACTATCTATAGAGCTGCGTATAACCTACACTATACTGAGCAAATGCTTGTATGAATTTTATTTTTCGAAAGAAATATTTCGATTTTTAGTAATGCCCAGAAGTATATTATCTGTAGAAGCAGTAGTTGAATTCAAAATATCTTCTTTACTATGCATCGAATGGTAATCATTCATTTCTGACCATGCTGGATCAGACTTTTCAATTCTTTTTCTTTCTTTGAACTTAGTATATAGCAGAACTGATACCATTATGAAGAAAACTATAACACCTAAGCAGCATCCTACTATTAGGCCAGTTCTTCGGTTGAAAATGGAGGAATATTTCACATCTTTGTTGGTTTTCTTTTTAATAGTAGCAATTTTTTTGACGGTATCGAATGACATGCATTCGCTGGATGGAGATTGTGAAATTAAAGCGGCAGCAAGATTCCGATCCAATTTCGTAACATTTTTTGATTCATAATCTGTGTAGTTCTTCTGAAACAGCTCTTCAATTTCCTCGAGACTCGATGTAAATTCATCATATACGGTAAGTAAACAAATAACATAGTTTATATTTGGCTTTAAGTTAAATATTTTAGTAGATAATTCACTTTTTTCAATATACTTGAATTGCACCTAAAACAAAAAAATACATTTATAGAAATAAAAATATTCTTTGTAACATTTTAAATGTCACGTAGAAACAGAAACAATAGTAATTGTAAACATACTTAAAGTCTTATAGAAATATCAATATTCTTTATTTACCTGCGAGTCTTTTGTGTCGTCATAATATAAAATTTGTAATCCCTTTATTGATGTTCGATTTCTTATAAACCAAGATACCGAGATTGAATTATCATTATGCTTATCAACGGAAAGTTGAGCAATTATTGGAAAGCTGCATTTATCTTTGGGATATTCATCGTTATAACAAAGCACAGTGTTTGGCTTTATAATTTTTGGATGATCTTGTATCCATGTCCAAGTGTTGTTTCTTTGACAACGACAAACAATAACATTTTCTGTAAAAGACGTATACTCGTAAAAACAAAATTCACAAAATATACAGAAACATTAATTTACACTTTGAAGAATTATTTGTACCTTTTATTGATATATCTTGTATGTGATTCTCAATTGAAGTTAACAACTCCAAAGGAATCGTTTGAATTTTATTATGCCCTAGATCAATATGTATTATTTTGTGCAAATTCTTAAAAGCTGTTGCCGATAGATATTTAATATTATTATAGGCCAAATATAGCACGGTCAATTCTTTCAAATTTATAAAGTGTTCACTAAGAATATTTTGTAATTTATTTTGTGCAAGGTCTAACAATTTTAAGCTTCCTAAATCTTCGTCAAATGATTCCATAGATTCTAAATTGTTATTAGACAAGCACAAAGTATTCAATTTTATAAGTCCTCTAAAGTTACTTGTTTTAAGATGTGTTACTCTATTAAAGCTTACATCAAGATTCTCTAGGAGTGATAATTTTGAGAATGGGCTAACAGACATACGTCGTATTTTATTATGTTTTAAATAAAGATGCTGTAAGTTCCTAAAATTTTCAAATGTTGTGTCTTCTAAAACGGAAAGATTTGTGAAGGAAATATGAAGTTCATATAAATTAGATGTTACAGTATTAATGTTTACATTGGTATTTGTTGGCCATATAACTGCTGGATTTTTGCTAAGGTCTATATTGATGAGAGGGGAACCTACATTTTTATGAATAAGCATAAAGTCAAAATGTATGATATCGTTGTGTGAAATATTAATATTTTGTATATTCGGAAAAGTTTCAAATATAAAAACGGGAAAATAGTTCAATTTGTTATAACTAACGTCGAATGCTACTAGTGCTTTTAACAATATTTTTTTTCTGCATGTTATATTAGTTATTTCATTTTTTCTTAATATTAAAGTTTTTAATTTATTTTGTCGCTCAAATCCGCTTAACTCTATCTTCGGTAGCAAATTTTCTGAAACATCTATTGATTCTATTAATGTGAAGTTGTGAAATGCACTGTATGGCACAACGTCTAAAAAGTTATTACTGATATTGAAGTCGGCAATAGAATTATGAAAACCAAACAATGTTACTGAAAATTCATTCATAATATTTTGGGCCAAATTTAATTTCTGTAAGTTTTTGTTATTCGCAAATGTACCTTCGGTAATTTGATCTATGTTACAATGTTCTAAATACAAAGTTTCGAGAAGAGGGAGTTGCAAAAATGTATCCACAGGCAAATAATCAAGAATGTTATAGGACAGTGACAAATATTTTAAGCCTGGTATATCTAGAGTTAGAAAATCTGTCGATTTCAATGAGTTATTCTTAAGTGAAAGAGATTTGAGATTAGTTAAGCCCTCAAAAGTTCCATTTTGTATATGTTCAATTCCACAACTGTCGATGTACAAAGAACTTAAAGGCAAGCCGTGTTGAAAAATATTTTTGTATAAGACTTTCAAGCGATTAAATGAAATATTTATGGTTCTTAGTTTCTTTAACGAATCGTAAGCCATATCAAAAATAAACTCTATATTGTTATAGGAAATATCTAGATCTTCTAATTCAGTTAGACCAAAAAAGGTGTAACTTGTAACATTTCTTAATGAATTATGTTGTAAATATAGATATCGTGCCGAATTAAGACGCTGAAAAGAGAAATCATCTATTACAGATATTTCATTGTAGGCTAATTCCAGGCGTACAAGATATGTTAAGTTGTTAAATGTTTTCTTAGTTA
>JAFELO010000270.1:1060134-1075611 GCA_017140195.1 Eumaeus atala | reverse complement strand
TAAAATGAAAAGATAATATATTGAGGGACGGACTAAATTTAAGGCAATCTTCTGAAATAAATTCGAAATTATTAGAGTTTAAGTCTAGGAATTCTAAAGACAAAGGACCAGAAAAATCTTCATTCGGCAATGAATGTAATTCATTCCATGATAGTCGTAGTATGTGCAGCTGTTTTAAACTTGCAATGGAACTAATAGGAAAAGAAGTTAGATTATTTTCACTTAAATCAATTTCATACAACGAAGTTTCTAAGCCTGCAAACGCTGTTTCTGAAATATGTCTAATACTATTTCCTTTAAAATTTAACTTTATTAAAGGAAGTCCGTAAAATGTATAGCTGGAAATTTCTTCGACATGATTTGAGGCTATTTCAATTGTCGAAAGCCTAAGAAGACCGGATAAAGATTTCTGAGGTATATTTTTTATTTTGCTTGATATAATGCTCAATGTTTCGAGACACTTTCTCAGTGGCATAAAGGTTTCATCATCAACTGTTTTTAGGCTTGTCCTTGATATATGTATATGCTTAATGCAAGCACCTTGTGGTATAAATTGTGGTCCCAAAGATTCTTCGCTTTCGTCTAGGTCATAAATAGACAAGGTATGGATATTGGTTGTAACGCTCTTGAGCGCATATTTTATATCTTTTATGGATCTATCTTGGCAATCTAAGTAAACGGCTGTAACAGAAATATAATTTAGGAAATTTCATATCTCATTTTTATATTGTGAGAAAAATACTTACCGTTTTCAAAGTTGAAACACGAACAAGTGTTTCTGACAAGATCTGTACATTCCAGGGTATTTTGAGCTCGAAAAACTGGTAGCAGAACCAATAATAATGAAAAAAGATGAATAACATCATTTTCTGCTTTCCTTGTCCCAAAGCGGAAAGGTATTCTCATAATTGCATTATTAAAAAATTTGGGCCTGCCATATTATTCCCGTAACATTTTTTTCATATCTGCAACATAAAGAAACCATTAACAATGTAATTACTTACATCTTTCGTGACAATATCGCGTGCAAAGAGGACACAATATTTCTAAAATATATTGCCTATTAAACATACAACATATTATTCTGGGTAGAGTATGGTTATTTTTTAATAGTATTGTAGGTCAAACGAGCAATTGAACCGTTTGACTACCGAAGCACATGTACGTCTACAATATTATTGTCATGCAGATGTGTTGCCCCTCTTTCTGTCACTTTGGATGACCTGTGAGTGACAGGTACTTCTCCGGACGTGACGGCTGAATTCGGCTCTTCGGCTCTTCTTCTATGGCACTACCTCTTTCTAAATAATACCTCGGAGTACTCCATTAAACAGTTAAATAACTGGAGCTTTTTGTCTTATTTTTCTTTTTTATATTTAAGACGTTTATGACTCAAGAGTAAAGATAGGCTGGTGATGATGATATCTAGGTATTATTTTATAGCACAAAAAATGCCGACATTGGTGACCACCGACGCCTATTAACATTGAAGTTAGGCAGACACGTTCCTCACCATGGTGCAAGCCTTGTCGTGGCGGTGGGGCTCAGTAGCCTGGGGTTATCCGAGACACCTTGGGCGAAGCCAATTGAACCGAGGAGGTGGAGGCTCTTAGTACCCCTCCTATATGAAGAGGGGACTAAAGAGCAGGAGGAGGTGCCGCTCTTTGTACCCCTCTTATCCTGTGGTGCGGGACAACCCCATCTGTGGAGGTGGCGTCGGTCTCTTCGGGGGCTGACTTGCCGTCGAGGTGCCCTGATGATTTGTTGTTCCGGGGCACCTCGTCAAAGACGGCACTGGTGGCACTCGCGGTGGTTTTTGTGGGTATTCGGCACTATATAATGTGCCGCGAGCCCCACGGACCACTGGACCCCACCCAGAGCCAGTGAAGGCGCGTAAATGCGTTTCCCCGCGTCAACAAAAAAAAGGCAGACACGTTGCCCGCCTTACGTAATTTACTTTATGGGGCATCGGAAACTTACATACCAAACGAGACGCGTCAACTTAGCTGTCACTTTAGAACGGTATCGTGGGAGCGAGATGTTACAATCCTATATTTACAGGGACTTTAAATAAAATAACATAAAAGGAGCGTGCAAATATGTAAATATTTTATTGTATGTATATATTATAATCATCATTAAAATCATTAAGCACACAGGTAAGAAAATTAAATTATATATTTTCTATTGTCTCAAAGCATAGCAAAACGACCAATCCCTTCGATTTGTTTTTAAATTGTTCATAGCCTCGTGTTATTATTTAATGAGATATTTACTCAATAGTTTACTATTTAAGGCTTTTCAAGGTTGCCTACAATTTAACATATTATTATAATAGACTGATTAATGTGATAAAAAAACTCAATGTATCGTAACAACAACTAATACAAAAACATAAAGTATAAAAACTACGCGAACACAAAGCAACTGAAACTTAACTGCAATGAAAGGTACAACAAGCATTATTTAAAACATAAAACATTCATACTTACTTTTGAAATCCACTTCACATCAAGTTTCATAGGCTGCTAATTACAAAATGGTGTTTCACTGCAGTGCTTAGAGTTCATTTTCGTGTCGCATCGCCTGATACCGAGTGCGCCTGTCCCACGTGTAATATGGTTGGTTTCACTACATATATACTTGGTAGCAACCACGGTTATGTATTCTCCCTATTTATATAATTTAATACGGTTAAATACGCAACATATAACGCCTGAGGTCATTAGAAAGCTCGACAGAAGACTGCCGCGGCGGCGCGCGCTGTGTAGGTCATCGCAGCTACTGCGGCACCCCCGACCCACTATTATTATATTTTTATGACGAATCGGATTTTTCTAACCGAACACACTTAGTTTTTGGTAAGTCACATCGGATTTTTCTAACCGAACACACTTAGATTTTGGTAAGTCACATCGGATTTTTCTAACCGATCACACTTCGTGGTAGGTTACATCGGATTTTTTTAATTTTAATTTTTTCGAATTAAACTGTTCTTTATTTAACACTTGAATAAATAAATAAATTTATATAATTTTTCCACTTAACATTTATTTATTTATTCAAGTGTTAACAAGAATTTCCATCCAGAAGTGACAATACATTCAATCAACTATGTTCATTATTTACTATAAATATACTTTTATAATCAGAAGCGAAACAAAAGGAGACGAATATTCATATTTCTTTTTTACTAATAAGGTTTATCTTATGAATAATTGCCTTTAAAGATAGAATTGTGATTTTTCTGATATTTTATATCTTTGTAATGTGTATATTATTGTATTTTATATATACAACGCTTGCTCATTATGTATTTAAACTTGTAATTAATTTTTTTTTTAATCCGGGACAGCACCAAACGGTTTCCATGTGTTATATAATTCGTAATAATGTGTAATTCGTGATGTGTGGCATTCTGTTCTCTCTGCGTATCCCACTAGGGAGCTAGCTCGAATACAATCTTATCAGTAGCCGTCTTTGCGTTCAACGCAGTAGGCTATGTATTTTTTAATAAGGAAGACAATAAGCAGTCGGATCCTTCAGAAAAGGATATGAGGGTGGTGATAGGAGGGCAACGCATCTGCATGAGCCAATACCCAGCAGTGGGTCGATGAAAATGACCACGATGATGACACCTTTACGTACATGTGCTTAAGAAATACCAAGACACGTTTACAGTCACGTATATATATATGAACTGGTCATATTTTCAAAAATATCTTAACTTCTTCTATTCAAGAATATGTATACGACATTTTGTGTCTAAGCTATCTAATCGTCTGACTGTGCCAAAATTAGATGTACACTGGTTTCACTAATGTAAACGATACAAAATCAATAAAAAGTAAACACTTTCAATGTCACGTTCACGTATCCACGACAGTTTCAAAAACATGTATGCAGCACGTAGTATCGAAATAATATGTAGGTAAATACTATTACAAAGTAGCAGTTTTAATCAACTTAAGCTCTTAAGGTCAGAAACATGTATACATTACAGCTTCGAGAATATGTAAATACGATGACAATTTCAATTAGCTTGTGTTATTTTATCTTTCCTTTTATAAGGGGGACAAAGGAGCAGTCGGAACCTTTTGATGACTACAGTAAGCAGCCGTTCGGTTAGAAAAGACCATTGATGGAGTCGTGGCCCATTGTTCTTTCTTTTTTTTATAGCATAGGGGGGAAATCGAGGAATCGGAGCCTTTTTACGAGCCGTGACGCCCACAAATATCTGCATAATTACTATGCCGGTGCGTTGCCTTCCTTCCACCCCAATGGGGCACCGGCTATTGACAAACCGCGCGAAACGCGACACAGGAGATGTAGTACATAGGATGATATCGCCTCCTACTCAGCAGGGCACTACCTCTTCCTAGTCGATTATTTCTGATTCCCACGAAGGGGTACCCGGAAACTCAAAACCGAGAAAAAAAAATGTTGTGTGAGTAAGATGTGTTGGCTCTGTTGTGCTGGCCCAATTCGCCTGAAATGCTGCAATGGCATTACCTCCTACATAAAGTCACATTCTGTTCTTCACTTCATTGTGAGTAATGAGAACCTTGTTGACCAACACTAGTAAGGGTAGTGACATGACGCATTGCAGCCAAATTATGCCAGCATGATTGGGGAGATACCTCTCGCTTACTTGACCCCGCCCTAAATCGATAGATGTGTTATCACATTTCTTGCGGTTTGTGAGTAGCTGGTGGTCATTGGAGGAGGAGGATATAAGTAGAGCAACGAATTTGCATAATAACTATGCAGATGGTTACGGGAGTGGGTAGTCATCAATAGGCTTCAATGGCTCGATTATCCTCCATACTTTAATAAAAAGGAAATACAAAGAAATATTTTAGCACATAGCAGTTTTTAGGTAGGAATGTGCGTCATAAAAATATTTTTGTGTGGTGAGAAATAGAAACCGGTGTTTGTAAAAAAAAACATTATAAATATGAGCCGTCAGCGTGATAATAATATTTTTGTATGGTGAGAAATAGAAACCGGCCTTTGTAAATGAAACATTGTAGGAATAAATAGTGAAAATTTTATAACAATCTGATTGATTTATTCAAGCCAAGATCATAAGACTTTAAAGTAGTGCCTATTTTGCCGTGTGTTTATCACGATCCAAATAACGAGATCAGATAAATGAAGCCAACCTATAATGAGAAAATGTATCAGTGAACGTGATGACAAAGGTTTACGTTAAAACTCCAAACAAATACCCAGAGTAACAGATTACAAGCAAAACTTTCCTTTTAAGATGTACTTGAGTAGAAAAAAAATAATTATTCGAATGGTAAATAATTTATTCGGGTCGTTTCCTGATTGTACTTTGATCGTGAAGATTCTTATGCTTACGGCGGACGCAACGACCTGTAACGCAAACTTAACGGCGCTAGTTCATCTTGATTGAACCCAAAAGGAGGTCAGTGATATTTGGTAGCTATTCCATATTACATACTGTCTTTCATACAGGATGTCCCGAAAGTCAACATCCAACCGAAAACAGTGTGCAAATTACGAATTGGAACTTGTAGGAGCATTACCTAAGAGTACCTAATAAGCACAAAAAAAATAGAAAGGAATTTATTTGTAGCCACAGTAGACGTAAAGCTATCACAGGATATCAATTTTTAAAAAATATTTTTATAGTTTTTTTTTTATAAGAACCAACATAACTTAGCCTAGCTCGGGTTTTCAGTTCGACGTTGACTTTTGGGTCACCTGTATATTAAGATTTTTTTATGATATGATAAGGCAAACGAGTAATACCAATAAATAGTATAATAATAATAAAACACAAAAGGCTCTCTAGCCTTTTTAATAATATCTACATCCATAGACATCCACTTTATTGTCATGGAGATGCGTTACCCTACTTACTCTCCTTGTTACTCGTCCCCTCCAATGGGCCACCGGTTTCTCACAAAACGCCTGAAACTCGAAAGAATTACCATCACTTTGTAATTACAAATTATATATTAGATTTTAAATACACTAATATGTATCGCTGGTAATTTCACTATGCTGGTAGCTAGTAAATGGTCAGGATTCATATTAGCAACGCTTCCTGTATGATAACACGCTTATAAGTCTCGTAGTAATATTTAAGCTGTGACGCTTTGGCATTGAATAATATCGGTCAAGTTTATAATTTATTATGTTACTAGCGATAGCAAAGCCATAACTTTGTGGTGAGACGTACCTCCCAATTATACCGGCCCTATTCTAGTAAAATGCAGTATGTCAATACCTCTTGCTTTCGTCATGTTGTCATTAAACATAGTTATTATGGTCATGGAAAAGTTTCTTGTCAAGGATCGTTGTAAATAGACTGCCTGTCTATTGTATTGCTGCCTATTAGCAGCGAAGAAAGAAAAGATACCCGAGATATAAAAGATGTAAGAGTCCTCGTTGAAAGGATTAAAAAACAATTGCAATCAAATACACTTTAGGTCAGTTAAAATAATCTCTTATGAGACTAATTAATCCCAATTGCTATTTGCTTCATTCATTAAGCGGTCTATGAAGTCGTGTTCCTCTATTGATTTTCAACTCTATGAATAGCTTCAAACCTAAACAACGATTAAAAATTTAAAGTTTACTTTATGTTCCGGGCGTTTTTCTGGCCTCGTTGTTTAATTGTTCTACTTGGAAAGTACCCTTTCTATTGATTTCTTGCTTTAAAATAATTGTACAACTTCATCAAGGCATTATGAAATTGTTGAATAATATTTGTATACAACTAACGTTGGTTTATGCCTTTAATAATAGATGATGATTAATATTAATAGATCATAAGGTCAAATGCGGCCGGTATAACACGAAACATATTTGAAAGGTATCTCTCGCTCACATAATACTTATATAAAATCATAAATATGCTCGAAATTAAGGAATGCATCTACATTAATTGTTATAATTGTGTATGTGTTTGTGTATTAATTGTGTAAATGTTAAATTTATATTTTTTTTTCATGGGAGTCCACCCGTAAAAAAAATAATGGTTGCTGTAAAGCTTCTGAAACGTCGGTCTAGTTAAATAATTAAACAAATGGCGATAGAATCCGTAAAAGTATCCGCTTTATTGTAATGAGTAACATTCGCGTAAACTTAAGACATCAATATTACTGCCTGTTTTGTCCTATCCTGTGCCGACGGGCAACGCATTTGCGTACCTGTGCACCTGTCACAATAAATATTGCTTTGATTTCTCCCTACACTATAATATCAACAACACATTATAATATATACGTATATGAGAATTCTTCTGCAAACACTTACGTCTACTCGCCGTAGCAACTCATACGGTCTGTACATATGCACATCTACGGGCGACAAAAATGCTCCACTCTCGGCAATTATGCTCACCAGCGACATTAAGCAATTCGAGGTGACAGGGATAAACTTTAGTCCACATTCCAGTATATGAAATTAATTTATTACGACAGACTTGTAACTTTTTGGGAAACATCCTTGTTACAAGTCTACCAATTTTCATAGGTTTTCGGGTGCAAGATTTGCACACATGTTTTTTTTTAGATATATTAAGAGGGCAAACGAGCAACCGGAGTCTTTTTTATGACTACCAACGCCCACGAACATACACATAATTACAATGACTCACCAGATACACACAAACCGAAACGTGACACTGGCAATGTCACTTTACGGCGATATTATTTAAGCGAGAGGTAGCTCCCCGATCGCAGGGTGTAGTGTCATGTACTACTATGCATGGCACTACCTCCTCTATGCAGCATGGCACTACCTCTTCCTAACATATTCTAATTTGTAAAATTACTTTAATTTGTAGGTACTAAAGAATATGGATTCCTTTCTATGTTTTGTAATGACGCTAATACAAAAATGATCACGAATAAGGAATAAAATATTTATAAAAGGAAACGTGTTTAATGTTAGGTAACTTTTATTTTTGTTCAAGATGCTCCCCGTGGTGCTCCCACGGAGTTTGCAACAAAATTATCTGTGGTGAAAGGAAACTTTAAGCTACATCGCAAGGTAAATGCATACAATTTTTTTTTCTTATTTTCTTTCCATAGGAACGAAGCTCGAAAAAAAGATCACGAGTATCGCCATTTTCATTTCTAATAGAGAATTTTTTTACAAATTTATCGCCACCGGGAAGTATCTCCCGTTTGCAACGCTGATACATTTTTAATAATAAAATAAATAATATTATATAGATAAATTGTGGAAACAGTAAACACATTTTATGCAAGAAGGGACACAAGTAAATAAAGTATAATAAAATCGTGCCACATAGGGTAAAAAATAGAACCAAATAACATAGGAGAAATAACATAGTGTAGACTAGATGGAAAGCGTCCCCGTTTTCTCATGTTAAGAAAACTTTCTTAAAACGCAATGAAAAAAATTGACAATAACAGAGACAACGTTGGATACGTTAAAACGTACATTAAAATATATATTTTAAGCAGACTAGTCTACGTTTCTCAATATGATGTTGGTTATCTATTCTCATTTATTATTTACAGCGGCTCATGGTTCCTTGAAGTAGTTGTAGTATTCTTATTCATCACAAACGACTTGCCTGAACCAACTGGAAAATTCCGTAATTTAAATAACTTTCCACGAGGAAAATAAATTGTTTAAATTGAAAATGAGTTCCAAGAATGTGCATTTCCCACGATTTCGAGGCAAATGAATAAAATGACTTTCCTGAAAGAGGGAAGAGGTGTATTGACAGTATAAATGGATGTCTTATACGACTGTTCACAATTATAAAAGGAGTATGCGAAGTTGATGAGCTAAAGAGTATTGAAATATATTTGAGAATTTTATTTCCCTTTTTAAATAGTTTTTATCATTAATTTGGTAATGGAAAATCAGCAGAAAATACCGAATTACAAATCGAGATAAGTGCACAGGTGTACTCTCTATTCCCCCAATCATCTGGAACGGCATTCTAACACCACTGGTGAAATATATGGCGCAGAACAATAAAATTTAGGGTACCGACGCACGGGATATACGGGGATGTATCACCCCATAAAGCGACTTCTACTATAATTGGTTATTAAAAAATCACAATAACACTTATCGGTCCAACCCTTACTACTAGACTACGTGACATTTTATGCGCTATTACACGCCACGTGTGCGTAATAGTGTCTACTTAGGATGTGGTTAGACTAGTCTCAGGAGTTTAGTGGTCATAGCTGCTGTTCCATCATCATAATTATCAGCCCTTGTCGTTCCACTGCTGGACATAGGCCTCTCTCAATGGACGCGAAGTTGACCGATCTCCTGCTACTAGCATCCACCCTGAACCGGAAACGGCACGGAGATCGCTTTCCCACCTGGTGGACAATCGACCAACACTTCGTTTCCCTAAACGCGGCCTCCACACCAGAATCTTACTGGCACATCTGCAATCTGTTCATCTGATTGTGCGACCAGCCCAATGCCAGCGAACCTATTCGTCTCGTGATATCGGATACTTTAGTGCTCTGCCTCATGACTTCATTACGAATTGTGTCGGACAGAGAAAGACCCAATATACAATACGTACAATACCCCGTTGAGGTATCGCAAACTTGCGGGCCAGTCCTGACCCAACTGAATTCTTCTATCGGCTTCATTCTCGAAGTTATGTCTACCTAATCGCAATAGTTGCCCGAAGTAGACGTATTTGTCTACGACTTCGAGAATAACACCAACGGCCTAGGGAGAACACGTTCAACGTCGTAAGAAGAAGTTATATTAGTTTATTATACATAAATATAATAATAATAATAATAATAATAATAATAATAATAATAATAATAATAATAATAATAATAATAGATATATATGTTGTTACTAAATAGCAGCTATGACCACGAAACTCTCAGAGACTGTAATAATGAAATGGCATTTGTACGTCACGTGTTCGATTACGAAACGTAGAGGATTATCGGAAAATGTATTCCAATCTAAATAGGCGTACTGAAAGAGGGTCTTTAGTAGTGCGTGACAAAACAAATAAAACCTCACTTAATATACAAATCCTGAAGGGAAATTTATTCCACGTAGCACCTCTTTAATGCCGGAGTCGTGACTCTGCGTACATATCAATTGTTGTTATTTGTAAGTGAATTCTTTGAACTCTTATAAATCATCTTACACTTAAACGTAATGCTGGGGGGTATCTGGAAATATATTTTTTTAACAAGTTACACTTTTTTTATACAATAGGGGGGCAAGCGAGCAATATAAGCAAGCCTTTTTCGACTACCGACGCCGATGTGGATGTTACCACATAATTACTAGACCGATACATAATTGCTCCCCCCCCCCACAACGCGACACTGAAGATGTCACTTTACGGCGATATTATGTATACCTCCCCGGCCGTGTCGGCCCAATTACGTTGCATAGGAGGATTTAGTGTCATGCGCCATGCATGGCACTACCTTCTCCTATGTACCATGGTACTACCTCTTGCTATATAAAATTTCTAGATAAAGTTGTTGTGGTCACGGAATTGTCAAAATACAAATATTGTTTATAGTTATGTGTTCAACCACTATTGCGACAGTTTAGTCTGCGTCGTGTTCCAGTGGTAAGCATATTTATCCTCAGTCGCTAGGTCCTGGGTTCGAGCCTAAAATGTTATTGGCATTTTTCGATTTCTAATTCAGAAAGTTGGGGATGTTAGACTCCCGTGCCTCGGAGAGCACGTTACGCCGTTAGTCCTGCGCCTGATTTCTCTCCGGTCGTGTTGGATTGCCATCCCATTAGTATAGGAACATGTGGGAACTGAGATTACACTTGTCCCGCGTAGTTGGCTGGTCACTGTAAAGATGGCCGCCGTGACCGTAATTCGGATAGGACGACATTATTTTTGCACTAAACATAATTAATAATTGAAGAAGTGTTCATCAATAATTATAGATAATACATAATAGCTTTATTAAAAATATTGAACACTTCTTTTTTCTTCTTTATCTCTTACGTGACACTAGAAGCAACTATTACTGTCGGTATATATAACCATCCCGATGATGAATACAACTCCAACTGCTAACATTTGGGTATATTCTCATAATATTCTATCTAAAGAGCATATCTAGCCGTTTGGTCTTTAGCAACATCTGCTTGATTAATGGTTATTAATCATACATAGATGGGCAGCCCAGTGGGAATTTCATGAACGTGACTTTAAATTGATGCCGTATCACGGCGTAATCACTATGTTATGTATACAAGCCTTAATATGTTATTTATACAAGCCTTAATAACGCCTTAATATAATATAGTTTGTAAATGGTACCTTCTCAATCGATAGAATAGAGTAAGTCTCAAGAATCTATCGTCTTGCCTATTACCCCGTTACTGAACACAGTACAACTCAAGAATCCCATCTCCATAAATAATATTCATTAGATAGAATTCTTATGACGATGACAAAATGATCCTCACCATGAAATCAATACATTCAACAAAATTCGAAACTACGTGGCCACTATATTATTTTATAAAATAACATACGAACTAATTCCAATGTTGATATTACATAAATAAATACAAAATGTGTGTATAACAAATTAATCACTTTTGGACTTCCAGTAGTTGCTAAGCGGTTAATTTGTTATTGCCTGTGCAATTTGGGTGCGGTTTAAATGTACATAAATCTAAATAAAATATCGCTTACGTACAGCCATTTCAGTTTTTATTTACTCAACATATTCGGATGCGGTTAGCAGCAAAACCGATCATTCGATTGCTATGCGGTTCGCTGGTCCAGTTTGGCTCAGTTTATTCGTTTTGTCCATTGCAGAAATTGTACAATAACCTGAAAACTCAAACCAGGCGGTAAATGAAATAAGTAAATACTAATGTAAATATTTGAGCAACATTCGTTTTGCAGCGTATAAAGCATTTACCATTTTAATTGACAATTAATGAAAAACTCCGATAGATAAAATTGCAGTTAATGAATATAATTATCTATATACGTACAGCATAATTATAATTATAATGCTGATATCACGCGACACATATATAACATTATAGAATAACTCGTTAGGGATCGTTGCCCATATTGTATATATTTCCAAGATAGACAGTAACATAACATGCTTTTAGAAACAATTGTATTACTAAAATAGCAACTACGTACGAGAAGACAAAAACCTGGTTAAGACTATAAAATATTTAATGTTAGAAGAAACTTCGCAGATTTAAAACACGTAATAAATTTAGTTCAAGAAACTAATAATAAAATTTTAACAACTTGTATATTCGCGACCTAACTCAGACTTATAATCATCTATTTGACTTGCATTTTTATTCAAAATACTTCAAATAATACCATTCAACTGATTCTACAAATAAAACTAAAAATATGTACTTACTTACAACATTTCTTCACAAACTTGTAGGGACAACTTTTGGGCAGGGGCCTAAAAATCACTTTTCCGTACAGTACAAGTGCCCAGGGACGAAAGTTTAAAATTTTGGCCTAGTCAGAAGAAAAACATTTTTATACAATCCTAACATATCCGCTACGTGCTTTGCCACGTATCGTTCGGCTTTTGAGTACCTGGTGGCCCATCCTGGGAATTGGTTACAGATACATTTTTTTTTTCGGAGGGACCTAGTACTGGTTGGCGGCACTAGTCCAGCCTCAACAGTTCGACTGACTACGACGACTTTTTTTGTCTTCAGGTTTAGGGAGACGATAGGGGGACAGACCCCCCCTCTTTTCCCGCAGATGGGAAGAGATGTACCGGGTTGATTGTGGGCGTACCCTATAGTAATTATTTTTGGGACCGAAAAGGGGGAAGCGGTCCTCCTCCCCACTCTAGTGGGACGGCGCGAGCACGGTGCCGTTTGAGTTGCGGTGTCGTGGATAAGGATAATTGAGCTCGTTTAATGTTTGGCTTATCTGAGGAGGCTGGTTTCCTCGCCCCCCCCCCCTCTGACGGAGGGGGTCGATTTGCGCTACAAATCGGCAAAAGCCGTATTCTTAATTTATTTATTATTAGAGCTCTCAAGAGTAGCGTTATTTTATTTCTATCAATCTAAGCTCTCAACTTACGGATTCGAACCCGGGCTCGTTTCCGTAAGCGGTGTGTGAGTTTGACATTCTGTCAGTCATATGTTATAACTGTGTTACTATATGTAAGATTTCATCGCTCGTCCGGTACGAGCGGTGTATATCGTATTGGTTCTAGCAGGAAAAATGCATTTACGCACCATCCAGCCGACCCAAGGGGACCTGAAGTGTGTGTCGGGCTCAGTTCGTGAAGCGATAGCTACTACCGACTAAAAACTGCTATCCGTTAGTTGGCCCTATTGACATTTTACAGCGGGAGCGTGTTTCTTTGTTGGTGTTCTTGGACGTACTTAGCTCCTGCTATCGCGATCGCGTCGTCGGCGTCGTGCAATACGTGCCTCGGCCGACGGTAACGGGAGTCGGTTAGTAACGTTGGGTCGTATTCCGACGTTTGAACAATTAATTTATTTTTGTGATTAAGGGCACGGTCAAAGAACTTTTGAGACAGCTCTTTGAAGTGTCCTTTTATCGAGGTTAGTTGATGTAGGTCGATGTTTCGGAAATACCACGAGCATCCAGTAGCCATGCGTAAGAATCTATACCAGATACATTGGCGCCCCAAGTGCTAACTAGCCCATTGTTGACCCTTGGGGCGCCAATGTACCACACCGGTCGAATTTTTAGCACGTTCGTTTTGTAGATGCTCGCTGGGTACTCACGAGGCTTTATTATGTGGTCAACACGGGAGCCGGTCGCTACGTCCGAAACGACGTGATCGCGCGATACTTGCGGATGGAGTCGCTGGAGGAGTTTTTGGTTCTATATTTAATAGAGCAGAAAATGTGCCGCATGTTCGCCTACGCGACGTGGTCCCGCTGCACGTGTTACCACATGACGGGAGGCCGCATCCGCATGAGCTCGCCCGACGTGTTCCACCAAGACGAACAGGTCCCGCGGGTCCGTTAACACTGACGAGGGTCACATATGCATAACATTCCCACTACACTACTCACCCACAAACCTAACACACCACACAACATATAGGCCTTCTCGTTCTAAGCCCTTACGCCGCAAATGGCCTCGCACTGAAGTGCAGAAATCCGCAGCACATGCGGACCCCCTTCACTGAGGGGATAGTAGTCCTCTCGCAATCCGAGCTGAGTTATGAGGTTCGCCTGCCCGCAATCCCTCTGGGGAGATAAATTTCCGAGTAGATAACCCACATATGTAAATGGTATCCGTTTAAGTACATTTTTACCATAGTAAAGATAATTTATTCGTAAGTATGAGTATTACAAGATTTAATAATATACATTTAAGTACAGTCTTGCTTTACCAGTTAAGGCGTACGAACTTTATACATAATATATTAATTTGACGAGTAATACTAAATCTAAGATAAATTACAGTTCAGTTTACAAAAAATTATCGTGACCCAAGAGTGTGAAGAGCGAGCTATACAGGAAGGACTTCGTTATGAGTGCGGTATGCGCGCGCGCTTATTCATGGTGAAGCGTGGAAAGTTACCCGTGGAGTAATGTGCTTGATTACTTGTTACTTTCAACTTTCAATTTTTTTTGTCAATAATTTGATAGTATACTATTCAGCATTAATGGTCCTTTGATCCCGAAAAGGATTTTGATCGAGATGTGCCTGCATAAAATTTATCTACCGTGTCACGACACCATTTCACCGGAGCCTCTCTTTGAGCCTCGGTGAGGTTGTGCGGCACCCAACTTGAAACTATCATACTCTCCTAATATGTTCTTGGAATGAATGCATCCGCATCCTCGCGCATTATGTGCCAAATCACCTAATACGATATTCGCCTATTGTCTTGAATTAAAGTTTACACGTCTTCGTCCCAAACAGCCGTTAAAGTTCCTCATCTCGCAATGTTGATCGACCACTCTTTAATTCTTTGTATAAAAACACGGTTGCCTTGGACATGAAAATGTAAAGAAAGGCTTTATATTTTATAGGAGGGACAAATGAGCAGTCGGATCCTTTTGATGACTTTCGACGCCCATAAACATCCGCATGATAGTTATTTAAATGCGTTGTCCTCCTTTCCTGTATCTGAGAGAAGCTGTATCATGTGAGCGAGAGATACCTCACCGGTTGTGCCAGCCCAATTCATCTGCAAAACAGCACGGCTCTACATCTAACTTAAAAAATTCACCCGTAAATGCATTTGAAGTCTATCGTATGATTCGCCTGGTTTCAGGTGACATTGAAAAGATCAAAAATGATAGTGCAAAAATGTTTCCGACGTTGAATTTACTTTTTAGCAAGGCACGACAACTTTAAATAAATGATTTGCAAAAAAATTTGAACGCATCTTTTTTTACATTAGGTAATACATATACACTACATACACTTATTACACACACACACACACACACACACACACACACACACACACACCACTCACACACACA
>JAFELO010000270.1:1048328-1060046 GCA_017140195.1 Eumaeus atala | reverse complement strand
CACACACACACACACACACACACCCCACTCACACTCACATTCACACAAACACACACACACACACACACACATACATAAGTCTTGAACTTACACGCCAGTTTCCTAATCGAATAGGCACAGCAAACTGAGCGCCACATATCACATACTCAAATCTGCTTTTATAATTATATACCACATTATTATACGCATCATATTTATCACTTGATTTAACAAAGTACTGTTTAGCATAGTTCGATTGGAAATGTAATTAATTGGTTATACAATAGCGTTTGATATTATAATATTACATAACTAATAATAATATATTTGAACAGTTCATGTTAAATTTAATGTTTGTTTTTGGTACAGTTTATACAGAGGTCATCAAACTGATTCATAGCTCTGAGAGAGTATTTATTTTTCTATATTTTTTTTCGGAGGGACCTAATACTGGTTGGCGGCGCTAGTCCAGCCTCAACAGTTCGACTGACTACGAAGACTTTTTTGTATTCAGGTTTAGGGAGACGATAGGGGGATAGACCCCCCTCTTTTCCCGCAGATGGGAAGAGATGAACCGGGTTGATTGTGGGCGTACCCTATAGTGATTATTTTTGGGACCGAAGAGGGGGAAGCAGTCCCCCTCCCCACTCTAGTGGGACGGCGCGCGCACGATGCCGTTTAAGTTGCGGTGTCGTGAATAAGGATAATTGAGCTCGTTTAGTGTTTGGCTTATCTGAGGAGGCCGGCCTCCTCGCCCCCCCTCTGACGGAGGGGGTCGATTTGCGCTACAAATCGGCAAAAGCCGTATTCTTAATTTATTTATTATTAGAGCTCTCAAGAGTAGCGTTATTTCATTTCTATCAATCTAAGCTCTCAACTTACGGATTCGAACCTGGGCTCGTTTCCGTAAGCGGTGTGTGAGTTTGACATAATGTCAGTCATACCTTATAACTGTGTCACTATATGTAAGATTTCATCGCTCGACCGGTACGAGCGGTGTATATCGTATTGGTTCTAGCAGGAAAAATGCATTTACGCACCATCCAGCCGACCCAAGGGGGCCTGAGGTGTGTGTCGGGCCCAGTTCGTGAAGCGATAGCTACTACCGACTAAAAACTGCTATCCGTTAGTTGGCCCTATTGGCATTTTACTGCAGGAGCGTGTCTTGGTGTGTCTTTGTGTTCTTAGCAGTAGCAAAGTCCGTCCAAGAACACATCTTGGACGGACTTTGCCACTGCTATCGCGATCGCGTCGTCGGCGTCGTGCAATACGTGCTTCGGCCGACGGTAACGGGAGTTGGTTAATAACGTCGGGTCGTATTCCGACGTTTGAACGATTAATTTATTTTTGTGATTAAGGGCACAGTCAAAGAACTTTTGAGACAGTTCTTTGAAGTTTCCTTTTATCAAGGTCAATTGAAAGTCACAATGTAGGTCGATGTTTCGGAAATACCACGGGGATGCCCGTGGTATGCCAGTAGCCATGCTTAAGAATCTATTTTGCATTTTCTGCAAACGTTCTATTTGGGTAGGGGATATGTGCGCGAAAGCTGCACTGCAAAATGCAAATTTTTCTATTTCTAATACAAAATTACTTTAAGTACAGAGTAACGTATTTTCTATTACCTATTAAGGGCGAAAAATAGTAGGGGCCTATTGACGACTATCGTACGGAAACTCACAAAGTGCTTTATGTACAATGAAGTCATATTACAAAAATAGCCGGGAAAAGAGGAGAAAGATCGGAATCACGTCTGTCTCACTCGGACTGCGAATCGTATATATATTCATACTCAAGATGTCATACTTAATAAATGTAAAAACCCTTTAACTACATCTGAAATACACTACATAAACTTCATTGGGTATCTCGATTGGTCTTAAATCGCAAGTCGGGTCACGTTAGAGGTGTAATTTTACAAAAAGGGGAGATTGTAAAGCACTAGACTGCGGTCCGTCTGGTCGTTCCCGGAATCGCAGCCTGTGAACACGTCTTGCCCCTAAATGAGTTAACTTTTCCCATTTATACTCACATTATTCCTGTTAACTTTGCCCGGAGAATGTACCTTCTATAAGATACGCCTAATTACGGCCAAACTAGCCTTCTGTTGTCTTTGTGGTGTGTAATAATGTTTTATGTGTTTCTGTGGTAAAAAAATTATAAGAAATATATCTTGAACATCTGAAATGCTAATAATCTGCTCTTTAGGCTGTCAATTTATTATACAAAAGTGTAAATTCAATTCTTTACTCAAAACAACACACAGAGTTTTTTTAATTAATTACTTCTACGACGAAACCTTGAAATTTAAATTTGAAATTTACTTCTTAGTCAAGCACCCAATAGGATTAGCGGATTTTAATAGAAACCCGTGAAATCAGCCTCATTACCCGTTTATTTTTTACATAATTCAATTGATTTCTCTATTCATTATGACGATTAAGATAAAACACTCGGTTCACGTTATGTTACTCTTATGTGTTACTTGTATCTTCCCTTTATTTCAAATGATAGTAATATCGATCAATACATAAGTTAAGTGGAATAAAGGTCAGTGACCTTACAATGATCGGTTCGATCCCTTTTCCTCTTCATTTCGTTAATGTAGACCCGCATAGTTTGCACGTTTTATTGAGCAAACCCCTGTATACTCGACAAACTCAATAAGTGTGAAGTTGGTCTCAAACTATACATCCCCCGACCTTCCAATCTAATGAAAATAAGCATTGTCATTATTAATCTTTGATTAATATAAGTATTATTACAAATCAATGTCCTTAGGGCTGAAACATTCTGTCAAGAAATAAAAAATATAATTTCCTGAGTAAAAGTTATGACGTCACAAAGAGTACCTTCACGCCTGTTATCCCTGAAGAGGTAGGCAGAGGTGTGCTAGTACATCCACAACTCGTAAGTCCAGTAGATATACTAGAACACCTACGATTAGCCAAGGTACTGAGGCCCATGATGTCATAGGTAGCAAGCCTATGGCCACTTCGGGCACATTACAATCCCGGACAATGTAAAGGCGACTAGAAATATGGTTTTATCTATTAATAGTACTATTATCTAATTATATAATAGAATATCGGTGTTGGAAATACTGCATTGTACTTCCAACATCTGCCGAGTGGCATCCCCTTTCGGGGCAAAGCTGCATTAATTATTTAAGTGTGTAATTTTTGTGCATGTGTTTTTTTGTCTACGATGTTTTGTTGAGAATTTCTGTATTTGTTTATTGTTATATAATAGTTTTAACACTTTCGATTTCTATTTCTATTTATTTCTATGCATCTAGTTTTTGTGATAAAAGACACATTATAACGGCTTACTATAGGCCCAAAATTATCCTTTGTAAACAACAAGATTTTACAAAACAAAATATATAATAAAACAATTTTGGTATAAAAAATATTTTATGTTCGTATATCACTTTTTATAATATTGATTTTGGGTATAAAATTAAATGAATGAAATCTGTAAATTATTAACATCAAAATATGTATATAAAATTGTCTGCGCGATCAATGTCAGATGTACGGTAAAGACTGCAAAAGATGCAATCTGAAGACGGTTGCAGGAAAGGGAATGCAGACCCCACAAATTTAAATTAACTTTAAGTTACTAATCTTGATGAATACAAATTTGCGCCTTCTTAAACTGAAATGAAAGTATTTAATACAAAGTAGGATTCTTGCAAATATCTTAATTAACGTCAAAATTTTACTTGTTCTTCTAGTCTTGCTCTTAAAAAAGCAAACGCAGTAGTGTAATTTGAAATAGATTTAACCACGAAACGAGTACGTGTATCGTCGCGATACGGATTACCACAAACTTTTTTAACAGCCTTAGTAAAAAAGAACATCCGGCTCTAATTGACATGAAACATGTCAGTTGGGAAAAACAACCACTGCAGATGTTAATGTCTTTTTATTTATATATTACTTTAATGTTTTAAAATTTAATTTTTATTTCAAATACATGCCGCAATGGATTTGCTCAACTTTAATTGTTATATTCTACAAACTCATCGGAATCAAACCTACTTCCCGTTTTAAAAACAAGTAATACATCGATACATTATATAATGAAATCCTATAATAATATCAGAGAAAGGTAACCTAATTTTATAACAATTATTACTAAATGTTATCTATAATAAGGAAATTATTAAGAGGTAGTGCCACGCTGCATTACAGCGGAATCGCTCACAAGATACCGGCGTAAAGTGACATCTTCGGTGTCGTGTATCATGCGGTTTGTTAGTAGCCGGTGGCCTATCGGGGGCAGGTGAAAAGAAGGGCAACGCATTGGCATAGTAGTTATGATGATGTTCATGGGCGTCGGTGGTCGTAAAAAGGCTCCGATTTCTCTTATGTCCCCTATACTATAAAAAAATTAAATATATTAAGTTTTTAGTTTTCCTATTTTAACAATAATAAAGTTTAACATCTCAATAAATAATTTATCAAGTATTGTTCTTCATACTACTTAACTATTTTACCTTCAGTTTTGACGCAAAAGAACAAAATTAAAGCTAGAAAGTCAACTCCTACAGTTTCACTTTGTTATACAAGAAGTTGATTTTAATTTTGACTTCATCACGAAACAATTTGCTTGTATATGTACTGGTTTGTACAACGAAACCTTTATTTTATTTGGTGAACAAATTTAGTTAGAATGCCACTTTGGGTTTGACTTTGAAATTTATAGCTAGGGAAGGAGGATTAAGACGTCTGCTTGACTATTGTGCGGATGTCTATGGGAGATTGGCTTTGGCTCGTCGGTTGTCACTTCACACTAAACAAGTAACTATATCATATAAAGTATTCTAAATTACTATGAAGACGCTGCGTTACACACATCATATCATTAAATCTTTAAATGTATTTTGAAATAAGAACACTTATTAGTGAAGCCTTTTAAATCATTACTTCCTAAAATAGGTTATGAATATATTGATACCATTAGATTTTTTTGACAGATTGCTCGTTTGCCCTCCTATTTTATAAAAAACATTATCATTATGTAGACCTATATATAGCATCAACTGCGGTTTCACCCGCGTAATTCCGGTTCTTTTAGTCGAAGCGTCATGGCAAATAGTGCATAGGGTTCCTCAATAAATGAAATATTCTACACAAATTTGGGCCAATTCCTAAGATTGCCGCGTTCAAATAACCAAACTACTTATCCTTGTTATTAGTATAGATAAAATACACACTTTGTAATAGCTTATTCATTAAGGTAACACACTTTATGTGAGATACCGAGATTTTCAATTTAATTTTCGTATCGGTATTTTAAAATTCTCGTCTGAAATCCAGTCTTCTTTAGGACCGTATGCCTCATGAATAATTCAAGCAAAATGGCGGCTTCTTCGCTCGGTGACATATTACGTATGTTATGTGTAGGTCTCAGTCGCCGGGGACAATAGGGAGCTACAGACTAACATATATATTTGTATTATGTATCGGATATTTGTGTCCCGCCTGCACATATTTCTTACTTTCGATTTTAGCCTGAAAACATATTATCACACCTGTATGGTTAGCAAGTGTCAAGTAGTGAAATAGCTTTGTCGTGTTAACATGTTCAATAGATGTTTAGAGATTTAATAGCCGTGATTTGCGGTTTGATTTATTTAAATTAAAAAAAACACAAAAACAAATTCGTTTTAGTAAAATTGATGTTGTTCTAAGGTATAATCTAAACCTGTGGCAAATTTTAAACAATTCGTTTCAGTTGTGTTTGAATAAAATTATAACAGAACAAACATTTCCGGACAAAAGTCTTGAACCGATGCGTTCTGCGGGGCCGATACCTGGCCTCTTAATTTAGGACTTGTCCGCAGGTTTGCGGTAGCTCAGCGGGCTATCGAACGTGCTATGTTAAGTGTTTCTTTGTCCGATAGAATTCGTAACGAAGACATTGCCTTATGTCTTCGTTACGAATAATACGAGAAGAAAAGTCTCCAACATCACGCGAAGGATAGACTTGTTGAAGTGGCAATGGGCTTGTCACAGACTCAGAAGATCAGATGGCAGATGGGCCACTAAAGTTCTGGCTTAGAGGCCGCGTTTAGGAAAACGAAGTGTTGGCCGACCGTTCACCAGGTGGGAACACGATCTCCGTGTAGTAGCTGGTCCGGGAGGGACGCGAGTAGCAAGTGATCGGCCGTGATGGTGTTCATTGAATGAGGTCTATACTAAGCAGTGGCCCGATAAAGGCTGATAGTGATGATGAGGATGAAACGTTTACATCTTTAAACAAAATGAGTGGTGTAATAGATTATAAGCACATGATATTTATGAGTTTTAGAATTTACAAGAATGTAAATCGTAATTGTTGTACTCTCCAGGTCGCGTACTGGAAAGAATACACAAAGCTATAGTTCACTGGCTGACGGTATTACACTGGTGATAGTTCAGCCGGCTTGAAGTTCATTCATGATCCAACTACGATCTCTTTTAACGCATTTATGATCATAGAGATTTTTGGGTTAAATGTAATTTTACTGGTGTTAGATTGTGCTGATTATAAACATCATCAACAAGTTGAAGAATATGATAGATACCGTAGCTACATCGAAGACTATATATTGAAAAATCGTTTCGTCTCTATCATTAGAACGTTCTACGCCTCGTTTAAAATTTCCACACAGATTAACTGTGCGTATCTATTTGTATACGCCCGATGCCATCAACAACTCTGATAAGAACACAAGGGAATAAATTCATTTGATTGATGACCCGCATTTTGTCACAGGCAACTCGCTCCGAATCGAATCTATTCATTGAATTATTCCAGTCGAACGGTTTCAATTTCAGTACACAGTTTTACAACTTATCGCTTTTAAAACTCGTCTAGACTGTACTAGCTACATATTTGAATTTTCAAATTAAAGTCAGCGTGAATGGAACGATTGTTAACGTTTTGAACATACAGAATATATATACGATACACGAATTTACTAACGGGTAGGGACTATGCTGCATTGCAGTGAAATTGGCCCGGCCACGTCAGGTGTGGTACCTCTCTCACAAATGACACCGTCGCCATGTAACAGCGATGCTGTTGTGAGTAGCTGGTGGTCCACTGTTGAGAACGAAGAAAGGGGGGTAACGCATTTGCATGAAAACTATAATGCGGATGTCTATGGTCGTCGTTAGCCGTTAAAAGGTTTCGATTGCTCGTTTAACTTATATATACCAAAAAATATAAGGGTTTTTTATCCTAAAAATACTAACGTACCTTATAAAAACATAGAGTCACAGATTAGATATTCATGTTCCATCGCGAAACCTTGTCGTCACTTCCATCTTTGGATTAGATAAGATGGTAATAGTCCTACATCCTATGAATTTGAACGAAATTCTCTAATCAGGGACTCTCATGTTTATTCCTGACACAACAGTAAGTGTTTCAGAGCAGTATTTCTATATTGTGGTCAAATAGGATAGGTCTGTTCAATAATAATTTACACAATATAATGTTATAATCATCCATGACATCACTAATGAAATAATAGATCCTATCTTTATGTGCGTATTATACAAGGATTGCGCAACGGAATTCAATAATTTTACAAGTGAAAACTTCCTGAACAGCGTTGAGCACTTTTAGTCAGGGGTGAAATTTTGCGAGAGTCATTGCTATCACTCGGTTCTAAGGACGCGGCATTGATATCATACAGCAACATGACATTGCATCTATACAAAGTTCTGGCAGTTTAAAATTTCGTTTACTGCATTCTACGCATAATTTTAAGCCATATTTAGAATAATTTCGCTAAACAATTATTGATTGCATTTTGTATGTATACAAAATATCTCCCGAAAGAAATTGCATACTGCACCTATAAAGTTCAACATATTTTAATTCTTAAGTTCTGCATCTATAATGGGACAACCTACAAATAGGTTGAAAGATCGAGCTGGTTGGTGGTTTGGTAGCTCCAATTAACAACGCTTCAGATCGATCCTATATATAGTACTATAACATATCGGTCTCCAGGGAGAGCTCATTATACAAAAAAAAAAAAAAAAAACACTTTTTCTCTAACAAAGACGAAGTGGAGACGTAAAATGTTTATTTATGCATGAAATTCTGGAAAGTTTATTCAAATATAAACCTTTAACACTTACTTGTTCTGTTTGAAAAACATTTTCGAACAAGCTGGAAACATGTGAGCCGTGTTATAATCCGCAAGGCAATTTTGTTCTATTGCAATTGGGAGTTGGAATAAAATACTCTTGTCGACGGAACAGGAAGCGGTGCGTAGGTAACGTCAAACGTGGGATTGGATTTGGACGTATATAAGTCGTCCATGAAATTATTTGCTATTGGGTTTTATTGCAGAATTGCACATGAAATGATTATAGAAAAGAAAATATTAAAATAATTGACAATATTGCTAATATTAAAAGCTCTATTCTAATTAATATATTTCATATTTGGAAGATATTATCCAACTAGTGTCCGTGAACTAGGACATTTACACATGTGTAAAGTATGTTATTGAAGATTATATTTAGTTGTATAATGAAGCAGGATGATTGTATATACACATGCTACATGTGAAGGATTGTGTAAAGTGTGTTATTGAAGATTATATTTAGTTGTATAATGAAGCAGGATGATTGTATATACACATGATACATGTGAAGGATTGTGTAAAGTATATTATTGAAGATTGTATTTAGTTGTATAATGAAGCAGGATGATTGTATATACACATGCTACATGTGAAGGATTGTGTAAAGTATATTATTGAAGATTGTATTTAGTTGTATAATGAAGCAGGATGATAACCGATATTATTATATCACTTACAGGTCTATCATTTAACTAATTACAAGTCAGATAAAGCTTCAATATAGGTAAAACAAGTTACTTTTCCATCACTTTAGAGGTACATAGAGCCCAGTTAAGTCTCTTATCCGCATTTTAATATTTTTAACTTATCCATTTCGGTACAAGACCGTATCGACGGCATGGCAATGCTGCTGATAGGAAAAAGATATAATCATAAATCATTTTACTGAAAATGTATTTATTAACGGGGCTGTAGGCCCCAGTTGATGTTCCACAGTCACGCTATTATTCAATTATTAACTTGGCGTTATATAATATAGTTTTAAAATACTTCAATAATATTCTGTTCTAGAACACATTCTTAATTTAGAATGAAATTTAAATAATTTACGTAGTACATTTAGAGAAAGTCATGTTAAAGAATTTAATAAAAAACACGGTTTTATTTTGGAATTAATAACAATAGTTAAGGATGAAACGAACCTGTACGGAAAGTGCGATCATAACAATACGAAGCGCTTCATCCGAAAGGATAAATGGTTATCTTTGTAATGCAATGATTTTTTTTTATTCAAAATAGAATTATAAAAATTACTTCTTGAACTTAAAAAAAAAAAAATTCAAACACAGCTATAGCAGTAACCACTATACGCGATACTAATTTGTGTTTAAATAAAAAGTACATATAATAGTATACTTGTGTACAAACATAATTGTATTGTATGTGAACATAATTGTATATAGTTCTTCTGCCTAATCTCTGAAGGACGCTAAAAATGGAATATTGTTTTATAAAAATAATATCTTAAGGTACTCTTATAAAGAATCTTCATGATGGGGTAACAGGAACAAACTTCTAAGATAAACCATACCGGTAAAACACTTATGAAAAATTATCTAATGGTTCAATAAGAACGGCTCGAAACGATTAGTAATCAGGGAATACCGGATTATTCTTACTTAGATAATGTTATAATATCCCCTTTTATATAAAGTTTATACAATGGGGGGGTGGGGGGTGGAAATAGAGGAACACATCGGCATAGTAATTATGTGGATGTTCATTGGCATCGGTAGTTGTAAAGAGGCTCCGATTCCTCCTTTGCCCCCTACTCTATAAAACAAATAATCCCCAAAAGCTGACTGTCTGTATGTGATCAATTTTCTCAAAATTTACTGAATGGATTTTTGTTCGACTTTCACCGATTATACCACATACACCCACGGTCAGAATCATTCCTGGGCTTGTTTAATTCAGGTTTTGGTGTATATTGTATGTAATATTTGAACTAATTCGGCCCGGTTTTGCTCGTAAAATTTATCGTAAATAAATTTTTAACCGGCTAAACCGGGGAGGAACGTTAATGTATAAATAAAAGAAAACAATAAGATCAGGAATTAATTTTTTTATTTCAACGCGCTAATGTCTCTGGAACAACAACCACGATTTGTTGATGTCTTAAGTTTACGCGAATTTTACTCATTACAATAAAACTACGTCTACTTTATCGCGGTTTATTTGATTATTTTAGCCCCACCTTACAGAAGGTTTACTACAACCGTGGTCACGGTGAGCTAGGTCCGATACGAAAAAAAAAGAGTGTTTTAGTTATATTTAAAAGGAAGGTACAGGCTAAATAGCAGATGCCATGACCAATGTGACGAGATTTACGTGGATAAAACCGCGAAACGCTGCCAGTCACTAATATAATTGATGGCTCCAACCCACAAAGGCTACTACAATTACTTTTAAATAAAAGCATGTGGTATACACAAACACTCATACCAAATGTAGAAAAAACAAACGAAACACAACAAGGCACTTCTCTAAGAAAGAATCAAAATAAAGTTTACCGTTAAAAATCTTTGATAGAGAAGTGATTTCTCAAATTAAAAATATAATATAAAATGTTGTAATTTTAACGCAAAACAATCATGCACAATAATTTGCAATATAATTTACCCGAAACGTTAGCACAACCAAGTGGTTTATGTGTGTAGTTCAAGATGTATGGGTGGATAAACTCGAGAGCCATGTTAGGATTACTGCGTTATATGTGGTGTGTTCGATAGAAAATTTATGTAGCAACGCCGGGGGCGCCTAATCAGCCAATTACAAAACAATCACATTTCTTAATAGGCAATTTGCTCATAAAATCCTGCTAGTATTTACATTAATGTATTTTTAATTGTTAAAGCTTATAAAAGAGTAACAAATATGTTTTGTTACAATTCAAATTTGTTTGCTGTGCTCACTTATGTTTTTTCTTATTATGTTATTTTATGAGTAAACCTCACACTTATGTAAGTCTCCTTCCTCCTCCACTTCATTCCCAAGAGGAGGAAGCACTCCTCATCGTCTTCAATTGTGGGCGAGAGACGAGCTTCGTGCATGTCATATCATGGATTGGTAAGTATTGTGTAGGTATCTATCCATATTATAAACATAGCCTCTAAAAGCTGTCTGTGGCCAGAGAAATGTAAATGTATGTAATAGAAAAGAATCTGATGATATTAGATAATCTATCACAAATCGACTGAACGGATTTTCATGCGGTTTACACCTATCAATAGTGGGATTGGGACGGAAGGTTTAGTGCATACTTACTATTATTCTCGAGCGAAGGAGGGATTGATTGCTAGTGTGTATAATATAAACATTATAATCTATCAACAACTCAATTATGCATTTCATACTGGCTGTCCGGTGTGTTTTATAGTTGCACGCCACAGAACGGATTTCAATTTAGCCAGTAGAAGACAAATTTGTTGACAAATGTATTTGAGGAGGATGCGGTACGAATAGTCCACCAATTAAAGAGTTATATTGAATCGAACTGAAATAAAATAGTGGGAGTTTAGTTATTTTAATTCTAACTGCTTCTATTCTAGATGGTAGAAGATATTCCTTGACCATTTTAA
>JAFELO010000270.1:999294-1047563 GCA_017140195.1 Eumaeus atala | reverse complement strand
ATCCATATTATAAACATAGCCTCTAAAAGCTGTCTGTGGCCAGAGAAATGTAAATGTATGTAATAGAAAAGAATCTGATGATATTAGATAATCTATCACAAATCTACTGAACGGATTTTCATGCGGTTTACACCTATCAATAGTGGGATTGGGACGGAAGGTTTAGTGCATACTTACTATTATTCTCGAGCGAAGGAGGGATTGATTGCTAGTGTGTATAATATAAACATTATAATAATATCAACAACTCAATTATGCATTTCATAGTGGCTGTCCGGTGTGTTTTATAGTTGCACGCCACAGAACGGATTTCAATTTAGCCAGTAGAAGACAAATTTGTTGACAAATGTATTTGAGGAGGATGCGGTACGAATAGTCCACCAATTAGAGAGTTATATTGAATCGAACTGAAATAAAATAGTGGGAGTTTAGTTATTTTAATTCTAACTGCTTCTATTCTAGATGGTAGAAGATATTCCTTGACCATTTTAATTTCTTTCATGAACTAAAAACAAGCAAAAGTCATGCCCGTTTCTCCGTCCATCTGTACGTCCGTATATCACAGACGTTACTCGGAGCTTATGTAAAATGTATATTTCACATGTGGAGGATTATATTTTGTATAATGGTGTAGTATAATTATAAAAATAAAATGCGCTCCTTACCTACATGTAACCGAGCGATAAATTTTTTTGAAAGAACTTAGTGTGGGGTGTCATTGAAGTGGTATCTTTAAATAATATGGAGGTTTCTATTACTTCTAAAGTGCATAAAGTAACCCCCCCCCCTAACTTTTGAACTACCCAGCACAAAAGTAAAAAATTCAAGAATTCAATAAAAACTTTAAATGAAAATTGGTTTGAACAAAATCGATTCCGTAGGTTAAGATATATTGGAAGGGAATAGTTGTGCATGCTACGAAACTATTTATATGCGAACCTGGCTGGTCCTTTGGCAGTTTTTAATTCAAATTTTGTTATAATTAATATAAAAAAAATATTCAAAGAAATTTTGTTAATAATCTTTGTGAAAAAAAAAAACAACAGGTCGTATTAAAACTATAAAAACGTGTATTTTTGTTATATAATAGCTTTCCTTTGAGAAAGAAAGCCTAGACATTTTAATTTGTGTCTTCTCAATTCAAAATCACAAGGCTGAGGAATTGGGTAGGCAAATGCAGTTGCGAAGATGATTTGCCCTGGGCCCGTCGTTTTATTGGCATGAATACCTGAATATTTTACGGACTCCCGTCTCCACCGTGACTGTGAAATAATCTACATCAATCTATCTACAAGGTTAAGAACCGTCGAACGATTCGCTGGGGTCATTATGTCCGTATAATTGGATTTCATTATTTATTTACGAAGATACACGTGAAATACGATATCTCTAAAAGCTTCTACATGCGTAAACGTCAAACAAATTGAATAATGGACGCTAATCGATATTTGATACGAGGCTTTGTGTCTCCATTTTAGTAGGTCGTAATATCGCGACTTCGCTATCGCAAAGTTTTATGACATCCTGTTGTAAAATTTTGTGAGCTTAGCTTTTATTTATCTTTGGCTTATACCGCTTTAAAGTGGATTTCAAATATTTTTGATTCCCTCTTTGTTTATTTTTATTAAAATATGTCGGAATTGTTCAATTTGTTTTTATAACATCTTCTATTCGTACATGGGATTAGATATATAAACTGTTGAACACTATTCATTCATGAGAATTAATTCAAATTGAATTGAAACAATCAGAAATGAAATATGAAAAGCATATTATGTTTGTACGTATTTCTTTCTGACTAGAGACGTAACTAGATATTAATGTAATTGATAGAATGCAATTTAATCGTGGGAAGACCATATAAAATGGTTGTGAGGAAAGAGAGTTAAAACATTAATTACAAGAAAAAGCCACAATATAAAATCTGGTCAAGTGCGAGTAAGACTCAAACGCATATGATTCGGTATATTACCAATAAAAGTAGTTTAATTTAAAATTTACTACAAAGTTTTTCAAACAAATTAATTTGAATTTAAGTAATAATCATTACAGCAATTGCATTAAGCAGGTTTCAAAGGAATACACAGCTAAAAATTATTGGAATTATTTTGTATTCAAATCTAATTTCAATGTACCGGCGATCAATTGTCTAACAAAGTAAGTTAACTCGAGGGCTCGAATCCCGTCTAGGTAACGGATGTTTTTATTAAATGTTTCACAAATATTTCTACAGGTAATAAAAATGTTACATCTATAACTTAAATTTGTACAATATCCTTATAGTACTGTAAACGAGAAAGTTTGTAAGTAAGAATAGATGTTTGTTTCACGTAAAATCCATTAAACATCAGATTAACCCATAGGCTATAGGGATACGTTGTGCACGTGGTTTTATCTGTACTCCACGAGGACGAAGTCGTGGGTGAGTTAATGTTAAAACATCTCGCTACGTCAGTTCAGACAATTGCTAGAACGTATCTGAGTTAACATAGTATTATTAGTCCAGAAATAATTTATAATAATTATTATCATTGCTTTTAAAAATTCTACCAAAAGATTACAAGTCCTTCATGAAAACACCACTTTATTAGAATACTGTATAAAAACCCAATAACCTCTCATATCTCAAAATAACCTTCAAGCTCTTGATGTATGGCGAAATGAAAAATACGGTACGAACATTGTGTTTGTTTAAGCAAAGTTGAATATAGGCGCAAGATAATTTATTAGTGCAGATAAATTTCACCCCACACGGCACCGGAAGGGTTAAACATATTACTCGTATTGATGTTACTACGCTTAGAGGCCAAATGTATGGATGTGTCGATACTCGTTTCAATGTTTATATAATTTATCAAATTTTTCAACATTCTTATTTAAGACGTTATAGAGGAGAGAGGAAATAAGGCTTTGTAAAGAATTACGCCTTTACAGTAGCGTATCATCACGCTATTCCCGTGCGTGACTCGAGTCTTATGTTAAGAATGAACTAAGTTAAAAACGTCAGTGCGAGGGCGACAAGTGATAACCTCATCACATTTCATTGTTCCAATGTTGGTGGGTTTGCCCTGTGATCCTAGGCAACCCTGTTTTAGAGGAAGCGTTGGTCCTTTAGGGGGCTGATTAGCCGGCGAGGTACCCTAATGATTTTTAGATGCAGGGCACCTCACCTGAAGCGGGCACTGATGGCACTCGCGATGGTTTTGTGGATATTCAGCTCTATAACATGCCGACGACTCACGTACCACTGGACCCCGCCCAGGGCCGATGAAGGCGCGAAAATGCGTTTCCCCGCGTCGACAACGACTGGATGAGGTCCAGTGGTATGTAGGATTCCCAGCATATAATAGTGCGGAACACCCACAAAAACCATCGCGAATGCCATTAGTGCCGCCCATGGAGAGGTGCCCCGGAACAACAAATCATCAGGACACCTCAACGGCTAGTCAGCCCTCTAAGGGACCAACTCAACCTCCACAGATGGGGTTGCCCCACACTGCAAGACCACCCCACCGACTTTGGGACAGTGCCATGTGGTGAGGTTCTCATTCTGGCCCCTTGCCCCGTGAGTAAGAGCGCCTCCTTCTGTAGCTCTTTGGTCCCCTCTTCTTACAAGAGGGGTACGGAGAGCTATTCCTCCTGCAGATTTTGGTCCTTCTCTTCTTATCATCTGTGGAATAATGTGGATATGATGATAATAAAATTGTGGATACCCTTCGGTTCAATTGGCTTCGCCTGGGCTAAATAGCCTGGGGTAACCCAGGCTATTTAGCCCCACTGCCACGACGAAGCTTGAACCATGGTGGGGATGGTAGAGAGGCCTTCGCCAAGTAGTGAGCCACAACAGGCTATTTATATTATTACGAATAATAAACTGTATATTATGTTATCAATGAGTAATAGGTAGTGCCTTGCTGCCTTGCGGCGGGTTTAGGCCAGCACGACCTTTCGCTCACAAGAAACCGGCGTAAACTGTTTTCTTCGGTCCCCGGGGAAGGAGGTAAGGAGTACAGCGCTCGGTTGCTCGTATGCCTACGTATACTAAGAAAAAGTTCATGTACAGGGTATATTAGATTTGAAACAAAAAAAAAAAATATTCATACTAACAAAAACGAATAGACATAATAAAGCCGTAAAAACGTACTTATGTTATGACTTAACGAGAATATATCCGCAGTTTATCATTATAAAGTTGATTTATGTAGCGTTACACAAAATAAGTGTTTATGCGCTTCAATTTAAACGTGTTTCACACGTTAACGTGTAACGCTCTGTTTGCTCTCAAAGTAATCTTCCACATGTTGGCTTAAATGTAGCAAGAGTTCCGCTCCGAAACTCCTGCTTAAAGACGCCAGGGACGAAACCATCTGAAGCGGTACCGTTTGAAGCGGTGCCGGCGGTGCCTTTCAATGCTGCCGCAAGTGTTACATGACGTTTAAATCGCGTTATAATTTTCTTTGCGCTACCAATGGCGTTGTATGTACAAAATTATGTATCGACCATAAGAGGGCGAACTTGGAATGGTGAAGAGAAAGTTTGATATAATTAAAGGCCTAGTCGTTGATGAGAACAACGGGCGACCACTTTATCCCCATTGACAATGGCAACATTAATAACTTTTATCAGCTTTGTAGAATGTCAGCCGTGTCTTGTGTTAAGTATGTTCAACCACAGACAGTGAGGTCAGGAGTTCGAGTCTCTGGTTGGGAAAAACAGTGCGATCTTTTAATTTGTAATAACAGTCCGGTGTCAGGAAGTTCAGGGGCCAAACGAGCAATCGGAGCCTTTTTACGACTACCGACGCCCATGAACATCCCCATAATTACTATGCAGATGCGTTGCCCTATTTCCACCACCCCAATATGCCACATGCTACTCAAAAACCACACGAAACGCTACACTGTAGATAACACTTTACGGCGGTATTATGTGAGCGAGAGGTATCTCCCCGGTCGTGCCTGCAAGTTGTGATTGATTGATACATACAAACTAGCTGCGCCCCGCGTTTTCTTCCGCGTAAATTCATTATATAGTATAAAACGTAATTTTTATTTTCTTACAGATCATCTATTTCTGTGAAAAATAAAGATACCTTCGTATTTTTATAAATATTATACTACTTAGAGAGTAGGTACTTAGAGGATACAACAAGCTTGACCCAAAAAAAAATGGGAAGGTACTATTTTAGCATTATGCGATTTATACATTATAAAAGATAGATTGACAGGCTCATACAGAACGCACTCACTTAGAATATCTCTACAAAATAACAATGATATTAACTGGTATTTAATTAAGGTTCACATAAGAGTGTAAAAAAAATATAACATAATGTTATGGTCTTCTATTTTCACGTAATATTAAATATTCCCTTTGATAATTTTGTACGAAGACATCTCTGTGAGATTCAAAAGGCTGGTTCGTAACGAAGGGACGTGCCTCTTAAAATATTTAATTGCTGTTAATGATACGTCTAAATTATTGCGATATTGCATCTCATTGAAACAGAAGTATGGATGGCCCAGTACAGCTGTGTTTGAACACATAATTGGATCCAGCAATAACTAGAACTTACTTCTTAAGCTATCACTCACATTAATATAATGCTAATGTACGTAAGTGCTATGCATTATCAATCACTAACAGATAGTCCCGGTTTGGTCTAGCAGTATTTTGGTTACTTTTTTTCTTTAATGCTTTATGCTGACGGAGGTGTCCAGTACAGCTTCATTGGTTACTATAGGACATCGAGCGACGGTCTAGGTGAGATTGTGGTTAACAGACCCCCCACCATTACCAAGCATACAGCCGTAAAGTGACACCCACGGTGTCGCGTTTCGTGCGGTTTGTGCGTAGCCGGTGGCCCATTTGGGGAGGTGAAAAGGAGGGCAACGCATCGGCATAATTATGTTGATGTTCATGGGCGTCGGTTGTCGTTGAAAGGCTCCGATTCTCGTTTGTCCTCCTGAGCTATAAATACAATAATAGTAATTAAATTTAATAGACCGCGTATCGACATTTGTAAGCTTGTTATCTCGTTGAGAGTTAGTGTGGTGTGTCTCATCAACTGGCATCGTGAAAACGTTCCCTGAGGCGTACTTGTGTGCGCATGAAGTTCATACCTCAATAAGGCGTGGCTCCTGCTGGGACAATAACTTTTACTTGGTATTGCCTGTTCCCTGTTTTATTAAGTAACACCAAATGATTTTTTTGGATTGCTTACAACTGCACGTACAAACCTACATGTACATTTATTATTTCATGTACATTTATTATTTTTATTAATCTTCTTCTTTACTTATTATACTCATTATATATTTGTCTACGTTTTATACATACCGTAGTCGTTTATATTACATTGCTGTATTTCTCGTTTGCCCCCCCTTATTCTATGTAAAAAAGAAACACTATATTGAAATCGAATATTGAGTCTTAACATATTGAATTGAAAAACAGAGAACAGACTGCTTAAAGTATTTTTTGTACTTAGTGTCCTTTGCTGTTTTTCACATTAAGAGGCAAACAAGAAATCGGAGACTTTTGACGACTACCGGTGCCCATAACTATCTGCATAATTCATATGCAGATGCATTGCACTCTTTACCTCCTTCCCTACAATGGTCCACCGATTACGAACAAACCACACATAACGAGACGGCATAGCTGTCACATTGAAAATGAAACCGCACCAGTAACTACCAATACACACATATATGCTCGAAATACATTACTTTCCTGACGAAGTCGGTTTAGAAATGTCTGCCTGGGTCACGAAATGTTTTTACTTTACTTTCATATTTTTCTATATGTACCGAGCTTTACAACCTTAATAGTCGATTTTATACCAACATTTTTGTTCTGATTAATTCCTATCTCATGACGAGCTAGAATTAATCAAACCATTTCACTTGCAGGCGAGGCTGGGCGTGTGCCAAAAAAGGATACGTGATGATCTACTCACAACAGTAGCGTGCAATTGCAGTTCATTAAAATACATAAAGATACATACATGATTACGTGCCAATAATTTGTTAAAGGTATACAATAATAATAATAAAGTTTATTTGATAAAACACGTTACTATAACATCAACACGTAAAACTTAATTAAAAGATAACATCCTTGGAATAAAAAGAACCAATAAAAAATAAACGTAAAAAAACACTAACAGATAGCAAGGTAACGGTTGGGAACAGCGTGTTCCACAAAATAGTGGGACCTCAGCATAACCAGAACTTACGATCTGACACTGGTTTTCAGGCCCAAGTTGATTCATTTTAATACACACACTCAAAACCATACTTTCACACTCAGCTCTGTAGATCCCCACTTTTTGCTCTCCTTCAGACGCAGTTGGGTTTTTAACCCACCGTGTGGAGAGCTTTGTTGACATTAATTAAGCCAGCCGAGCTAAACAGCGCTCCACGCTTTTTGAATTATGTAAACGCAGGATGTAAAATGAGTGAAAAGTTTTGTAATGAATATTTAGAATAAACACAATATTATTTTAGATTACCTGCCTGGTCAGGCGATATTGGGTAGGCTAAACGAATAGATCCCCACCATGGCTTAAGCCTTGTCGTGTCGGTGGGGCTTAGTAGCCTGGGGGAACGCAAGCGAAGTCAATTGAAACGAGGGAGATCTTTGCACCCTTTTTATAAGAAAAGAGGGCTAAAGATCAGGAGGAGGAAGCGCTCTCGGTACCCCTCTTATAAGAAGACCAAAGATCAATAGGACGGGGCAAGGGGCGAGGATGGGAACCTCACCCCACGGCACTACCCCAAAGTAAAGTGGTGTTGTCCTACAGTGCCGGACAACCCCCTCTGTGGAGGTGGAGTCGGACCCTTAGGGGTCTGACTTGCCGTCGAGATGCTCCGATGGTTTGTTGTTCCGGGGCACCTCACAAAGAGTGTTACTGATGGCACTCGTGGTGGTTTTTGTGGGTATTCGGCACTATCATGTGCCGCGAGTCCCCCACACCACTGAGTCCCACCCAGGGAAAGTGAAGGCGCGTAAATGCGTTTCCCCGCGTCAAAAAAAAGGCTAAACGTATAGATACATAGTATAAATAAATCATTTAAGCTGTAATGAATATACAACGTATTCAAAAAGGAAAAAGTTGATAGTTTCCTTTAGCTTGTATGTGTATGAAACACAAAAAAGACACGAGGGGTGAACGACAAAAAAACTTCAGTAATCTACTGAAACAATTTTATTTTTCAACGTAATTTCCTTCTACCATGATGCATTTAGTCTAGCACTTCTCCAATGCATAATAATTGCAAAAATATTTACTCTAACTCCTCAATATACTCGTCTACGGCGACAATGACTTCATCATTTGATAAAAACTATCTCTTGACATTCGGGGATAAGAGAAAGTTGCACTGGGCCAGATCTGGGGAATAGGGGGGATGCGTTAACCATTCGAACCGCAATTCATGGAGTTCGCCAACTACAACCGTTGACGAGTGCACAGGTGCGCTGTCGTGGTGGAGTAAAACTTTATTTTTAGCTAAATGAGGCCCTCTCTTTCGGATTTCGTCACAAAATTTTTATAGCAGTCTTGCATAATACTTGCTTTGCATAATATTTGCAAAGGCAAATAATCCACTAAAATAAACCCTCGAACATCCCAAAAACCAGTCGTCATCACATTGCCAGTCGACAGAACCGGTTTTGCTTTCTTCGGCGTAGGTTTTCCGCTCTCAGTCCACTGCTTAGATTGTTCTTTTGTTTCAGGAGTATAGTTATGTATCCACGTTTCATTTACCAACACATAACGCTGCAAAAACTGTTTTAGATATGTACGTGGCGTATTCAATAGAAAATGTATGTAGCGACGCCGGGGGCGTCTAATCAGCCAATTACAAAACGATCACATTTCTTAATGGGCAGTTTGCTTATAGAATCCTGCTAGTGTCTATATTTGTAATGTGTTTCCTTACAATACAATTAGGTTTGCTGTGCACCTCACTTATATTTTTTATCATGTTTTTTATAATAAAACCTCACTATGTTTTAAGTCTCCATCATCCTCCTCTTCATTCCCAAGAGGGGGAGGCACTCCTCAACGTCTAGAATTGTGGGCGAGAGTGGAGCTTCATGCATGTCAGAAGCCTAGAAATTTTAATTTGGCATCAAGTCGGGATCGTCGTCTTCTCAATTCAAAATCACAAGGCTGAGGAATTGGATAGGCAAATGCAGTTGCAAAGAGGATTTCCCCTGGGCTCCGTCGTCTTATTAGCGTATTACGTGAATATTTTACGGACTCCCGTCTCCACCGTGACTGTGAAAGGATGTACATCAATCTATCTACAAGGTGTAGAATCATTGAACGAGTAGTGGGGATCATTATGTCCGCATAATTATATTTCATTATTTATTTAAGAAGATAAATGTGAAATACGTTACCTCTAAAAGCTTCTACATGTGTAAACGTCAAACAAATTGAATAATGGGCGCTAATCGATATTTGATTTGAGGCTTTGTGTCCCCATTTTAATAGAAGTTTTATTAGGTCGTAATATCGTGACTTCGCTATCGCAAAGTTTTATGAAATCCTGTTGTAAAATTTTGTGAGCTTAGCTTTTATTTACATACCGCTTTAAAGTGGACTTCAAATATTTTTGATTCCCCCTTTCTTTATTTTTATTAAAGTATGTCGAAATTGTTCCATTTATTTTTATAACATCTTCTATTCGTACATGGGACTAGATATATAAACCGTTGAAGACTATTCATTCATGAGAAAGAAATCAAATTGAGTTGGAAGAATCAGAAATAAAATATGAAAAGCATATTATATTTGTATGTATTTTTTCTCATAAAACTAGACATTAATGTAATTAATAGAATGTAATTAAATCGTAGTAGGTATCTTATGATACCTTTATGTATCCACATCAACGTAGTAAATCCTGCTTTAACCCATTTCCCCAATCCTAAATACTAGCTACTCACACAAAGCTTTAATTGTGATGAGAATAGCCATTAATCCAGTGTATCATGCGAGTCACTCACTCAGTCCGTAGCGCACAAGTCGCCTATATTTAATACACCGACAAAACTATCTACACCATAAGTTAATTATTCTCTTAAATAAGAATTTAACAACAATTCTACAACACTTACTAACAAATTCAATCTCCTTCATTTTAATTTTAATGCCAAGGCCGTATAAAGTGATCGTGTGGATAGAGAGCTAAAAATTTAATTCCCAGAAAAAAAAACCTTATTCCAAAATCTGGTCAAGTGTGAATCTGTCCGAAACACCTATTATTCGGTATGTAAAAAATAAAAGTATTTTTATTTAAAATTTATTTCATATACCAGTTTGTAATAATTTATTTTTAAGTTATTAGTATATAAAAAAAGGCAAGTAAAACATTCCCCACGCGTAAATAAGTGCGTGAATGGAGGAATTCGGTACAGTTAAAGATTATATGGAAGAATAATAAAAAATAAGAAATAATAATTTAAAAAAAAAGATTATATTGAGAAGAAGAGAAGAACTGCAGAGAGGTAATGTTAGCTTTTGACTTTATCATATTAGTTAAATAAGTACGACACAGACACGTCTTTGTATGATGATTTGATGATTTTGATGACACTTTCATATTATAAAAGCTTCTGAAACGTTGGCCTAGTTAAATAATTAGATAAACCGCGATAGAATCCGTAAAACTCTCAAACAAATCAATTTGAATTTAACTAATAATTATTACAAATAAATTGTTTTTTTATTGTGACCCGATTTCAATTTAAGGGCGATCACTTGTAACAACAAATAAGTTAATAACGGCTCTAAATCCCTCTAGGTAATGGATGTTTATGTTTTAAGTTAAATATATACGTCTATAGTTAATAAAAATGTTACATCTTTAACTTCACTTAAATGTATAAAATAACCTTATATTATTATAAACGAAAAAGTTTGTAAGTAAGAATAAGATGTTTGTTTCACATAAAATTCATTAAATATCATAATAACTCATAGGCTATAGCGATACTACGTTGTGCACGTGGTTGTATCTGTACTCCACGAGGACGAAGTCGTGGGTGAGTTACTGTTAAAATATCACACTATGTCAGTTTAGACACATGCTAGAACGTATATGAGTTTACGTAGTGCCATTAGTCGAGAAATATTATATCATTTATTATTATTATTGTTTTAAAAATCACAATACCTACTTAAAAATCACAAGTCCTTCATAAAAGTACAACTTTACTAGAATACTGTATAAAACCCCAATAATCTCTCACATCTCAAAATAACCCTCAAGCTATAGATGTACGGCGAAATGAAAAATACGGTGCGAACATCGTGTTTGTTTAAGCAAGGTTGAATGTAGGCGCAAGATAATTTATTAGTGCAGATAAATTTCACCCCACAAGGCAGCGGGAGGGTTAAACATATTACTCGCGTTGATGATACCACGCTGAGAGGCCAAATATACGGATGTGTCGATACTCGTTTCAATATTTATATCATTTATCAAATTTTTCAATATTCTTATTTAAGACGTTACAGAGGAGAGAGGAAATAAGGCTTTATAAAGAATTACATTTTTAACGTGGGGTATCATCACGCTTGTGGCGTGACTCGAGTCTTATATTAAGAATCAACTAACGTCAAGGAACGTCAGGCGAGTGCGACAAGTGATAACATCTCCCCATTGCACTGTCCCGAAATTGGTGAGTTTGTCCAGTGGTCCTGGGCAACCCTATTTTATAGGAAGCGCCAGTCCCTTAGGGGACTGATTAACATTCGAGGTGCTCTAAAGATTTGTGGTTGAGGGACAACTCACCTGAAGCGGCACTGATGGCACTCGCGATGGTTTCGAAAAAAAGGGCCACAATTGATGACAGTAAATTTGAGCTAAGCTGATATGACAGTTACGCAATCGTGTTTCGTGCCTTTTGTGACAATCTGAATGGTCCATTGGAGGGATCAGGAGATAGGAGGTTACTTTCATAAGAAGACGCTCCGATTGTTCCAACTGAAAAAAGTCACAAATGTTCCAAAGCTTATTATTTTAGTAATCTTGCTGTGCATTGTAGAAAGGCCTTTACCCAGGAGTGGGACACTACAGGCTATTATTATTATTACTAATGATATTAATAATAAGCTGTATATTATTGTATCTAATGAGTAATAGGTAGTGCTATGCCTTGCAGCGGGTTTGGGCCGGTACGACCTGGGAGGTACCTTTCGCTCACGAGACACCGGCGTATACTGTTTTCTTCGGTGTCGCATTTCGTGTGGTTTGGGAGTAGCCGGTGGCCCATTGCGGGGGTAGGAGGTAAGGAGGACAACGTCCGATTGCTCGTCTGCCTGCCTATACTATAAAAATTCATGTATAGGGTTATATTATGTTAGAGACAAAAAAAATATAATATATAATACAACTTAGCAAAAACGTATAGAATTAATAAAGCCGTAAAAACGTAGTCCTGTTATGACTTAACGAGGATATATATATTCGCAGTATATCTTTATAACGTTGATTTATATAGCGTTACACAAAATAAGCATTTATGTGTGTCAATTAAAACATGTTTCACACGTTGACGTGTAACGCCCCGTTTGCTCTCAAAGTAATCTTCCACATGTTGGCATGTGTAGCAAGAGTTCCGCTCCGAAACTCCTGCTTAAAGACGCCAGGGACGAAACCACCTGAAGCGGTGCTGTTTGAAGAGGTGCCTGTGTCTTTCAAAGCTGCTCCAAGTGTTACATGACGTTTAAATCGCTTTATAATTTTCTTTGCGCTACCAATGAGGTTGTATGTACAAACTTATGTATCGATTGTGAGAGGGCGAACTTGGTACGGTTAAAAGAAAGTTCGCAAATTAATTTAATATAATTAAATGCCAAGTCGTTAATAAGACCATTCCTTATCCCAATGGATGGTAACATTAATAACTTTTATCAGCCTTGTAGAATGTCAGCTGTGACTTGTGTTAAGTATGTTCAACCACAGATAGTGAGGTCACGAGTTCGAGTCTCTGGTTGGGCTAAACAGTGTCAGTAACAGAATCTTTCAATTTGTAATAACAGTCCGGGGTCAGGAAGTGAGTGCTGTTATAATGGCCTACTGAGCAAATAAATAGAAGCTTGATTGATACATCCAAACTAGCTGCACCCCGCGTTTTCCTCTGCGTAAGTTCATTTTTTAAGTATTAAACGTAATTTTTATGTTCTTACATGCTACCTATTTCTGTGAATAACACACATACCATCGTATTCATAATATTGAAAGTTTTTTAGGGGATACAACAGACATCGCCGCAAGAAGTGCGAAGGTACTATTTTAGCTCCTTTGTGTTTCATACGTTATAAGAGATAGGTTGCCTTGCTCTTTCAGAACGCAGAGGAATTTAGAAAAATCTACAAAATTACAATGGAATTAATTGGTATTTAATTAAGGTTCACTAGTAGTGTAAAAAATATTATAACATAATGTTATTGGGGCGGTCTTTTATTTTAACGTAATATTAAATAGCCCCTTTGATAATTTTGCTGTCTGGTTCGTAACGGAGGGACGTACCTCTGAAAATATTTAATTGCTATTAATGATACGTCAAAATTATTGCGTTATTGCATCTCATTGATACAGAAGTATGGATTGCCGAGTACAGCTGTGTTTGAACACATAGTTGGACCCAGCAATAACTAGTACTTACTGCTTAAGCTATCACTCATATTAACATTATGCTAATGTACGTAAGTGCTAGGCATTATAAATAACTAGCTGCTAGTTCCAGTTTGGTCTAGCAGTATTTTGATTACTTTTTTTGACTGCTCTATGCTGACGGAGATGTCCAGTACAGCTTCATTGGTTACGTCACATATACGTCGAGCGACGGTCTACGTGAGATTGTGGTTAATTGGGGGGACAGACCCCACTCCATTCCCGCAGCTGAGAAGAAAGTATCCCGTTTGTTATTAAATATTAGCTGAAGTACTACTAGTTGTCTGTAAGGTCATTGTTTCTCTAATCTGTAAGGTTTCTCTAATCGATCTATCAACGCACCGTCCGATGGAGTGAAAGAGACGACTTGTTAGGCTATTTTGTTGTCTGCATCCCTTCCATTCCCGCAGATAGGAAGGAAGCATACTGTCTGTAAGATCATTGTCTTGATTCATATATTCTTAAAATTGGTGATAACGTTTCTCTAATTGATCCGTGAACGCACCGGCCGATGGAGCGAAAGAGACGACTTGTTACGATATCTCGTCGCGGGCTCCCTTTATTTGAAGTATTACAATAAGAGTCGCAACGTTACTATGACGTCGTGCTGTTTCGTCCATGCAGCTAACGTCATCCATTTTAAGGCGATATCACGTCAAAAATACATACATTTGCTGTATTTGGATTAATTATCGTTACTATAATTATTCTTGAATGACTATTATGTGAATTGTACGGCACTACATCTTGTGAGAGGTAATGCCATGCTGCATAGTTGGAGGTAGTCACATCCTTCTACGCAACGGAATTAAACCGGCACAAACATCTCGCTCATTTGATACCGCCGTAAAGTGACACCCACAGTGTCGCGTTTGGTACGGTTTGTGCGTATCCGGTGGCCCATTTTGGGAGGTGAAAAGGAGGGCAACGCATCGGCATAATTATGATGATATTCATGGGCGTCAGTTGTCCTTGAAAGGCTCCGATTCTCGTTTGTCCCCCTGTGCTATAAATACAATAATAGTAATTAAATTTAATAGACCGTGTATCGACATTTGTAAGCTTGTTATCTCGTTGAGAGTTAGTGTGGTGTGTCTCATCAACTGGCATCGTGAAAACGTTCCCTTAGGCGTACTTGTGTGCGCATGAAGTTCATACCTCAATAAGGCGTGGCTCCTGCTGGGACAATAACTTTTACTTGTTATTGCCTGTTCCCTGTTTTATTAAGTAACACCAAATGATGTTTTTGGATTGCTTATATCTGCACGTACAAACCTACATGTACATTTATTACTTTTATTAATCTTCTTCTTTATTTATTATACTCATTATATATATGTCTATATTTTATATATTCGTAGCCGGTGGCCCATTGTAGGGGGGGTGGTAGGAGGGCAACGATCACGCGAATGTCCATGAGCGTCGGTAGTCATCAAAATGCTTCGATCGCGCTTGCGCCCCCCCCCCACCTTATGCTACGTAAAAAAAAGGTATTACTATATTCAAAACGAATATTGAGTCTTTACATATTGAATTGCAAAACAAAAATCAGACTGCTTAAAGTATTTTTTTTACTTAGTGTTCTTTGTTGCTTTTATAATAGGAGGAAAACAAACAATCGGAGCCTTTTGGCGACTACCGATGCCCATAAATATCTGAATAATTCATATGCAGATGTATGATGTATTGCACTCCTTACCTCCTTCCCTTTACGGCGGTATTATGTAAAAGGCCAATTTATCACTATCTACCAATATACACACATACGCTCGAAATACATTACTCTCCTGACGAAGTCGGCTTAGAAATGACCGCCTGGGTCACGAAATGTTTTTACTTTCATATTTTGCCACATGTGCCTAGCTTTACGACCTAAATAGCTGATTTAATACCAACATTTTTGTTCTGATTAACTCTATCTCATGATGAGCTAGAATTAATCAAACCCTTTATATTAATCACTTGCAGACGAGGCTGGGCGTGTGTCAAAGAAGCATACGTGGTGACCTACTCACAACAGTAGCTTGCAATTACAGTTGATTAAAATATATAAAAATACGACGTGTCGGCTGCTTTACACCAGCCATGTAGTCACCGGACTATTGATGATGATGTCGATTACAGGACTATTACGTGCAAATAATTTGTTAAAGTCGATTCATTTTAATACATGCACATACTCAGAACCATAATTTCACACTCAGCTCTGTAGATCCCCATTTTTTGTACTCCTTCAGACGCAGTTGGGTTTTAAACTCACCGTGTGGAGAGCTTTGTTGAAATTAATTAAGCCAGCCGAGCTAAACAGCGCTCCACGCTTTTTGAATTACGTAAACGCTGGATGTAAAATGAATGAAAAAAAATGTAATGAATATTTAGAATAAACACAAACAACATTATTTTAGATTACCTGCCTTGTAAGGCGTTATTGGGTAGGCTAAATACATAGGTACTTAGTATATAGAAACCAATTAAGCTATAATGAATATTCGGAAGGGATGAAATGAAGAGTTTAATTTTGCTTGATGTGCACGAAACACAAAGATACGAGGGTATATTGATAAGTATCCTAAACTACAAAGAAATACTTTGATAATCTATTTAAAAAAAATATTTTTCAACGTAGTTTCCTTCTACCCCGATGCATTTAGTCCTGCGCTTCTCCAATGTCGTTACACCAGTTTGATAAAATGTTTTCCTTAACCCCTCAAAATACTGGTCTACGGCGACAACGCCTTCATCATTTGATGCAAATCTTCGGCCACCTAACTATTTCTTGAGATTCGGGAATAAGTGAAAGTCGCACGGGGCCAGATCTAAAAAAAGGGGGGGGGGGGGGTGCAGTAACAATTCGTACCGCAATTCACGGAGTTTGGCAACTGTTACCCTTGACGAGTGCACAGGTGCGTTATCTTGGTGGAATAGAACCTTCTACATGGATAAATGTGGCCGTTTTTTTTCGGATTCCCTCACAAAAATTTTATAGCAAGCTTGCATAATACTCTATATTTATAGTTTTTCCTCTTTGCAAATAATCCACTAAAATAATGCCTCAGACTTCGCAAAAAACGGTCGCCATCATGTTGCTGACCGACAAAACCGTTTTTGCTGTCCTCGGCGTAGGCTTTCCGCTCTCAGTCCACTGCTTAGATTCTCCTTTTTATTTCAGGAGTATAATGATGTTGACGTTTCATCTACTGTTACATAACGCCGTAAAAACTCGTTTAAGCGTGATTAAACAGTGCCAACAACGAATCGTCCACTCGACGTTGCTTTTGGTTGACAGTGAGCAAACGCGGCACCCAGCGCGCCCAAAGCTTTTTCATTCGCAAATGTAGGTGTAAAATGTTTAAAACGTATTCAGAGGATGGCAAGAGCGTCTCCACAGCTCTATCTCCCACGTTTAAAATCATTTACCCTGGTGTGAATTGTACTCAATGCAGGGGCAGTATTACCTAAAACACTGTGTAGCTCGATTTTAATCTGGTTTGCTGTTTTCCCTTTTAAAACTTGAAACTTTATCACCGCTCGAATTTCGTTTGTTTTCATTGTCGAGAAAATTTACGGCAGAGAAAGTTCTAGGTCCCTTCAGACACATTGTATCAGTTCGAAGATAGTTGACAGTTTCTTCTATTGGGATGCTGTGGAACTGATCTTCGTAATTCTCTGATATTTATGCAAGTCTAATCAATATTAAAATTGAGACGGGTCAAATAGGCCGTTATTCTAATTTTAATTCTGCACGTTACATTTGTTTTAGTTAATTGATACTATACTTTACTTTTATCTTTCATGTCATTATGATGTATAACAAAACAAAATTGTTTTCTGATGATGAGCAGACATATATGAACGCTCATAGCTCAATACCCTAAGGCCTCCGCATCCGAATCTAACCTTTATTAAAAAAAGGAACATTAAAATGAACCCCTTAAAATTACATATCTATCGAGACTTAATACATGAAGCCGTTCAGCTGTAGTAGGGAACATAAAAATCAACATATACTTACGCTAGAAAAACGGTACCATCACTCTGACGCAGTCAGGTAAGCACCTATCATCAAACGAGTATTGCAGCCTAGGTGACAAGATGCCTGATTAAATTACGTGTTCCATTGCCCTCGTGGGTATTTGGATATTTTATCTAGCTACAGCCACACGAGACCGCTTCGTTTAGATTGGCCAGCGTAAATCGGAAAAGTTTAAAACATAGTATTATCATTACACATTTAATGTTAAAGGTTTCACATTGCGGGGTCGAAAATTCTAGTACATAATTTTAACGTGGAGTAAGCAACTTTAACATGGAAGGTAAATTATATATAAAGTGACCCTTTTAACCTAAACGAAAGCATGCGAAAATGTAATTAAGAACGGTGGGTTAATTCCCGTTTTACGTGTATGTACGGATTAGCGAAGTTCTAACAATGGTTTTAGAAAACATTTTCAGTAGTCCCAACTTAGTATTGGAAATTGAATAGTAATTTGGCTACGAAAATTTACCCTCTATTGCGTAGACTTCTGTCGAATTAACCCTTTTGACCCGGGTAGACCCCCAGTTGGTTTGGACTCGGCCATTGGGTAGCAATACCAACGTAATCCCTATGGCAGCCTTCAGCCGCTATTAGTGAAGGGTATTGGATCTGCAGGCAATATGACCCCAGGCTGGCCTCGGCGAAAAGACCAGACTTCACCTACTCGGGGACTGTTCGGCTACGCTATAACAGTCCCCACGACGCCATGTGTTTATGAAGTGGACCGGGTTCCCAACCCGGTCCGACACGGTACACAGGGGCCCTACTGAAGGCGCTGCTGATAGCGCCTCTTTCGTACCCCCATTCGTCGTCGGCAGGGGGAGGCTGCGTCGGCAGCCTCCTCTCTCACCCACTCGTAGGCTTCCTTCTAGGACATGACGGTCTCGGAGAAGGAATCCATCGCCTGGTAGGAGTCGTCGCTGCCGAGCATCGCGGCGATGATGCTCGACTTTGACAAGTCCCTTCCGACAACTGATGTCAGATCCTGACGCAACGCCACCCATCTCGGGCACACCTCGAGGGTGTGCTGGGCCAAATCCATCTCCGCGTCACAATCGTGACAACGAGTTGTCGGTCGTTGTACACAGATACTCATCAAAGCAACCATGCCCGGTGAGCACCTGCGTCAGACGGAAGATAAAGGGGTTGCCCCTACGGCGCATCCACCGCACGGGGACCGGGCGCAAGGCAGCCGTTACCTTTCTACCGTACGGCTGCCGCCCCAGGTTCTTCCCCCACATCTGCATTAACGCCACATGCCCTAACCGGCGAACCCGTAGGATCTCGTCATGCGTGGGGCTCAGGCTGAGAGCTCTCCTATCCGGGACATAGGAGCAGCTCTCGGCAAGAACCTCCGTCACTGTAGCCCACGACATCGTACGGCACCCCCGGATCGACGTCACTGCAACGAGCCTCTGTGCCGAGCGCAATGACTGATGCCTGTTTCTTGCAATGAGACGATCCGCCAAAAGCGGAGCACCGTACGTCGCCATACTCCGACAGACACTGGAATACAGCTGCCTACAGGTGGCGCTGTGTCCTCCGAGGTTCGGGAGCAGTCCGCCCAGCGCTCTCGCTGCCTTCACTACCTTCGGTCCCACCATAGCGAAACGTGGGCGGAACGTCCACCCTCCGTCGAGGAAGAGCTTCAGATTTTAGATGTAGGGGCTCAACCTGACCCTCTCCTCTCCGAGCTACTGAGCGGCCCCCTGTGGGAGCCCCCTGCGGCCGGTCCCGCGAAAGAGAAGTGGTCTTTTCCAGTCTGACCCGAAGCCCTAACCTCTATGTGGCTGAACACGAGGTCCAAACCGACCTCGGCTAGCCACGCCGCCTCCTTGAAGTCTGGTCCCCGAGCATAGACGAGAGTGTCATCCGTATAACAGATGACATCCATCCCGGGGAGGAGACGACCTCGCAGGACCCAGTCGTAACCTATGTCCCACAGGATTGGTCCAAGTACAGAACCCTACGGGACGCCGCGCCTGACTTGCCGTCATTCCACGGACCCCAACCGGTTTTCGAGAGCCACTCTGCGATCGGAGAGATACGCCTCCAACAGCCTCACGAGATGGAGAGGCACCTTAAAGAAGACCAGTGCCTCTCGTATCACACTGTTCGGGAGACTGTTGAAAGCGTTCGCGATGTTCAACGACACCGCGACCACCACCGCCCCCCTTTGTTCCACCTCACCCATCACCCCCCGCAGGCGCTTGAGTCCGAGTCCCGTGCCACATGTTCCAGATGCTGAACGAGACGGGAGGCCAAAATCCGTTCTAAGGCCTTCCCAGCCTCTTTCAAAAATGCCCTTTTCGCAGGGCATCCTTAAAGTCCTACTCCCGTTCATTAGCAATTCGCTCTCGCAGCGTCGCCCTTGCTCCGCTAGCGTATGCGATTTGACTCTCTTGGCCACATTGTGTGACCAGTACCCCACAGCTCCCACAACACTAGTGTCCGCGCCAGAACCGGAGTTCCCGGACCACAACAACAAGAAACAATACGAAAACAACGAAAATAATTACCGCAGAAATTTCACCAAATTTAAATTTAATGTAAACAATGAGCGAAAATCAAAAATCACCCAGTCCGACACAGACGAAAAAATAATCACGAAACGACGAAGAACACGAAAATAGCACCGAAAACAAAAAAGACGCCACAAGCAAGTCGCCTATACACCCCTGCCCCGGGACCGAATGGTCATACCTGGACAAGTCTATATCGATGACTTACTGATTTTCTTAATACGAGAGCCGACTCACGAGAACACAAATATCTCCGCAACCCGATGTCGCACCAAGGAAATTGAACACCAAAAGATGCGCCTACTTGATAGCTATAGATTTCCGCTACTGACACTATTGCCCCAATCTTCAGCTTACGCTTGGCACCTGAAAAACAGTGTAGGTTTTCAGGTACCTGAGATGTTACGGATTAAGTAGATATTTTAAGTGTTAATACACATAACAATTCAGTTAACAGTAGTTACTTGTACCAAATCTTCTGATAGAGCAGAGATCTATGCACGCCCACATCTCGATATCCTATGGCTTCTCAGACGAGACCATTCTCTATAAAGTAACCTATCCTTAATTATGTCAATACAAGTCTTTCGAGATTTCATACATTAAATACATCAAGCCGCTCAGCTGTAGTAGGGAACATAACTGCATATACTTACACTAGAAAAACACTACCATCATACGTTATATTAAATATATATATATATATATATATATATATATATAATATTAATTCAATGGGTTTGCTATTTACAGCCGAATCAGGACTGTAACATCAAGGAGGTACATCTCTCACACAGATGTTTATGGTGTTGGTAATCATCAAAATTATACAAAAACGTTTATCCCATTATAATACAGAAATAAAAAACATTTTAAGACATAACAATCTCAACACCAATTGATTTTCTCTTGTGCTCAGATATCTTCCCGAAATCGGGCGTGTAGAGCATAATTCGCAAACGAACAAGACAGATAGACAGATGCGGGTCGGAAAAGTGCACACGCCATGAAGATTTTGTTCTAGTCGGGTGCCTGGCTGCTCACGTTCTTTCTCCTTTAATTTACTGCAGAACAAATGATAGTGACGATGTCCTATATTGTGAGGATATATTAGGTGGTCGCTACGGAAGATTAGTAGTTTTTTCTAACGGCACCACTCGCTCACGTGATACTGACGTCAAGTGACTGCTAACCGCTGCCCGCGTTTTGTAGTAGTAGCCCATTGGAAATGAGGGCAACACATATCTACATGACAATGAAGTGAATATATCTGGGTGTCGGTAGTCAATAGGCCCCGATTTCTCGTTTCACTCTCAATACCATGAAAACAGTTGATCGGTGTCAAGGGACACCCGTATGGTACAAGTTAATGGAGTTAGGTAAGTAGAGATTTTGTAGAGGCAATACAATTTGTAGGTACCTGACTTCATCAAAAATATCTGAAATTTGTACAGAAACACTGTCAGCATTCATTATTGTTATTATTTCCTATTATTTTATTATCCTTCATAGTGCGAGATAAGGAACTTCGTTCTAAAAATGATTTGCATCACCACCTTCTGTAATAACTTTTATTTTCTTTTAATTAATGTACAAAGAGTAAATTTATGTTAGTCCAGGTATATCTATTATATCTGTGCCAAATTTTATTAAAATGTAATAGATTATGTATGAAATAATATCAAAGATACATACTAACATTTGCATTTATAACTAAATTTAAATAAAAAATAATGTCACGATAGCTGGATTAAGACCAAGGCGGCCATCTCTTTCGTGACTAGCTAACTTCGTAGGACATGTTATAATGCACAAATGTGTGCGCTGACACAAGTGCACTCTTTATTCCCTTACACTCTGATTCAGACGGGACGGCAATACGACACGACCCGTGGGTCATCAAGCAAAGGGTTGAAGGCTTAACGTACTTTCCGACGCACGGGTACTTGAATTATTTATATAGTGAATACTATCATTACTTTATCATCAGATGTGGCTTATTATCAGAGACACCTGAGAAATTATTATTAGTCATTAAAAGGCTCCGGTTTCTCGTTTGCCTCATTATGCTATTGCAGTAAAACATGGGCAAAAATTTGGGTAATGCTTTTTTTTCGGAGGTACTTACTACTGGTTGACGGTGCTATTGCTCCCGCCTCTATAGTTCAACGGACTAGCGAAGACTTTTGTGTCTTCTGGTTTAGGGAGACGTTAGGGCGACAGACCCTCTCTCTTCCCGCAGATGGGAAGAGATGTACCGGGTTGTTTATGGGCGTATAGTAATTACTTTGGGACCGAAAAGGGGGAGACGGTGCACGTCCCCACACTAGTGGGTCGGTGTTTAGGTTTCGGTGACTTATAAATTATCTTACCCATGTGTGTTCCAAATTGATAATCAGGGAAAAGCTTGATACCAAAACTGCTTTTAAGTTTCTACACTTTATGTTATTTGCGTATAATTTCTGAGTTCATGTGTTCTAAAAAAAATGTTAATGGCGGACAAATTCTATTCACTTCAGTAATCATTATAACCAATGTAAGTAATAGTTATTGGCTATTGAGGCCAAGAAAAACGTAAGCGTTTTTCTTGGCTTCAATAGCGTTTCTATAAGTAGGACTTGTTAGCGTCGTTCGTTACACAGTTCATAACTATAATTAGAATTAATAAGTAACTTGAATAAAGTTGTATTTGTGACAAGTATAGAAAGAGAACTTTTATAATAAATATAACTTTGTTTTGACAAAATTATTTTGTCAAAACAAAGTTCATTAATCAATTCTCTTCTTTTAGTGCAAACTATATAGAAATTCTGGGTATTGTTTCAAAAAGTAACAATATGCCTGCCATACTATGAAAGTATGATAAATTATTAAATGTCTTTTTTTCATAGCCTGAATATAATGTGATTACGTTACTCTTATAAAGCTCTCCGGCTTACAGAAAATTATGGGAGCATCGGTATTTAGTTTAACAATGTTTTGTCAAAAGCAAAAGTTCGCACAAGTTGAGTTCTAACAGATGCGGTTCACTCTAGCCCGGGGAACAATTAAAAGCAAATGTCCTGACGCAGCAGTTTCTGTGTAGTTTCCGCTTTAAACTAACCCGAAATTGTTTTAAATAAATTGTTTTTGATCCCATTATATGAATTAATACTATGATTTATGTGTAAACTATTAGTGGAATATCTATATTTCTGATGAATATATGAATTGCATAATATGACAGTTTGCATACATCTTTTAGTATGGCAGTACCTAAACAAGAGGTCACGGGTTCAAGTTCTGGCTAGGAACAAAGTGACATTAAAAATTTCAATTCTTAATAGCAGTTTGAGGTAAGGAGGATAGTCATAGGGTAGTGAGGGAATAGATCCAGCACGTGTGTCTGCGTGCACATTTGAGCACTATGAGATTATGTCCTGAGCAGTCAACTAGCTACATTCTATAAAATGAAAAAAATAAATAAAGAAGAGTAAGTATGTAAGGAAAAAATACCAGGTGGCAGGTGTGGTTATTGGTCAAATGATTATTTTAAAGATACTTATCTAGGCTTGTACATAAAACGCGGGGCGATTACAGAGTACATATGTATACTTCTAGATGTATTAGTGCGTTTGTGTATGTATGTGTGTGTGTGTGTGTGTGTTTGTTGTGTGTGTGTATATGTGTGTGTATTACTTTTAGTATGTAAATATATGGAATATTTCCGTTGTCTAATACCCTTAAGTTGGTACTGAGCACGGGCCCAGGCGAACAAAGTGTGATAAGTCCCCAGATGTTACTTTTATTATTATTTGGTTTAATATTATAACTAAAGACGAGGATGTTGTTTAATACTCATATTGTTTGTTACGTGCAAATAATTCATCCGCTGCATTATACATGTTTTAGTTAGTGAAATAATCGAACCAAATCAAAATTTTGTTATTGTAGACATTCTCGTAAATGTATTTATTCATATAGTGATATTAGGCAATATGTGAATTGGTAAATGCCGATTTTACTTTTACCTTAATAGTAAACCTCATATAATATAATATCATGTGTAGTCTATCACATTAAAGACGTGTTATACAATTATTATGTTTATACTATTATATAAATTTATCATTAACACATTGACTACAAGGAATTTCAAGACACACTTGACGAGTCCGACTATTAATAAATAGTAAATATCAAAATAAAAAGGACTGATGAAAATTTGAAACCAAATGTGAAAATTTGAAAGTGGTTTTCATTTTGTCACGATAAAAGTCATATTAAATTACTCATTCCACGCGTAAATAGAAATCCTTTGACGATGAGATTAGTGTAAAGTAAATTACAAATAGCTTATGGCGCGTATGTAGGAATGATGATGTATACCCAATGATCATTGTCATGTCCTTTCTTCTTTAATTCTTTTTAGAGAAAATATCACCCTGTTCTCGTTGTGAAAGATTTTGATTTGCTTTGGATAGAGAAGCGTTTTATTATACTGAACTCTTTCTAAGGCCGCCCTGTTGTTAGATTTGAATTTAAAAGTAGTACACAAATGACAAATAATGTTACATAATATTGAATACATTGAGTCCAATGTATAATTGTTTGCAAGTCTGTAGTGTAAGCTCACTGAATTGGCAATGGGCTGGTCACAGAGTCGGAAGATCAGATGCAGGTGGGCCACTAAGTTTCAGCAATGGAGGCAGCGTTTAAGAAAACAAAGTGTTGGTCGACCGTGCACCAGGCGGAAAGATGACCCCCATGCAGTAGCTGGTCCAGGATGGACGCGAGTAGCAGGAGATCGGTCGTTTTGGTGTTCAGTGAAAGAGGCATATGTACAGCAGTGAATCGATAAGAGCTGATAATAATGAAAATGATGACGATGAAATCTGAAGTACTACTATGCCATAGATTATGTCATCGTTGCCTTGATGGCTGTTATATCGTGTATTATGTAGTTCGTGAGAAACCGCTGCTTTTTGGATTGAATATAATAGAAATATCTTCATTCAGTAATCACATACCACTGTAATACAGACAAATGCAACTAAATGATAATGCTAATGTAAAAAAAATAACACAGGTTATAAACGACCTAATATATACGTTTCCATCGTGTACTGCCAATTGTGCTGTTCATGAGACTTCGTCGCCGCAAGTGCTTGAGGACTAACATATAATATTATCACATACACAAAAATATTATTAAATGTGACGAGGTACGCGATGCATAGTACAAAAATATCCGGAGCAATGCAAAGCGGCGGGTTTATTCACGGTGCACCTGGCACCGGCGCGCTACGAAAATATGTCGTCTTCCAGCCAAATTTGAACTTATTCGCAATAAAAGCGACGATGTTTAAATTTTTCCTTCATATTTTGATTACGCTGCAAAGAGCCACTCTTTATATAACATTCATAAAATACCAAAGGCACCAGGTAAGTATATAATACGGAAAGTTGTGGTAGAGGCAGTGGAGTGGTTATTTTCGTCTAAGAAAATAGTAAAAAATGTTAAACATGTTAAGGTTTATCATGTTCGAGTGGAGGCCGCGTTTAGGAAAACAAAGTGTTGGTCGACCGCTCACAAGGTTGGAAGAGGATCTCCGTGTAGTAGCCGGTCGGGGATGGATGCGAGTAGCAGGAGATCGGTCGTCTTGGCTTTAATTGAAAGGGGCCTATGTCCATAATGGTAATATTAAAATATACAAGTATAAATGTTAGCAATAAATCTTGAAGTTTGTTCCACTATTTACGATCGATTCTTATAATAATGATATATTTATTTGTAAGAGATCATTGCCGTTATTATAAAACGTATGGAAATTGCTTGTTCACGCCGTCCAACCAGCTTTAGATGAACCGATGTCTCATTGCCGACTAAGAAGAGAAATATCGGTTGTCATCAAAAATTGGTCTCTCACTCCACATAGAGCTACCCTGAATGTAGCCGCACCAGTGCCGCTATTTTTTTTTATGGAAGAAATCGAAACATATAGTGCCTTTTCCTAATTCCTTTTCTTTCTTAGAGACCACTATGTAAAAATCGAACACGTAGTCACCAGGCGCTTCCTGTCGAACATGTATGGAGTGTGAAGGTATCATCAGTGTGCAGCAACTGATCCCAGTTGGGCGAAGACAGCAGGGTATCACTCGACTTATAGTTCATTGGAACGCATGGCAAGTGTATGTTGTGACAAAGTGTGAACCGATAAATACTGTCTATGATTAAGTTAAAACAAACGTTTGTTATTTATAGATATACATTTTTACGCGTGGTTTATATGAGTAGAGCCATGGGTGTAATTAGGCATGAAACCACTTAAAGCAGAACAGCAAGCCAGCGAATAAAACCTTCAAGAACGACAATAAAGAGAATATATAGTCGGTTTTATATAAAAGCTAAAACATTTATTGGATTGTGATAAAACTATGTAACATTAAAGAGATGAAATTCGGTCTAAGTGTTAGCAAAGGTGTGAAATAAGGTTCATGAATAACGCAAGAGCGTCGCCGCCTTTGTCTTGTTCGGGCTGTAACAGCGCCAAACTATTTTTACAGTTTTAATCTTACATGACGTTGAATGTTGAATAGTGCGCACGTTTTAAAAGTCTGTTTAAATTTACATAGTAATTTGATATTGAACAACATAAATAAGTATTTAAATTATTGTGGTGTCTTTATGGTAAAGTACTAATCAAATTTTTTTGATTTGGGATCAAATCCACCACGGGTTGACCCAAAGAATTAGATTATTAAGAGATTTTTTTATTGCTACATTGCAAAGATGTTACTATGAAAGTAAAGTAAGACATTTTTTTTCCTTACAAATTCCCTCATAGGCGAGTCCGACAAGCCCTTGGTAGGTCTTATTTAACTAATTACGTCAGTCAGTGGCTATATGGATTAAAAAACTTTTGTTTATCAAAACATCATAAATTTTCAAGGGTAACAAAATACAAATATATCATGATATATAAAGCTTTTTGTTACACATGTGTAACAATAAGCTTTGAAATATGTACACATATACATACACCGTTATCGTAAATAGTAGTTCGATATAATCAAATATTGCCCAATTAGAAATAAATATGAAATAAATAAATGTTAAAAAGTGTGTACAATTACGTGAATTTATGTTGAAATACCTACTTCACCACAGCTGATTGTCACGTGTTGAGTTAATGACCATATAATATAGTATACTCGGGGTCATGAACATTTCCAATGCAGTAATAAAATAACCAAACCAATCAGGCCTACGGGACATTTTGATTCACGAATTGTAATAATATTGTAGTGATTTAATATTTATTGTGTACTTTTAAAGAAAGCAAACAATTAATTTGATCATTTGTTTGCTCACGAAATAGATCATTCAATTAATAAAAACTAAGTTTCATTATAGATTCAAAGAAGTGCTCTTTAGTTGCAAAATACGAACTTTTAATAAATTGACGCTTCGAGAAAACCCTACGGAAAAATAGAACTTTTCATTCTAAAGTCTTAACTTTTAAGAGTTAGTAAAGCGACGCCATTGTTTTAATATCCCTGGCGCCAAAAAGCATTTAAAATTGAAGCATTAAAAAGTGTTAATTTGATTTCTGGTTGTGTTCTTCCTTAGTACTGACTGAATGAGTCGTAGCGGGTAACGTTCGCATAAACTTAAGACATTAATATGAGTGATTAGATTTAGATTTTTAGCTTAAAATAAAACATATTGTTCATCATAGCTCATCCGTTGAAAGGAATATGTACACTCAAATTACTTTTAAAATATTGAAATGGTTTAGCTCTTGAGATTGTGGATGCCCATATATAGGCGTATCACTCGGCGTGCCATGGCAATCCAAAATGGCCAATCCAAATGGCAATGCTTGGTATTTCTCTGCGAGGTATGGTCCGAAATTCGGAAATAAGCAAGAGAACCGTGGTAACCGACGTAGCTCAGTTAAATGGCCAGCTGATTGGTAATGGGCTGGCCACATTGCTCCCAGATCCGATGAACGTTGGGGATGAAAATTGTCGAGTGGCAGCCCCGCACCGGAGGACGGAGTGTTGGCTCCTAGTCGGTAGACTGACGACTCGGTTAAGATGGTGGGGAGCCAATGGGTGCATGTGGTTCGTGATCGTGGCCTATGGCGCTCTATGGGGGAGGCCTATGTCCAGTAGTGGACGTCGTCGGCTGATAATGATTACCCACAAATTTCAAGTTGTAGTCCCCATCAATAGCATAGTTTTATCAAGGGTGGGTCAAACAATACCAACCACGCTATTTTCACCAATTATCTTTTAAGCAGTATGGACGCTGGCTTTCAGATAGACGTTATTTATACAGACGTAGAGAGAACCGTCAACCGCGTCGATCACAACATACTGTTACATAAGCTCCGAAGGTTAGGTATCAGTGGAGACTTATTTAGATGGGTCGAATCCTATCTGCGTAATCGCAGCCAGGCCGTCATCATCGGTGTTTACCGGTCATACATTCTTCAGGTTCCCTCGGGAGTTCCGCAGGGATCAACCCTGTCCCCTCTGCTATACGCGCACACGTATATGATATCGGCACATGTTTTCAAACATCCAAATTTCTTATGTACGCAGAGGACACAAAGATTTATTGTAATATAAAAAATCAATCACACTGCACGAAACTGCAACAGGATATAGACGGGCTAAGTGACTACTGTTCAATAAATAAAACCACAATAAACGCTAATAAATGTATGTTCATGACATTTACCAGAAAGAAAAACATTCACCAAAAAAAACCAGAAAGAATACATGATAGCTAACACCACAGTTAACAGAACACAATTTTAAAGACTTAGGCGTGTCTTTACATCCGAAACTAACGTTTAATGATCACTTAAGTAACATCATGTACAAAGTAGGCGTGTCTTTACATCCGAAACTAACGTTTAATGATCATTTAAGTAGCATCATGCACAAAGCGTACAAATGCCTTCTTATTCTGCGTGTCTGTAAGCCGCTTTCAGGTATCAATTGTTTAAAAGCAACAATAACAAGTTCCTTTGCCCTTAATATATAACTCACATAGACAATATCGAAAAGATGCAAGTAACTTCCTTCCTTCCAAAAACATCTTAACTATAGCTCATTTAATAAATACACAAGCTACGAGAAATCCTGAAAAATACGCAATGTAATGGCGCTTAAGGATAGAAGATCGCTGCTCGAACAGGTGTACATAAAGTTTGCACCGGTGCTACTGACAGCATCGACCTCACTGAGCAAGTAGTAAGACAGTGTACCCCCTCTACCCGCACCAGACACACTCCTCTGTTGTATGTGCCGCGTACGCATACCAATCACTATACGAACTCCATAATATGTCGAACTCAAAATAGCTTTAATAGGCAGTTCAGCGCAGTTGACTTATTTCATACAACCAGTAAGACATTAAAAAAATCAGTCACAAACAATTAAATCAATATAAATAGCAATAATATTATAACCAAATGTTTCTGTAATGTGACATGATACACGCACGCACACACACACACACTCACATACACAAAATCTATCTCAAGGTACTGTTCAACTCTCTGCTATGCACACCCTATAAAATGTAAATCCGTAATTGGGCGTAAGTTATTCATGTAAATCAATTATGTAACTAACTTTAAGGTCCGTGGATTTTGTGATAAAAAAAATAAAAATAAATAAAATACAAAATAAAATGATAATGATGATCATTGATATATCTGGTTTCAATCTGGTTTTATACATTGACAATGAAATGCGAACTAAAACAAATGAGTTATCCTGTAAAAAATTTTGTCGCTGGAAGTGGATCGGTTGTGTGGGAGATTTGTTCCACAGTGTATAAAAATGAAAAGAGAAAAGTTAAAGAATGTATAGGTATGTTTGAATGCTTGCTGATATAAAAAGCATTCATAGAAACTGAATATGCTTGCTGATATAATTAATTAAAAAATCTGATATTATATATATATATATATATATATTCATTGCTTACTTAGAAAATAGACGCAAATGTCTTATTCTGTAATCTCGTACAAAAGATACTTTCTCATTATAGTCATTACTTTTATCCTATACCTATACTATATTCGTTCAAAATACTACTACATTATGCTTTATTAACCGCCTCGTTTGACTAGTTCTGCCGCAGATCGTTAGTCTCCTTCTATTTCGATCCTGAAAATTTATGCTGTGGATTCCCATCCAACCTAATTAACAGTATCATATACAAGTCTCACAGTAAACATCGGATTACTGTGAGACTTGGTTTGGGACTTCTACCCTGCAAATTTGAAATATGTATCCCCTTATGAGACTGTTTGTAACAGCAAATTAAATTTAACTATTATTATCATGGCCAGAGGGACCAAGACGTCCCCCCTCCCCCGACTGTGACATCGGGGAGCTCCCGTGAGATAGCTAAAACGGCCTAGGAACAGATGTGAACGTTTGGCTTATGCCGAGGATCATGACCCGGTCGGTCAGCCCGGACGGTCCCCGGGGCGGCCCCCCTTTATCTACTAATCACCACGTTGGAGTCGCGTGGTGGAGATTCCATTTGTAAATAAGAATTCTGATTCTGAGAAGATGAAGTTACACAACCGTGTTTCGGCGAGCACGTTAAGTCGTAAGTCATGCGTCGTGTCTTGTCTCTAGTTAAGTTGGATGGCCGTTCCATGGGAAAAATACATCTTAGTCAAAGATAGACCGCTGGGTACCTATTTGAAATTACTAAATTACTAAATATTTATTGATAAAAATTACAAACCTATGTCAATCTTTATACATTTTATAAAACAAATACCCCAAACGCTGTATGTGATCTATTCCGTGAAAATCTCCCGAACGGACATTCATGCGGTTTTGGTGGATGGACAAAGCTATTCCCTACAAAAGTGTCCGTGTCGATTCTGTTAAAGTAACAATTAAGTCCCATAATTTGTAAAATCAAGCAAAAGTCTTAGCATCGCCATCATCGACCTATCGATAAACAAATATTCACGCTATAACATCAGACAATTCACTTCAATTTTATATTTTTCGCACTACTAAGAAGTAAGGGGAAGAAGGGTTCTCGAGTGGCGGCCCGGCACCGGTAGACGGAGTGTGGGACAGCCTCCTGCCCGATGGACTCACGGCTTGATCAATGTGGCGGGGAGCTGTTGAATGCAAGTGGCTCGTGACTGTGACCCGCGGCGCTCTGTGGGGGAGGCCTATGTTCGGCAGTGGACGTCGTCCGGCTGATGATAATGATGATGATGGTGAGGACCGAGTAGTACTGTATTCTCAGAAGTATTGCCATCTTACATTGCAGCTGAATTGGGCCAACTGAGGAAGTACCTCTCACTCACATCATACGGCCGTGTACTGATAGTTATGAGCTCATTAATCATGAGATTCGTAAGATTCTCGCTAGCCTATTGAAAAAAAAGAGAGACGAGCCGCACGAGTGTTACAAATGACGATTATGCATTTTCATATGCGTCCACCATCAAGGGTAATAAAATACCAAACATGACAATTTATTTCTATAATCTAAAACTGGTAATTAATCCAATTGTGTAACATCTTCAGATTATCGATTCAAAGCAAATATCGCTTCTCCTATAATTGAGCATTGTACCAAGGGCACATCTTAATCACGTCGCCGGGTTATTGGAGCTTCCAAGAATGTAGATATTAATCAAAATCGGCACTAATTGGAAAGCTCGTTTTGTTTTAGCTTGCGATAGCAGCTTGGGACGTAATTTATACTAATGTGCAATCTTGGAGAAAGGTAATCTTAGAGGCAAGGTTAGGTCTTTCAAAATTACATTTATGAATATCACAGTTCCTGTAGCCTAACGCATGGATAGAAAGCATATAAAATAAAGAAAATGTTGGTTAGTGATTATATAATGTAGGGTATCACTTTGACAAAAACCTAGTTTTAAGGAAACTAAGTCAATAAATGCAAAGTTTTCATTCGCCACATTGTAAATACTCAATAGAATAGTTTATTGTGGAGATTTTTGAAGTCTTTTTGTATAGGCGGGCAAACGAGCAATCAGAGTCTTTGGACGAATACGGATGCTTCTAGATAATATTTTTATAGAATAGGGGGTAAACGAGCAATCGGAGCCTTTTTGCGACTGCTGACTCCCATGAACATCCGCATGATTACTATGCTGATGCGTTGCCCTCCTTTTCCCCTCCCCAATGGGCCACTGGCATCTGCATTATCATGAAGATGCGTCGCCCTCTTATCTGCTTCCCCTCAATGGGCCACCGGCTACATACAAGCCGCACTATAAGTTACATATAGCTATCATTTTACGATGGTTACATTAGAGCGAGAGCTAAATCCCCGGATGTGCCGGTCCAATTCGGTTGCAATACAGCATGACACTATCACAAATAAAATATTATAGGAGAAACGGGCAGACAGCGCCTTTTAGTAACTACAGACGCGAATCGACGTGGGCTCAGTTCATAATTATCTTCAGTCGGGCCGGTCCCATTAATTTGAAATGAAGAATGACATTACATAACAAACTATAGGGTGAAGGGCATAAGAAGAGGTAGTGCCATGCTGCATAGGAGGAGGTAGTGCCATACATAGTGCATGACACTACATCCTCCTATGCAAGAGAATTAGGCCGGCACGACCTTTCGCTCACATAATACCGCCGTAAAGTGATATCTTCAGTGTCGCGTTTCGTGCGGTTTGTGAGTAAACGGTGGCTCCTTGGGGGAAAGGAGGGCAACGCGTCGGCACTTTAATTATGTGGCTGTTCTAGTGCGTCGGTGGTCGTAAAAAGGCTCCGATTTCTCGTTCGCTCGCCTATTCTATAAAAAAACACTCTGCACTTCAGGCTATATTATGTCCGCCACTTTAGGTTAATATTAAGGTCATGCTGGTTCGGTTGCAACGTGCATTTCAATATACCACGATAAAGTATATAAATGTTTTACGTTCCCTACATTTAAATACTTTACAGTGGTTACAGATCTACGAGGAAAGGTACCGGAATGTTAAGTATTATGGAACAATATAATCCCTAAGTCGTTTTAATCAAATGTTACATGGATGTGTAAACAAAGGCGTAACATTCGTGCAAAATGTTATGCATTTGTTTCAAGATTTTTGTGCATGTCGTCGGTCATAAAATGTGCGTGACGTCAGTAGAATTTTGACAACGCAAAATAAACGAAACAGTTTCCTAGAAAACGGAGATTCACCTCCTAAAGGGAGGAGGGCGCGTATATTTGCCGTCTGTTTATTGAAAATTAGCAGGCACGGATTGTACACAAAATATGGCTAACATTAATTGCTTTACAAAAGTATAAAAATTTCAGCCGTTTACATTACACACACTACACGTTACCTGCCATCGTAACAAATTCAATTTATGTCAGAACAACGTCTTTTGCTAGCTGTCAATAATTTCAGGAAACAAGATAGAGTATTATTATGTAATATTTTCACAACTTTATTACATTATCATAATCAAATATATCGTTTTGAAAAGAGCCTATGTTCATCACAGAAAATGTAAAAATCTAAAGCTAAAATAACTTCTCTATTCGGTACAGAGGTTTGGGAGCCTACTCAATGCAAAGAAACATACAAACAATTATATGTTTTCTCTTTATCTGTTTATTACAGATTTAAATAATTGTGTATGCAGTTACATGCTCACATATAAATGCTGTAGTAAACCTTAGGCAAAATGTCGAACGAACCGTCACTTACTTACATGACTTTTTTTTTGGGTTGAAAAGTGCATTTATATTATTCCAAATCGTAGTCCATATATTATATAACTGGGCTGAATTTATACCAAATTCCTTTGAACACAACCAATCAAAAATATAATATTGTATGGCTTATCACTGAATTTGTAAGCGTAAATTTATGTGAGCACTAAGTAATATTGTTATCAAGAAGATGGATATTCGATATTGCAATCAAGCTTTCGTTTATTATAAAATGGAAATGAGACGATTATTACTTTTCTATAACATCGTTATAAATTCCGAAAGAGTCCGTTATGAAGATTTCACGGTTCCCAACAGGATAAGAAGCTCTCAGCTCTTAGAGTGTACTTGAGCATATTTTGATTTCGTAAGAGGTAGTGCTATGCATGGTGCAAGACACTACATCCTTCTATGCAACGGAATTGGGCCGGAACGACCGGGGAGGAACCTTTGCTCACTTGATACTTCCGTAAAGTGACACCTATGGCGTCAAGCATAAAACGCGTGGGGCATGTGAGTAGCTGGTGGCCCATTGGGGGAGGTGAAAAGGTGGTAACGCATTGGCATAATAATGCTGATGTTCATGGGCGTCGTAATTCATTGAAAAGCTTCGGTTGCTCGTTTGTGCGCTATACTAAAATAATATATAGTTTTAAAATTTAGCTAGAGTTAGTCACATGCGGAATCGGGCAGGAAATGACCTCTCGCTCATATGATAATTGCTTAAAATGGTTCACTGTCACGTTTCGAGCGGCTTGTGATTATCCGGTGGCACATTGGAGAAGAGGATTAAAGGAGAGAAACGCATTTGCATAACTATTATGTGGATGTTTATGGGCGTCGGTAGTCATCAAAGGCTCCGACTACTCGTTTGTCCCCTATAATACAAAAATAATAGTTCTTTTATAAGAACATTAAAAGTTTCTTCAACGCTTTATTTTATTCAAACTTTCTCAACCAACACAGAGCATAAGATTTTGCTACTTAGATGTACTTAATAGTCCAGCGAAGCGGAATGTCAAGCCACATCAATCACTTACGTCTAGGGATTACTGGAGCCGGGCGTCATTCTCGTTGAAGCTACGCAAATTTACATAAATAATCTCATCTGTATTCAGCATGCAAGCCGGGAGGAGCCCATGCAACAACATGTGGCATTCAACTACGGACCTCTATATATTAATCGTGAACAAGTGGCGCTGGAGCATTCCGCCTCCAATGTTTCAACTTTAGTTAATTGTTCTCGTCTCTGCCAGCGTTTGGATTTTGACAGCAAATACTAGATATGGTCGAATTTTATGATAAAATCTGTAGAACTGAGAAAATGTAATAATCATTTTAGATTTAGCTGAACCACTAAGTAAGGCTAATCTATCTAAATTAGGCAGACTTAAAATCTGCCTAATTGTATGGCTGTTAGTGGTAGGATCATAAGACAACGCTTAAGAAGACTAAGTGTTGGTCAACCCGTTCACTAGGTGGGAAGTCAGTCAGTAGCTGTTCCAGATGTATGAGAATAGCAGGAGATCCGCCGTCTCGGCGTTCATTGAAAGAAGCTTATGTCCAGCAGTGGACCGATAAGGGTTGACAACGATGATGATACGATGTGGCAGGATATCTACGATCTCTAGTTTGAACGGTAAACATGTCTATTAAATAAGTATAGACGGCATATTAATCGTTACTTTTTATAGAATTGTACATTACAGTTAGTCATTTACACGGTTGTATTTCTTGGGAGTGAAACCCCACTTCTTTTTACTTAAAACTATTTTTTAATTAATAAGTTTGGAAGATATCTCACGTGGAGACTTGGTCATCATCATTACGGGTACGTAGTCCCAGCTTCTGTTACTTGATTAAAGTACTTAAAGTGCATTTTAACATTTTTCATATTTACATATACATCAATTGGAAGTTGTTTCATTAAACTTAATAACTTTTGACAAGGCACTACTAGTTCTGCTGAGTTCCTACGATTCTTCAAAATAACTTGGATTGTTCGGCTGATCCATTACGGTTTTTCTCTTGGTGACCACGCACTGTTGTCCTTCTATAATCCTAGTTTTAATGGTTCTTATTTTATACGGGTACCCTCTAAACTTATTCCGAAATGATTTAAGAAATGGTACGGCATTACCTATGTAAGTTTCTCGCTAGACGTATCGAGCCCCCACTTTCCCATAAGTTATAGACGTTTGTATTATAAAATTTCCCGACAGCTGTCACCGATGAAATAATTTAGAAAACTAAATCTTAAAACAATAACTTTTACGAAGTCTTTATTTTAAAGCAATTTATAAGATTTTAAACCACCAGAGGTTACTATCAATTTAAACTTTTGCACTGGAGTCCTCTAGTTGCTTGGAGAACAGAAGTTGAAATGTGTTACAAGTTATAAAATGCTTTTAATGCATTTTTCTATGAATACAAGTGAATACGTCCTCAGAGGAATACAAAAAAATTCTAATTTCCTACATTTAGCTCTCGTTAAAGGAAACGCTCTACACGCAATGCTACACATAGAGAAAAGCACAACAAATAGCAAAAGCTACTAACAACAATGAAACAACAGACAATCTATGACCGCGATTACGAAGAAGAATGGTAACCTCCAATAGAACGAACTTCTCTACAATTCAAAGTGATCGTTGGGTTCCTAGCAAAATGCTGATAAAATAAAATAAACTCAATGGTTTATTTTATTCGGGCATGGCCGCCACACTTTTCGGTGTCACCGGCGACCATCGCTTGTGATTTATATTCATAAATTCAATAGTTTATGGTTTCCTGGATATTTGCACAAAAAGCCAATTGCTACAGACTGCGCCGGAGACGTTCCAGGGATGTACCTGAATTCATCCGGTTGCGTTACGGGGCCTATCCAGCGGCGTTCCAGGAGTTATATTTTTTTTTCCGCTTCGGGGGTCTTTTAGCGGTGTTCCGTGGGTGATCTCGGCATTTTTCGTAGCTCATACGGTGGTGATCAGTATACCTTAAAGTTGTGTTGTTTAAGTTTTTCTATCTGATTTAAATTGTAAGCTATATAGAACCAAAGGTCGTTTTTTTCTTGTTATATTGGGGGATTTGTTTTATACATGTTATATTCCATCCATTTTGTGATATCACTTTACATTTATTAGAAATGTAATTCAAGTTACGAAAGTAGTATTACAAATGAAAACGATCGCCGTACCTTCTCGGTCTTAGCCATGGGACTGGACCGAAAAAGTACTTTCACACCTTTTACTGGCGTGTTTGGGGCGTGTCTTAATTTTCGCACTTTTCTGATAACACTATAAAAATCGAGCTATATATATATATATATATATATATATATATATATATATAATTTATAGAATACTATTATCAAATACGTACAAAGTTACTTTCAGCAAGTTTGTAAATGTTATATATCCAAGAGCTTTGGCATATAACATTTTCGAGCTTATAATTAAGTATAATGTACAAACTTCTACTAACAACAAATTCTCATATAAGCTTTATAATAATATTTTAACAACAGAATAAACCCTGCAGCTACTATTAGACAAGTTGGCCGTAGATTTAAATTTTAAGCTCATAAATTAACCCTTCATCCTTTTGAAATTGTAAAGGGATTGGGACCTAATGGACTATTTGTGAAGTAAAATGGGATGGCCAGGACAAGTGTATTACCCTTAAGGACGATTTACTATTTTATTAAGAGTATGGCTGAGCAATTTCTTCGCATGAAGTTATTTAAATATTGAGAAGGACGGGCTAAGTAATTAGATTAAAGTGCTCGAACTGGCCGTAGAGTTTTACAGGACATTTTGGGAATTGAATGGGCAAGACATTTATACAAATGGTTTTAATGTATCTCGAATTATTTCATGTTATATATTTTTTCATAATATCATTTTAAGAATGCGATTTTTATAGTATAATGGCTTATGTGTACTAAGGCAGCTTTGCATTTAAATATTTTGTCTTAAAAGTAGATGATTACACATTGTGAATATTGAAAGAATATATTATACTTTTCACATAACTACAATAATACATAAAATGAGTGATAAAGTGTGTAACTAATATATTTTATCATTCCATTTCATATACTAGTATGTGGTATACAGAGAAAATTCAGTGTTTCGATAGCAAATACTACTAGAACTGTCGTATGAGTGTTACAGTGGATTGAGCCGAAACAATCGGAAAGTAACGAATTCGTCGATGATTACCGACGCCCATAGATGTCAACATAACTGTTATGTTGCACTCTTTCCGTCGTCCCCGGAAATCAATCTCTGGGATCTCACAAACCTCATGTGAGGCCCATAGCGCAGCTATCACTTTGCGGCGGTAGATCTATGTAAGTGCGAGGTACCTACACGTATGCGTGCAGGTCAAGTACGGCTGCAACGGAGCACAACTATAACTAAAAATTTGATGCCAGGCTGACGACATAGTGTTTATAAGTGTATATAAATTACATTTAACATGATATTAGTATTAAGTGTATTATATATACACGGTTTCTATCTGATATATCAGTCCTACTGTAAAACTTATGGGAAGCCGGGCTGGTTAGGTAATGGAGTAAACCAGGACAAAATCCGTAAAAGTAAATTTTTATGAGTAACATTAACATAAACCTAACATCAGTATCTACCAGATAAATTTCTTAATAGCGTAACGTCACTTTATTCAATTCTTAATAAAATGAAATAAAAAGGTGAGGGTAATAAAAAAACAACTCATACAGTTATTAATGATGATAGCGAAAAGCCATCAGCAAACCGTAGGCTTAATAACGCTACGGCTGTTAGGCCTCTTTTACATCTGTTGTAATAGGTGTACATGTAATTCGGGGGTTTTTTTTTTCATTTGAATGCGCTGAAATTACAGTATTTTACCTAATACGCTAGAGTGACCATCAAATAAATAGACTGTTCACTAGGTTCACACCAAGGCAATTTGCTCACAAAAGACGCTTATGTAAATCCAGTCGGTTCCGGCTCTGTTCACGTCAAGTAATTCTGTTGAAGGATAACTCTTTGAGGGATACATTTACGCAATTTCATTTAATATAAATAAGGTTTTAGTTACAGAATTGGTAATATATAAGGCGCAAGGTTTGATTTGTTTTTACATCGTACGGGTGTCCCCGTCGAAACGTTTTGATGACTACCTCCCATTGACATTCGCATAATCTTTTCGTCCTCCCCTCAAATGTGCTCAAGTTCACAAACCGCATGAAACGCGACGGAATATCTGTCTCTTTCTGCATATTTCCCAATTCGGCTGCATTTTAGCATGGCTACCTCTAACTGTAAGTCGTTGGTTATTTTGCAGTTAAATTGGGCCACGAATTGGATTAGTACGATAGGGAAGGCATGTTTTCCTCACGCGATGTGCTTTACGTTTAGTACGGTTTTTATTAATTCCAGATTACCAGCCGGAGTGGTAAGCTTAAGTTCCAGATAAAAGGGAACAGTCAAAAATAAAATCGAAGACATGAATATTTACTGCTTAAAGAAATATCTTATTTAATATGCTTGTTGTCAATTGTGTTGTCGAGGCGAATCTAACAACACCTGGACTTGCCCATTGGAGGGGGATGTGAAAAGGAAGGCAACGCATCGGAATAATTATGCTGATGTTCGTCGGGCTAAGGACGTCTAAAAAGCCGCAAACAATTTGGTTATGTATATGTTCATGGGTGTCGTCCTTTTTATTGTAATTTCATTACCCCTTTGTCTCTTTAGATTTTAAAATTCACATAATTTTAACTTGGCTATTTTATTTTCATAAGTGTAAAACAAAGCCTCCAAAAGTTGTATGTATATAAGTGATTATCATGCGGTTTCCACTCTTGAATAGAGCGTTTCCCGAGGATGGTTTTGATGTTGATTTGGCCCCTGTTATTCACGGCAAAGCCGGGGTGGATCGCCTAGTATCGAATACTATTAAATAAACTTTTCCATGAATTCCACTTTTTGTGTGGTACTCAACACGACACATGGAAAAGTTTATGAAAATCAAGTATCTTCAGTTACAAAGTATCCAATGTTGACTATGACTGATAAGAACTAAGGACTTGTTCATGAGTTCAAACAAGAGGTTATAATTTTTACTCAAGAAACTAGTTAGTTATAATGTTATGATATAATGGGGATATAATGGGTTTAATATTGATGCTGGTACCCTCCTGGGGTAGTCTATTAAAACACTGTGCTGCCATGAGATGGGGGGAGGGGCTTGGGCCCACCGGACCTCTCACAAACCTAACGAAACGCGACGACAAGAAAAGTTGCGTCACTTTAAGTCGGAGTCATGTGAGTGAGAGGTACGTCCCCGGGCGCACCGGCCCAACTCAGCTGCAAACTTAAAAAGAATGCAGCTTGGCGCTACCTCAAAAAAAAAAAACTATTACAACTTTTAAGAAAAAACTAAAGAAATACTGCTTAAATCGATCTTAAATAAAAAAATTACCGGAGTTAGATATTTGATTAAATAAATGTAGCATATTATTGCTACATTGTTTATCTTTATTACCGCATAATATCTATATATCTCTTACGAGTACAAATGTATATGTGTATGTATCATTAAATGTTTTATTGTTAAATGTGCACACTTTGACTGCATATGTCATGCAAGTTTTTCTTTAGCAGGGCTACCGGAGGAAATTCCATTAGGGAATAATTAGCTACTATGTATTAAATTTATCTTATCTGTAAATTTCAAATGTGTTTTGTTTTTGTGTACATAAATGATTAAATAAATAAACATTAAATAAATATATTTTTAAACATAACAATCATTAAACAAGCATACCACTTCTAGATAAACTAATTTCCAAACAATTGTTCTAGAATGTAAATTTTTGGTGAAGTAATTCAATGAAGCTTTCGGGCAATTCATTGACGTATATATTAATAAAAATTCTTTTTAATTTTCTTTCTCGCAAAAGGGATTAAAGTCACAAGAAGCTTCCATTATAAAACTTGAATTATGTTACAAAAGAAATATGAGAGAAGTTCGATCTTTGAAAAGGGTACGCTCGAACACCTTCGAATAAGTTCTTATAGGACAAAGTTATTGTGCTTACATTTAAAAAATGAATTTTGTATAGTACTATCAATCACATTAGTGATTTAGCACATTCGAGTTTGTGTGAAATATTCGGATTGAGATGAGTACAAAAATCAGTAATTTTCTCGTTAAAAGCGTGGATCAGAATGAATATTCAGTTACGACAAATATTGCGCGTTTTAAATGTTATTTAATTTGAAACAATCTCCATCTTCAATACTTCGGAAGGATAAGCATCCAACAGTAAGTAAAAAATTTACCTCCTATCTGCACAACCTGTACTTTACAGGTGGGTAAAATTTTGATTCGGTGAAGTCTTAAACACTTTCCTTTAAAAATCAATACTCATATCGTCTAATTGTCAATAAAAGCCACGTAGGGCCAAACAACCATGGCATCTGCTCCTTTCTATATCAGAAAATTATGCCTATAAAGTTTTGGCTCTTATGTAGCGAAGAACCGAAGAAGAATTATATTAATGATGAGAATAAATTTTTGTTGCTTTTCACTGAATAATCAATATGTGATAATAACTATAAGTTGTGCCTTTGTCACGTATGAGACAATCAAAAATCGATACTTGAGTATCGATAATAATGTGTACATCTATAATTCACACAAAAGGCTATCCCGGAGTAATCTGCGATTTAATACACGTAATCTTACCCGGGTTACTTGCGTAGACATGTACTAAGCATCCCGCGCGTACGACAATATGTGTTTAATATGGCTTCAATAACTAAATATTTAGACATTCTAACCTGCGAGGAGGCAGTAATTTTTAAGGTGCATGTAGAAACATAATAAAAATTTCATATGGGTAATACCAAAACTGAAGAATAATGCAACCCATATTTGTATCAGTTTCTTACTTCGACTTGTTCGCTTTATAAATCCAGACTATTTTGTAACAAGTCCATATAATCTTCTCTTTACTGATATTCACGATGACATAGATACGAGAATGGAGATAGATCTTTAAACGATACACTAATATCATTAAACATTCTCGTATCGTGTGCATTGGACATAAAAGGGATTGCACACATTTCTGTGTACAGCTAGGAACAAAGATTAAATAATTATGCACAGTTGGCTACATTCTGTGGAAATAGGACGCTGTAGCTTAAACTCAACAAAGTACTTTAAATCTTAATCATCATCATTATCAGTCCTTATCGGTCGATTGCTGGACATAGGCCTCTTTCAAGGAACGCCAAGATGACCGATCTCCTGATACTCGAATCCTTCCTGGATCAGCTACTGCACGGAGGGGGTCTCGTATTTAAATCTTATCTACAGTAAATTAAAATGAAGCTGAGGAGTTTGCTTATTTCATTGAACTTCAAGTCGGATTAGAAAAAAAAATATCACACAACAAACAAATAAAAAAATCTTTCGTTGTGTTATATTAATATAGATAAAGAACGTTCAGATGCTTTTTGTTATTACCTAAAGCCGAAATGAGTAAACGAAGTTTAGCAATATTATTACAAAATACAATCTGGATTAACACGTACTTTTAACAAAAAAAAGAGAATGGTTTTCAATGAATTTCAACATTTCGTTCCGATTTCATCTGCTTTTTTTTTATAATATTATTTCCTGCTCATATGTATGTATATGTTTTGATTTTATGTTAAAATATAACCAATCTTCAAGGATTCATAAATACTTCATGTCACTTCTTTTCTCACTATTAATCTACGAACATATTTGATGATGAGTGATGTTTTACAAAAAGATACGATACTTAATATAACAATTATAACCCATTTATAAATACTAAGTCAGAATTGGAATAAAAAAATATAATAAGTCAGAACTGCAACAAAAAATATACCTTTTATAATATTTCCACAAATTTATTAATTTAAAACACATTTATTACTACCGGTATCGAGTCTTATATAAGTTAGTTGAATATAACTAGTTTTATTTTAAAGTCGATATTTAGTGAAATCAGAATCCAGATACGTAGTCGTCAATAACGACACTTGTCCAACATAATTTCCGTAAAACAAAATATTTGAATGATCTGACGTGTATTAAATAATCATCTGTTTACCGACATTCGTACTGGAAATTAATTCAAAGTTCAAGTATTACCTTTGTAACCATAACAAATTATTGTTTTTCTTTTGGTACAAATGTAACAAAGGTTTCGTAAATAAAATGTTCAGTTCGTATAAAAGATTTTCATTATTTGACGCCGGAAGCAGATAGCGTGAACAGTCAGAACTCCTGTGGGAATCAAAAAGAAGTGGGGGATTCCACAAGGGCATATTCCTAAGCCATTTTTCTTTGTCAATTATCTTCAAGTATCAATAGATAAGAAATTTTAAAAGTTCTTTTAAATCTTTAAAATTCAAAGAATTCAATGTTTTGTAAATCTGTATAATATATTCGGGGGTTCTCTTGAACTACTATTGTGGCTCACGCATTAGCCACGCCGTCTTGGGAGAATGTTGATATTATAATAGCATATGAACGCAAATGGATTTTGCAACCATTCCATAAAATATCGGGACTATTTGAGCTAAGATCGGACAAAGAATCATGCAAATTAATCCCATAAACAAAGAATAAACATTTCATGAATAACGTCATGTTGTAGGTATATAATAACGAGACACGAATTTTCCAGGGCTTTATTTGATTTTATTTGCACTCAAAATTATTGATCTACTTTTACAATTACATCGATCAGTATCACCGACTAAAACATGTATAGGAACGTCTTACAAGGACAATCCGGCTAATCGTTGGCCAGCCACAAAACAAAGCGTCCCTGTTTTTGAAAATGGCTAACCATAATGTTATACGATGATTTGTACAATACAACTGCGACATACGTATGAAATTCAATATCAATGTAAGAACTTTTAAATCTCACAAAACCATTTTGTTTGAATACATTTCGTAAGTCTTCCAGAAAAGATTGAAAACATTTCTGTGTAAAGCACTTTGTAAATTGTATACGTACTCGCATATTTTTCTACAGTTTTTTTTGCAAGCATAATATTTATGCAGATGTGCCCTGTACAACGGCATAGTTATTACTTTAAGGCGGTATCATATGAGTGAGAGGTACCTCCCCGGTGTGGCCAGCCGGCTGCAATGTAGCACCTTTTTGTGTCTGTTTCTAGATCTTAAGTAAAATTTTTGTAATTGTTAATTGGTGCAAAATAAAGAGTTATTATTATTATTATTATTATTGTTATTATTATTATTATTATTATTATTATTATTATTATTATTATTATTATTATTTGCAGAGATGTGTCTCCGTTACCTGAATTGACCTACATGATTGTAATAGAAAATTACTCCTTCTTGAAGTACTCATGCTTGTTTATTGAAAAGCACGAGTTCTTTAAAAAATCTCCTTCTTTATACATCTGTAAAAGTAACCGTTACTTGTACTGGTATAGTTTCTTGTCGGCTATTTGAGAAAACCACTTACACATTTGATCCCATAAAAATTCTTCTACTCAGAATAGTCTTAACGAACATCTATATTGTACAATATAGGCATTACGCCGCGGTTTCATCCGCATAACTCTTTAAGTCGTCGTATCATGATATCTATAAATATATATATATATATATATATCTGGCTATAGCCTATCCTATAGCCTTCCTCGGCAAATGGTCTATTCAACTCAAAATCATTTTTTAATTCGGCCCAATAGTTGCTGGTGTTAGCGCTGATTAAACAAACAAACAAACTCTTCAGCTTCATATTATTAGTACAGATTAATGTCTGCGGCGGTGGTAAACAAGCATGTGCAGTTTTGGCAACGGCCAGCGGCGATTTATCACTGGACATTGACAAACACGACTACGCCGGACCGCGGATGTCGCTGTCTACACTTCCGCGCCGCTATGAGTAATATCGGGCGCAAGCGAAACATTTCGTACACCTATCAAATCTACTGTGTACGGTGGTAAATATATTATTAATGTTTAATCTACAATATGTGTTCCATCTGCTTGACACTGGCACAAGGCCAGATGAAGTTGATAGGGAGATATAAATTAGAGAAGATATAAAGAGATATATTTCCGCTAGTATATTACTTTAGGAGCAAGAGAGAGAGAGAGAGAGATGCAAGCACACATTTTCTTTCCCTCTTTAGTCCGCGTGTTACGCCAGATGTTGCGGGTTCGAATCGAATTCTCGCCTAGGTCATGAATGTTCATATGTATAAATGACCCGTAGGGATATATTTTGCTGGGCTTGCAGGCGTTTCCGCTGGGCCTGGGAGATTAGCGCGTACCATGCGGGGGCGGCGTAAGTGAGGCGTGACCGGATATATGTCTTGTAAATCCCCAGTTTCGTCCGTGTAGGAAGTCCGGACGCTAGTACCGGCCACAGCAAAGCGCGGGCTGTTCTCGCCTGGTTTCTATAATAAATATCTTGAGTGTATTTTCGTTGTCTACTACCTGTCCTTACGGTACTTGCCATAGGACTAGGCTAACATGGTGTGATAAGACCTCAGATATTATATTGTATATAGTACTTTTTATAGCGTAGCGGGTACTGAGTAATCAGATCGGCGAATACCAATGTGCATTAACATCCACACGGTTAATGAAGTTAATGAAGATGCGTTGCTTCAGTCCATCTCCCTCAACGAGCCACCAGCTGTCCACATACCGCATGAAAAGTATGTTTTCAGTGATATCACATATAAGGCGGTATCATTAGATCGAACGGTATCTCCTTACGGTAGCCCCGGCCCGATCCAGCTGTAACACGGCAATATTATTTCACGTCCCTAGCTAGATATTTCCTTAGGTGAACCGGCTCTGTCCGGCTGTTAGGTAGCAATGACACTATTATATCTCGCAGACGCTGTTCTACTACTAATTTCAATTATACATACAAATAATATTAAAAAAAAACTAGCGATTAGGAATTAAACTGACCGATTGGGAGACGGCCTCGCGTTGGATCGGTTTCGAGTGATAGAAAAACCTCCAAAGATACGTTTATTGTAAGCTTTACCCTTAACAAATTAACTATTTTAATTTCTAGCATAGCGTAGTTACACTGTGGTAATACGAACAAAATCACATTCATAATAAATATTTTGTGTTGGGTAATTAAAACTAAGTTCATTAGTAAAGGGATTTTAACAGGACAACGTATGTCTTATGCAGGTCTCAGGGCTTTATACTTATGTGCTGATTTTTGCTAAGCACAAAGGCTTTCTGGGCTCGTTCCTTTTTGTTAGGGTATCCCATTACGCACGCCAGGAAGTGAGCGTACAAAAGGAGGGAAGCAACGCTTTGGATCCTCGTTTTATTTATTCAGGAACTCGTAGGGAAAAAGTAAAAGTAATTCATGCATGCTCATTAAAAAAAGAAGTAGTCTTCACGAAAAAAAAAATGTCTTTTCTTGTCGATTTATTAATTTGGAACGGAAGCTTTTTTTCGTACTTATTATTTAATGAGCATTATATAAGAAGCCGACAAGTGTTCGATAGAATCATTTCTATAGGGAAAATAAATTTGGAGCTACTGATTAAATGTGTACTGATTAAGTGATTAGATACGTATTTGAACGATTCCAAATATATTACCCCTAAGTGATGAGTATATGATGATCGTAATTTCGTACATAGGCTAGTCTGGAATTCCCTCACTTTTTAAGTTATAGGCATGAAAATTTTGTCTTCACGGTGTATCAGCATTTATGGAAATGTTACTCCTAAGGACAGATAACGGAGATACGCGGGTGAAACCGCGGAGCGCAGATAGTCAAACATATATGTAGCATAAACAAACAGCTATACACAACATACTAAACAACAGCAGAAAAATAAAGAAATAAGGAAATAAAATTAAGGTATTGATTATCTACTTACCTTATATCCATGGCTAGTTGTTGGAGTTTGGTTGTGGTTGATTCACGTGCAAAATGTAAAAATTTTATTATAATATTTTTTTTTCGTGTTTTATTCAGATATTTTACCATTCCTTTATAATAATTCAAATTTGGTAATGTTAAGTATTTATATGTACGTATAATATGACAATAGAATAACGTTAAATGTCAGTAGTTCAAATCACGATGGAACCACTTCACAAGGGGATCTTCACTTCTCACTTCACATCTCAATAAAATCCGTATATGTGGACGTTAATGGAAGCAAATACTAATTCGTTCAGGAAATAGATCCAATGCCGTAAGAACGTCCGAAGGGCCTGACAAATAAAACGTATCTATATTATACATTTCACCACACAATCCTGTTCGTCTTCACAGTAATCTGTGAGGGTTACGGGCATCGAGGCGGACCTCATAACCCGGGTAGGGTCACGAGGGGACGACTATCCTCTTGGCAACGGGGCCGCAATAATTGCGGGTTTGCCATCGTGGATTATGGGCTCAGGGAGGGAATGTAGGCCTATTTAGGGCCTGTGTGTTGTGACTTGTGACTGTGGTGAGTAGTGATTCGATGTGTTATGCATGCGCATGTGTGATCCTCGTCCGGATCGCAGGACACGCAGTCCCTAGTCCGCTTGGTGGATCACGGGAGGGGGGATTTCACGCGGATACGGTCTCCCGGCAGGTGGTCACGCGTGCAGCGGGGCGAGGTCGGTAAGATGAGAATGCGGTCCATTGTCTGCCCTATTGAACATAGCGCTCGACAATCGAACCACAAACTCATCCAGCGACTCTATCCGCAAGTCACGCGCGATCACGTCATTGCGGACGTAGCGACCGGCACCCGTGATGACCCGTAGGGATATATTTTGCTGGGCTTGCAGGCGTTTCCGCTGGGCCTGGGAGGTTAGCGCGTACCATGCGGGGGCGGCGTAAGTGAGGCGTGACCGGATATATGTGTTGTAAATCCCCAGTTTCATCCGTGTAAGAAGTCCGGACGCTAGTACCGGCCACAGCAAAGCGCGGGCTGTTCTCGCCTGGTTGACCGATCGGTCCACCTGCGAGCCCATCCGCAGCGTGCGGTCGATACTGCATACGAGATACACGACTGGGGATTCCCAAGACACATCCTGGCACCTGAACTTTAACCATCCCGGCATGGAGCGCCTCTTGCTGACATATAGCACCGTCGTCTTATCCACGTTGAGTGACATGCGCCACCTGTCGACCTCCCCTCACCCTCTCCCGAAGGATCATTGAGTGTGGGGATGTCGTTGGTGCGGTGGGGGGGGGGGGGG
>JAFELO010000270.1:953942-975280 GCA_017140195.1 Eumaeus atala | reverse complement strand
GAAACGTTACTTCAGTTTGAAAAAATGTTTTCTCTAACCCCTCGAAATACTCGTCTACGGCGACAATGACTTCATCATTTGATGAAAATCTTCGGCCACCTAACCATTTCTTGTGATTCGAATAAGTGGAATAAATGGAAGTCGCACGGGCCATATCTGGGAAATCGGGGGATGCGGTAACAGTTCGAACCGCAATTCATGGAGTTGGTTTGGAACTGCAATCCCTGACAACAGGTACAGGTGCGTTGTCGTGGAGGAATAAAACTTTATTTTTGGCTAAATGAGGCCGTTTCCTTTGGATTTGTTCACAAAACTTTTGCAGCAAGCTTGCATAATACTCTCCATTTATACATTTTCCTCCTTGCAAATAATCCACTAAACTAATCTCTCGAGCGTCCCAGGAAACAGTTGCCATCACTTAGCCTGCCGACAAAACAAAAAGCAAAAGCGATTGCTTTTGATTTCTTCGGCGCTGGTTTTCCGCTATCAGTCCACTGCTTCGATTGTTCCTTTGTTTCAGGAGTATAACTTTGTATCCATGTTTGATATACTTTCATATGCAAAAACTCCTTCGTATCATGTTTAAACAGCGCCAAAAACTCCGACGAATCTTCAACTCGACGTTGCTTTTGGTTACCCGCGGCACGCATCGCGCGCAAAGCCGTTTCATTTGCAAATGTTGGTGTAAAACGTTAAAAACGTGTTCAGAGGAAATGCTTACCATCTTTTCTATCTTCCGCAACTTTAAGCGCCAATTATTCGAAACGATTTTTTGAATCTTTTTGATCATTTCCAGATTCGTGACTTCATTTGGATGGCCAGACTATTAGCGTTTTCGCAGCCCTGTCTCCCACGTTTAAAATCATTTACCCAGATGTGAGTTGTACTCTATGCAGGAGAATTATTACCTAAACACCGTCAAGCTTGATCTTAATCTGAGTTGTTGTTTTCCCTTTTAAAACGTAAAATTTTTTCACCCTACGTAGTTCGTTCCTTTCCATTGTTGAGAAAATTTACGGCCGATAAAGTTCTAGGTCCCCTCACACAAATTCTATTAGTCCGAATAAACTGAAATTTGGCGTTCTATTTACGAATTATATGATAAAATATAATGTAATAAATTTTGTTCCATCATCGTCATTATCATCCATTATCGGTCTACTGGTGGACGACCGATCCAAATTTTGTTTGCCTATCTTTTTTTTTAAGTTCGTCGTTTCGGCAAGGTATCAATCAACCCTAGTATGTATAGTTTTTAGGCTATAATACATTTTTACAGAGATCCTACTTCAATCTATATCTGGACCACTTTTATAGTACCTACAGGGTGCCAAATGAACGAAGATGGAAGTCATTCGGTGATCTATCGACAGACACCCATTAAAATCCGCACAGTTAATGGTTATGAAAATACATTGCTTGTAATGTGTAAATAACAATGAAGTGTTGGTTTACTATCTGTAGTTGAGAACACATTCTATGTGCAGTGCCTATACACTATCAAATATTGTTCGTGTCTTTAGTGTCAGGCAGAGTAGGTATGCTGCCTGACACTAAAGAAAGGGAAGTCATACAAATACTTCTTAACTTTTTAATTCCAAAACAATACTACATACTATGTTTTCCTTTTTTATATGTTTTCCTTTTTTACTGCATCGTGGGACCGGGGCTTTTTTCTTGCAAGTGACAAGCGAACATGTACCAAACGCTAGACAGATGCCTTTCTTCACTTAGTTCCCTTAGTGTCCCCACACATAAGACGTTTGGCTTTCTTATCATGCCAGTTTTATGATATCAAGAATTGTTCACTAGTTACATACCCTCTGGATTTACCTATAAATAAGTAATAGCCCTATCACAGTGCTTGAGCCTTAAGGCCATACAAAGTGTCTTTTTTAATGATTGCAATTATACTAAAACATGTTTTTTTGTTAAATTCCGATCCAGTAAACAATATTTGTTTGATACATTTCCTAGTCATATACGAGAGTATTCGGTATTTTAAATATTGAAACAAAGAGCTCATCCATTTAACATTGTCCTAAAGGCAATAAACGAAATAATTTCTAGCGTCATCTAATTCTAAAATAATGAGTGATTTTTAGAACAATTATTTATGTTATAAGCTACCATCTTAGAAGTCTCTCGGCATCTTCATATGAACATACGAATGTAGATTCAACTGTAGCTTAAAAATGAACTCCACTTTATTCCCCAGTTCGGTTTCCTACAAAAGAATTCCGAATGAAATCTCAGCTGTAAGGTAAAGTGAGAGAGCGAGGTGGATAGTTCAATCTGTATCTCCCATAGAGTCCATGATTAATAGTATCTGGGAGTTGGTTCGGAAAATAACTAGGATCCGAATAGATAAGTGAAACTGCACTAGCAGTCTGCAAATTTATTTTCAGCTATTATTACAAGCGCTTTTGTTCTCCTTTCGTATTTATATACGACATTTTAATTATTTTTTGGAACATCATAGGCCTTCGAAGAATGAAGTGTTGTATCCAGATTCAGATGATACAAATCCCAGAGAATTGTACTTTCATTAATGCTTGTTAATTTGGATGCACTACTTATTTTGGTAAGAGGGGTCAAACAATTAAAGAAATTGGGTACCAGCTACACCTCAATACATGAATATAAATGTGAAAATACAAGCGCGAATTTGAGTATTGTGAATGTGCTTTTGTCATTTTAACCGCCAAAAAAAAACTAAGAACTATAACCAAGGTACCAACTGCAAAAATTTATGTCGAAAATTGTAACATTTTAGTGACATGAGCATACTATATTTTTTAAGCTGATTCGACTTAGCCATCGGTTACCAATAAAACGAATTCAAAATAGTTTGAATTTTCACATCTTACTTTAAAAGTACACAACCGATAGTCACGAAGTACCAACACTAGTATGTGTCTGGGGGTCACTAGACGTTTAATTGAAATGGAATAGAAGAGCAGAGCACAATAGAAAATAACGGAACAGAAAAGATGTTTATTAAAGATATTAAATTTACTTATATCCACCCTCAACATACGTTAACAACACTATACATAGCGCTATATTGTATTGCAAAAGGATGTTTATGATTGCAAGACGCATTAAACTCGACAGAGTGTACCGTGCTCATTATACCACTTCAGTGATGGTTTGGTGGGGTGTTAGATATGGAGGTGTGACTGAGCCATATTTTGGTGTAGAAGGTATCAAAACGACGGCACAGATATATCGAGATACTACTCTGGAGAAGGTAGTTAAGCCCCTTAATAATACAATGTACAATAGCCAAGTATAGTATTTCCAGAAAGACTCGGCGCCGGGTCATAGAGCTCGGTCTACGGCTACGCAGTCTTGGTTGGAAGCGAAGGTCTCGGACATCACTTGAGCTGAAGATCTTATTAATCCGCTAGATTATGATTTATGGTCAGTTTTAGAGAGTAGAGCGTTCTCTAAGCGCCATGATAATTTGAAGCCCCCAAAACAATCCATACGATTGACAGGGAAGAATTTCCCCATGGAAAGTTTGCGGGCTTCTGTTAATAAGTGGCATCAAGTTTTATAGGACTGTATTGCAGCCAATGGAGACCACTTCGCTTTTGATATTTTTAATTGTTTTATATTTGTGTATTAAACTAACACACAGTAAAAGTAATAAATGTTATTTACAACTTGACATTTCTTTTTTTGTTACAATATTTATTGCAAGTCTAAGTATAAATAGAAACATAATCTTAAATACTAAACCATTAATGGTATTATAGCAACAACAAATAGTAATGTACAATTGGTAATATTTCAACTAATTGCCCCTTATGTGGACGAAGTAAATAAAAGGATTAGAGGAATTTAGTAACCGACAGTGGCTGTAAATTTTGTTTTTTATAGAAACATAGGAAAATTGATCTACTACAATTTAGCATCGAACTAAAAAGGAGCATGTGAAATCATTATACGTTTAAAAACATATTTTGCTATCCTGTATCCAGTCTGAACATGTATTTGTACAGCGAATTAATAGCTCTAACAGTACACAGCTGAGTCTGCTCGCATCAAAATCTTGTGTAGCGAAACCAATTTATTTATGCAAATAGAGCACCCATTTAGTATACAGCGTGTTTTCATTTAAATCTTATCTATATTTAAACAAGTGTTAAATTGGAAGTAGATTTGAAAAAAAATGTACACTCATTGGTTCATTGGGTATTTATGCATGTCGAAGCTAAATCAGGAAGATAGCTGTATAATTATATGTAGTTGGGACTGTCTGATTGTTACTGACGCGTATAGAAATTTGCATGATTGATACACAGATGTATTGTCTTACTTCCTACCTGGAGAGGAGTGTTAATGAAGAATCTAAACTTTAACAATAAAATTGATAGTTACTGCAGCTCCTCACAACGGCTATCGCTAACATGACACCGCCGTAAGTAGATGCTGTCGAGTTACATGCGGCGTGTGGAAATCTGCACGACAGTTATGCGGATCTCTATGGGCGTCCATAGCCGTCGGAAGGCTCAGATTGCTTCACTCCCTTATTCGTTCAATCCCTTATGCTATAAATATAAGGTGCTGGACTTAATCCCAGGATTTGATCACTTGATCACCTTTAGGCCATCCGTATTAGTGCAAAAATAAAACAAACACTATCTTAAGTATTAATTTCATAATGAGTAAGAGGTAGTGTCATACTGCATTGCAGCGGAATTGTACACGAACGACCGGGGAAGTAACTCTCACTCACTTGATACCGCCACAAAGTGATACCTACGGTATCGCCTTACGTGCGGTTTGTGAGTATCCGCTGGCCCATTGGGGTAAGGTGAAAAGGAGCGAAACACATGGGCATAATAATAATGCTGATGTTAATTAACATTGGTAGTCGTAGAAAGGCTACGATTTCTCGTTTGTTCCCCTGTACCATAAAAAAAGAAAAAGATCAGTGCTATTTATAAATCCAATAAACTTTTCCGCCAGAACGCTTCGAACGCCTCCTCACGTCTAATAAACACTTCGTTAAATAAACTTCAGCTTTAATTGACATCCAAGTGCGTTTATATTTAGACTACCCGTCCGAAGCTTGCTTTGCGCTCGGTACAATTAAATTTACGAAAAAGTCTTAAATAAATAATGTAATTTTTATAAAATTTCCGTTAAAATAACCTGTAAAAACCGGTTGTATATACAACATAAATAGTATAAAAATAAAATAAAATATGTAATTAGAATCAAGAAATTTGTGGAAATAGTATAAAAGTATTTATGTCTTAAGTTTACGCGAATGTTAGACATTACAATAAAACTATAAAATCCGTAAAAGTAGTTTTAGTATAATAGTATATTATTTTCTCAAGATTTATGAGCAAGAAGCAACAATTTATACCATCAACTATACTATGAAAAAGCCTTAACCGATCAGCCGCAATCAGACGTGATCTCCTGTCGACTCGGTCGGTATTTTCACAGAAAAGGATACACACATTGGGCACTGAGAAAGATTGGCATATATTTTACATGTAACTATAGATACATAAATAAATACATTATGTTAATTCCTCCTCCTGGCGTCGTCAGCCTCAATGCTGAGGATCGTGATCTTTAGATAGCACCTTCTTCTGGATTATGGCGCTCTGTTTCTTGCTGTCTTGTGCGCTGTGGGTGGCGTCGCTGAAACTGGAGCCGAGCGCTGAGTGTATTTAGTCAGTCCAGCGCATAGACAACGGTCAACCATTAATGATTTTTGTCTTCGATCTGTTGATAGCCAGACCCAGTTCACCATATCGCTATTTCCACCAGCGCTTTGATTAATTCTGCGGTGATTTGGACATACTCTGGGGCCTTCCTCCCTTTTGATCGTGCAATAACTGCTGTAACTTCTGTACGAAATATTGCCGGTTCAAGTATTATTTGGTCCCACAGGTTAGTTTCAGGTAGGTCGTGTGTATTCGAGGCTTTATATAAATCTTCATAATATTTGCACCAAGTACTGACTGCCATTGCGCCCAGATCATAAAAAGGGGTAGCATTTTTATCTTCCACAATCCATAATTTTGCTTGAAGCTACCGGGAGAGAAGACGTACTTTATGAAAGAGGTCTGCTGTTTGGAATTTCAGAAAGTGTGTTTCAATTTCCATACATATGCTGTCTATGAATGTATTCCTGTCTCGTCGATATTCTCTTTTGATGGCAGAGCAAATGCTGGCAAAGACTTTTCTGACATTGTCATTTTCCAGATATCTTGTAGTAATTTCCTTTCTTCTCTGGATCACCTTCCAAGTCCAGTCGGCGATCCAGGTTTTTGATTTCATTTCTACGTTCTTGTTGACAACTTCCCATATCTGTGTTTTAAGGTATGACCATTTAGTGTTGGCGTCATCTTTCGGGCCATGGGACAGTTTGACGTTTGCCTCTTCTTGCAGAAGTGATTTTTCTGACTCCCTCAACCGTGGTGTACCTTGCATCTGGGGATGTCCACGTGTATAGGCATCGCGGGCGATGTTGAAAGTCTCTATGCAAAACTCTATAAGTCTTTGTCCGCGTTCATTCCTAACAACAAGACCAAACTTCCCAATGACCTGTTATATGTGGTAATTCTTTGAGATGTTACCGACTGTTGGTAGACCTGCCCTCCTCTTTTCTCGTCCGGGCTTGGGACCGGCAATGGAAGAGTTAATATTTTATATTATGTTAATTAGTCACTATAAAATTTATTATAGAAAGTCAGTATGCCCTGAATGATGTACCAGATAATACTTATGCCTAGCCGTCGCATTTGCCCTTTGTAAGGTTCTGGTGGGTCACTGATGCATAACTATGCGGATGTTAACGATCTTCATTAATTACCTAACTCGAATTGCTTGTATAGTGACTGAAACTATAAAAAGTTCACGCTGATATTAGGTACCCAAGTCAGCTAGAGTAAAAAAACTTTAAATTGTTACTACACTAAATATATCTTATTTTTAGTGTAATATTGATTTTTATTCGCAGAATATAAAAGGAACTACCTGTTCCGCGCCATAAATGAAGGTAGACTGAACTGTAATTCTAGTGTTATTGCCTTCCTCTCTACTCCTACGGGCTACACACACCTCCGTAACGAAATGCGACAGGACAGCTATCTGTGTACTTTCCAGTCCTACTGGCCCATGTTGGCTATAATGCGGCATAATTCTGAAGCAGAAGAGCAAAAAGAAAGGCTCATGAGACAGACATAAGCGATGTAAAGGCTTACATCGCTAGTAAAGCTTTTTACATTTTTTTGACGGATCTATGGTATTAAAAGTGTCAAGTGCAGCTTCATCGGTTACTATAAGAAACGTCTAGATGAGACTTTGTTCGATACGGGACAAACCCCCCCTTTTTCCGCAGGTGGGAAGGATATATAGCTATTATCATCTTGGGCGAGGGGACCGGGTCCTCTCGCCCCCAACTAATCTAACGAAGCGGGAAGCTCACGCGCGGTAGCTAAGTAAACCTCGCAGTATCGTGGGGGCTGGATGAGCTCTTTGAGCTGTCATGACGTTCACTGTCTCAAACGATTTTACCCCTCAACCGTTTCTTAAGGGGCAAAGTAAAACATGACAACTACATATTCAATAATAGTAACGTACCACTACCGGCAACCTTAAACTTAAACAGTTGCGACGTATGAGAAACAAACGCATAAGGGTAAACGGGCAATTGGATATTTCTGAAGACTACCGACATCCATAGACATCCGCATTGAAGTTCAGATGCATTGCCATCCTTTCCTGCTCCACTTCAATGGACCATATTCCACTCACAAACCGCTTGAAACACGATTGTTGGTGTCATATGCGTGAGAAGTACCTCCCCGTCCATGCCAGCAATGCTGCTTTGATGTAGCATAGCAATACATCTTTTCTCTAGCAGATCTTCTATAACGGTATATAGCCAAATGGCTATATACAGTAAATAATAAATCATCGATCATGTAATATTTGTTTTTTGCATAATGTATAAACGCATTGGATTAACTGTTGAGGGTATGTCGCTGCATCTTCAGACAACTTTTCCCTCTCTAGGCCACACAAATTTAATAAAGCAGAATACTAGCATAATACTATAATATACATTTCCAGGAGCTTATGAATGTACCCTGAAACCTAACTACGTAATCATAAATTTAAAACATATAAATTCAGGAATATTACGCAATAGACAAAAGAACTAATTTTTGTATTCGTAATGTGAATGATATTTGATATTTATAAAAAATATTTATTATGTGTTTAAACTGATGCTTAACTTTTAACCTTATCATTAATGACGTTGTTTTTTTAAATTAAGTAGTTTAAAATAAAAGTAAGTCGTTTCTTATATATATTTACTTATGTTTACTTTGAGCGCTTGCTTTGTAAGTGTGTGTGTTTTACTATGTGCGCTACCGTTCACAACATTAACGTACCCAAATGTATAGAATATTTTGAAACTGTATTTATTTGACGCGTAACAGACCTATGTACAGTATAGTATTGTGAGTTTGTGTTTACGCCTTTTATCTGCTGAAACGAAAAAAAACAAATATCTATATGGTGAGCCTGAAAATCAGTGTTAGGCATGCTCCTTACTTAAACTGAGGTTACTGCTGCCTAAAATATTTTTTTTATTTTTGTGTATATTTCTAAAATTGTTGAGCTTTCATCCTAATTCAATTGTATTCTTTTTTGTTTCTTTATATATACATATATATTGTGTATGGTAGCATTGCTCTCTCAAATAAATCTATTTTTATTTATTAATTTATTTATTGGATTAAATAAGACTCTAAGTAATCAATCATATTTAGATTAAGCCGACTAGCAAAAGCTAGTATGAAGTAAAGAAATATAAATAAAACTGTGTGTGAACCGACACAACTGGAGTTTGCTCTAACGGAGATGATTCTGGAGTGAAAGCAAGAGAGCCACCAGCCATGAAAGTGCGACGAATCGTTAGCTGTTGTAACGTTCGGTCGGTTATTGTTTCATCCGATTTTACTACTCTTATTTATTTAGCGTCTTGAATCGTTTCTTATGAAGTTAACTCCAAAAGCATAAATGACATATTTTATCCGTGAATGGCTCCATTCATTCATATCCATCCATCCATGTACCTGATGCCCAAGTTAAAACTAATGCCAAGTCCTTTTCACGGTGACTAGAAAATTTGGTTCATTTCGGGATAGTTTCTAAACTTGTGCAGTTTATGTGCAAACTTGTAGACACGATGTGGCAGTAGTAAACTTCAGGACGAGTGCCAGGGACGTGACGGTCTTTCTTACCTTGAAAGTTTCAGTGTCTGGAAGGTTCAAACAATAATCTATATACAGAGCATTCTTCATTCTTTTTTTCTCGGAAGCTAGTGCCACTTCTGCTCAACAATACCACAACTTAACGTCAATTTCCTAATGATAGCGGACGAAGCGTCGATATCGCGATCCTTACAAAGCAGCTTTGCCTCCTCTTCATTCATTACAATTTTACCTTTTGTTAATGTAATAAGGTCTTCGAGCCTCGAAAAGAGTAGGGTGATAGCTAAGTTAGCGTCTGGGGCCCATGAACATAGTCTTACAAATATCAACACGATATTATATACGTAAATATCTTACACGATATTACAACAACAAATAGAATAATATTTGGTGACGGAACCAGAAGAAGAAAAGTTCTTATCTACATTGTTAGTGTAGTTAAGAAATTTTAAAAACAACACACACATTGTTCTAGTAATTGTGCTGTTTTACAATTTTCTTATTCCCATGGTTTTTCTGTCGAGGTGATCGGTTAGCATGTTAATTACTAATTAACATGCTAGAATATGACTGTCATTATAATTAATGTCAAATTCATATGACACCGGCGTACAGTACAGTGACAACTTCAGAGTCACGTTTCGTGAAGTTTGAGAGTAGCTGGTGGCGCATTGGGGAAGAGGAGGAAAAGAGGGCAAACGCATTGACGTGCTATAAATATAATATAAGTCATAAATATGACTAGCGCCTCCAGTAGACATCCTCATAATTGTTATATACACGTAATGATCTGATTTTCTCTACCCCTATAACGTAACACAACAAAAAAATACTTTACAAATAAAATTCACATAATATTACACAAATAAAAATCGAAACGAACACTAATAATAACTGTTGAGAATTACAACAGTAGTGGAAATAACACGCGAAGAGAAAAAAGTAATAAATGAAAAAGTTTTATGGTAGCAGCGTGTCAATGTGTATTATGGAATAGTAGCTATCTGCTTCCCCAAAAGTATCCGTATTTAGATTTCTCGAAGTAATTAGAAAACATTATTGTACAATTTGAGGCCGGTTATGAACTTTGTACATTTATTGTACTAAGTTTTCAGCCGTTGCAAACATAACAGTGTCGTTACATTTTATGATTTCGCAAGGAGAGAATTGTAACAATTTGTTTATCTTTTTTTGAGCTTCATTTTCGCGTAATAGGCAATGAAAAACAAAGATATGGCAACACTCGTTTTACGAGATCACGTCAAGTATTATTTAACGAATTTGCTTTTTAATATTTTCTCTTTAAATTTTGTGCTTGGATGTTTTGGAAAGGAATAAAGGAATAACGCGATACTTAACGGTTTGTGTACCTATTTAACCTACATCTGTAACTAGCATTACTAAAATGTTAGTAAAAAGGTTTTTACTGCTGCTTATTTATTATCTATATAAAGTATCTAGCAGTATGTCTCGGTTTCGAGCGGACATTTCACAAAAATATGGCAAACATTCATTGAATTACAAATATATAAATAGTCATTGTAAATTTTAATTTCGGATTCGTAAATGTTACAATACGTTTTACCTAACATATACTTCAATTCATGACTGAACAGCGTGTGTCGTGTCGGAACTGCTAGTTGTCATTAATGTCTGCAGTTTTAGTTATATTTTCTAATTATAGAAAGCATTTTATAGCCTATGTTTATCAGTGATAATGTAGGATTGGCAAAAGGTTTTTCAAATCGGTCGAGTAGTTACGGACCCTATTCAAGCAAAAAAACAAATAATTAACAAACTAATGTAGGAACAAAGCTTAAAGTGGCAATATAGATAGGCACTATAAATTGTTTGGTAGGTTGATCCTAGGCTCCGAGAATGTTTGTGAGAGCCTCGTACCATAAATAAATTTCCAATATCTGATGTTTGGAAGATGGTAAGCTCAGACGTCCGTTTTATATGGCCACCGAGGCACAATATTGTAATTTTACCAACTTATATGATTTGGACACACGTGCTGTTTCAGGCACCTAACAAAGGCGGTTGCTGGCATTTGGGAGATTTATTCGGACTTTCAGCATGCCGCCGGCGGAATCCTATAACTTTATAAAGTATCTCGGGGTGACGTTAAGAATAGTTACGTTTTATTCTTATGTTAGGCAAAAACTGGTATGAGGGAAACACAGTATCAATTAGAGAGAAGGTTACATACTTTGCATGTGTGTGGTGTACACTTTACTGTGTTGCGATGTTATACATGCCACTGTATGTCTCTTTTATAAAAGTCCACAGTGATAATATCAATGAAAGTGTCTGCGAACTGCGTAGGAAATTTCGTTGGGGTGGATAATGCTACTAATATTTACAAATTCGAAAGTTTAAGGATACTATACCGAAAAAGTGAGGGTTCCTTTACGTAGATAAACCGTAAACGTGGTGACCAGCTAGAACGGAAAATATTCAAGTTGTAGTACTTTGGAAATCAACAGATATATAATTGTGTGAAATTCTTGGCCCGAGATATAAATCATACCATTAGGGGTAGCGCAACTTTCTGTAGTTTGCTTAAGCTATCGTAGGAGAATCAAAAACACTGCACCTATTCTCTTGATCTTATTTGTCCCTTATCCTAAAAAAATTTATATTATGGTGAATATATCCTTGAACCAAAAAAATCTGTAGTAATTTTGAAGAAGTTTTATACGCTTGTTTTACATAAGAGCTATATTCATAAAATTTACTTATATAAATTAGTTTCCTGTAGTCTCCCTGAATCAATAAGTTTTCGACGCACTTAGTAAGTAGTAGGTCCTGTAGAATTATACTCTATTAGAACTATATTCTATTTTAATGACTGATATTATACATTTGATATTGATATATTCCTTTCCAATTTTCAAATTCCAATTCCAAGTTTCAAAATACTTCATTTTGTCTTTAACAATTGTTACTTTTGCATAAAATAAAGTAACGTTTGAGTATGGATCTAATTACGTCCAGCGTCTAGCATTTTATACTGGTCTAAAGAAACGCGGCGATACTGTCGGAATATATTCAATGAGTGAAGTCGCCATCTTGTTTAATTTTTATCAGATAAATTCTATTTCTCCAGTTATTTCTTATGAAATAAGTTTCCCACAAAAAGAATTAAATTATGTTTTGAAATACAATGCCTTACTCGCATAATCTTTGAAACTAGGTTTATTTTACAATTCACTCGCACAGCGTTTCAAGAAATGTAGCAAAAATCAATTTATTTACAAAAATATAAAAATTATAAGTTCATGGAAATTATGATTCAATGTCATGGTAATGACAACAAATTAAATTTATGACAGAATAACGTCTGTCGGGACAGCTAGGTGTCAATAATTTCTGAAGCGAAATAAGTACCTACTTTTAAAAAAAATTCACAGCTTTGGTTATACTGTCGAAGTCTCGTAATGGATAAAACGTTTTAGAACATGTTATATAAGCCTACATTCATCACAAATAATGTAAAATTATAATGGTAAAATATTTTTTCAAATCGGTCCAGCACCTTCGGTTCCTATTGAAATAAACATACAAATAATCAAACAGTTAATCTTTATAATCTATATATCTATAATAAATAGATAAACATAATATATAAACTGTCCTTGATCACATAACAATTTGTAGAAGGAAAAAGAAAAACATTTTTACGCCAGTTCCCTAATGGGGTAAACAGACAGAACCGAACACTCATATTTTTAAAGTAGACAAGTTGAATAATTTTTGAACTACTTAATACATTGGTGGCTAACCCTAGATTTATGGAATGAACCATAAACACGATCGTCTTATAATGAAGTATAAATGAAGTGAAGTGTTCAATAAATGTTCATTTAGTAGAAGCGACACTAGTCTGTATTGCAATATCAAAGATGTGTAAATTCCAACCTAAAATTCCTCTCTTTGTGGCTATTAGAGTGCGGTTTGTACAAAGTTGTGCAATAACTCAAAGCTACGGATTTGGGGTCGGCCGCCAGCCGCAGGTCTGCCGCTGTCAGTCGTTTCCACGTCTACTTTACACAATGTTTACTCACGCTGTTAACAGTATGCGATCAGCTTAAAATAAGGCAAAACTAGCAGCTGGCCTTCGTGCAAGTACGTTTAATTAAATCCACACAGTGGTTATAAACTACAAAATACGTCAATAGAAGCAAATTTTTTTGTAATATAGAACCTACTGAATTTGTATATTATTAAGTTTCTTTTTTTTGTGGCGCTCTGTGGGGGAGGCCTATGTCCAGCAGTGGATGTCGTCTAGCTGATGATGATGAAGTTTAAGTTTGCACATTTGTACACAGTACGCCATGCACTATGTGTTTTATGTCGGTGCGCTATATTAGTATACCGCATACGGTATGCAGCCGCATTAGGCTGGTACGAGCGGGAAACCCCTTGGACACTTATTACCTGTGACATTTATGATGTCGCGTTTCGTGCGGTCTGTAAGTTTGCATTGATAATTGTAGTTGTCATATTGTTACGTCATTAAGCTTAACGTAGCACAATACACGCAGTAGACAAAAATTTCAATATTCAACACTAGACAATAAAAATCCACCTAACATGTCACATTTCTGACAAAAAAATCTGAAAGATTCAATGTAAACGGAAGTAATATATAAAACGTTTTTGATTGGAGAAAGAATAATTATTTTGCAATACAAAACATTTTATGTGACAATCTTACTTTAACAAATTATAGCACTACCTCAAAATAGTGTTGAGATATTTAAGGTATTCTTTATTTAAAACATCAAACGCATAACTTTTTTCCATTTCAAATTACAACACGAATGTACATTCTACATTTAAACGTACCGCATGTTAAAAATAACCTTTCGTTGAAGGCGTGCATCATTCGGCCAACACCCAATTTGCTGTCAGTATGATATGTACCGTGGCTTGATTGAAGCGTAAAGGCTAACAAAGAACGAATTGAGTAATTTATGGATTTCATCAACCTTTTTTTAATCTTCAGTTGCGTTACAAATATTCATGTAAATTTTAAAGCTGACACAATTTGATATATTGTAGGTTAATCTTAAATTAAATTCGCAATTCTTCGATTTGATAAGTCGAATTTAATAAGTTTTAATAATGTATTATAGTGTGTTGAATGAAATGTGTCGAGTATATTTTTCGTAAATGCTAAATAAAAAATAAAAAATATAGTTATGATTTTTTTATTTATTTATATATGGCATATGTCCAGCAGTGGACCGGTAAGTACTGATAATAATAATGATTTATTTATTTGAAATCTTATCCTAATTAAAATGTTAGCATTTTAATTAGGAATAGATAAAATAATTAATAAATACACGGAATAAGTCCACTTATTCCTAGATATTAAATAAATAAAAACCCTTTATTTTGGACCAAATAACAATTACAAAAAATTTACTTAAGGTCATGAAATAGGCACAACAAGTCGGTCTGACCGCTACTAGCGGTCTCTTACAGACAACCAGAATAAGACAGGGAAACAGTGTACACAAAGAAGGAACCTTTTGCCACAATTGATAATATAGAGGAAGCTAGAATAGTTGCCCATTATATAAATTTAAATATAATATGTTAATTAAAGTATAACATTTAAACAGTAACAAAATATGTATTTTTAGATCATAATATGTAAATAGTAATCGCAGATTTTCCCAATCGAATTCTTAATGCCACTTACCTCTAACTTTCCATATTTAGTGTGTCCGCTGTGACCCAGCGTGCTACGTTAAATATTTAAGGAACAACAAAAACCATAAATTTGGGAATGTAACCCGTATTACCAAAATTCCCCGTGTTTCGGAACGCAGTGTGTTGAATATAAATAAGCACATTAAGTTGTATCGAACAGTAGAATATTTTGTAATGTTCTTACTTCATTATTATTCTCATACATTTGTCACTAATTTCATTAAATTTTGTTCTGATATCCAATCAGATATGTATATGAAAAGAAATCGTACTTTAAGTTACGTTATTTGATAAATATTACTTTTTATATGATACACTTAGTGGTATTTGTTACTACAAGGAAATAAAATAGAAAATTATAAAAAAAGACAATTCGCATCATTTGTTTGTATTTTATTCATGTGTCCACATAGACTATTGCTTGATTGTTCATAGTAAGTGTATGTGAGTGCCACGATGCATTTCAGCCAAATTGGACCGGCACCATTGCGGAGGTACCTCTCGCTAACATGATACCACCTTAAAAGTAATAGCTATGCTGTCGAGTTTTATGCGGTTTGTGAGCTTTCCCACCGCTGCTACTCCCATTCTTGTGCGTGTGCCCGAACCCGGTGACACATGAAAAGTGTTTGTAAAAATTTACGCCTCAATTAATTACTCGTCAGTTTAATATTAAAATATATGCAAATTCATCTGTAAAGTTTTTTATTGAGATCTTTTATTTTGTACTCTAAAGAAGTATAATGACAAAAATAAGAATAATCCCGCAACAAGAGAGATTAGGAGTAAAAGATCTAATTTGAATTACTAATTTATTTTTACAATTTTATACAGTTTCTTGCGATGCGGATCGCTTTCCGTTTGCAAAATATAATTTGAATGCCCTAACACTTTAAACTGATTCGAAAGTTTTATCTTCGAGTGAAAAACATTTTTATTAAATATACATTTAAAATTAATTGTACCAAACATTCAGCGGGAAGTCGAAATAATTTCATAAAGTAATTTGTCAAATATTCTATTTAAACTGAGGTCAAAAATTCCAATCTTGCTGGGGAGAAATCTTTTTATAGAACGGGTATTATGAAGACGGTGGATGAAAGGAGTAAATGGTGCGAAATAATCTGAGCTCTTAGTTCTACGTAGCTGAAAACGAATTTATTGCTCCTCGATACTCATAGCGACCCATTTTATTGACACCTTAATTCCGCACCGTACACCCAACCGATGCACATACGTTTGTTCAACTTTTCCATTACTTTGCGTTGCATTGCGAGCCAGCGAAATATGATTTCCATGCATTTTGTTACGGCACAGAATCGACAAAAAACCTGTGAACCACCGTTTTGTGACTCAACAAAATCTGGGAAAAAGTCGCTAAAAAGTTAAAGCATTGTGAAAACTGGCACGTATAGCGAAACGAACTTTTTACACACTCGTTGGCCATTTATAAAAACGTGGGTAAACTTTTGTAAATCTGTAAATGTATATATAAGCTTTGTTTTTTATTTAGCTTGTTTCATTATCTATGTAAATAATTATGTTACAAATGTATTTAACATATAACATTTCTCCATTTTACGTCTTTTAAATGAAAATAAATTCATTTATTTGATCATATCAAAAAATCTTTATATTACAAACTTATATTTGAGCTTATGAAGCAAGAGTCTTGCAGTCGTTATTTAGATTAAAATCTTGCCGTCATCATAGTGTGCTTCTATGCTAAAGTTTCTATTTATAAGTTTATGTTTGGTACGTTTAAGTAAACTTACCTTGTATTACATATTCATCAACTTTTATTAAATCCTCGATTGTATAGACTGTTAATTCTCAAGTGTTAAGTAGCCAACCGAATATTATTTGACGTAGAAACGGGTGGACGGACCAATCTTTATTAATTTTGATCCGTTTTCTAATGTACATGATGTAATGATATTAACTATTAATTTCCGCATAGCTCAATGCTGATGCCACCGATTTATGCGGAAACAATAACGGGATAATACAAAATAGTCGATAATAGTGATGATGACTGAAATGATGGAATATTCGTCAATCAGCTGTTGCCCAATTCTTCTCTTATATCGTTTAAAATTATATATGATAAGAGATCCAGCAGTGGGACGTAAAAATCGATTACATGTCAAAACCTTTTACATGCCTGTAATTAACCGGAATTAATTTTAACGCGATAGTATTTTTTTAGTTTACTCCAAATTAAACAGTAACTCGGCAATCTATTTTAGTTTTATTTTATACTGAAGCTTTCCAAACTATATTATACTGATACTGAAAAAATATAACAAAAATTACAATCTTTTCTTAAAAATATAATTTAATTATCGATGTTAAAACATAATGTGGTAATATATTTTTAAGTCTTTATATTTTTTTTTGTCATTACATTATTGATAACGTTTACTTCATATTAACATTGGACATATTACGAGTATGTTTCTTATTAATAGTTAATAACATTGGTAGTGATAATAATCCCAAATATGTCTAATTTGATTACTGAGTATGTACATTCCGCGTACAGGATCTCTCCTGTTGCCCAGGCACAGTTCTGGAAAAGTGAGGAGGAAAGGGACTAAGAGGTTATTTTTAGCGTGAAAAAAAAAAACATATAAACTTCCACATTTTTAATAGTAGGGTTAACAGTGGATGTTATTTTTCCTTGAAATTAGCAAACATAGAAAGGAAATAGGCGCATGCTAATGTTTCCTACTCGAAAAACATTTTATAATGCATAACGTTGTATACTGAATGCGAAATGTTATGCATGTGTTACTCGCTCGTGTCAGCCATCCTCCGAATGTTTTGAAAAAAACTGCTAGAAGGTTATGCACATTTAAGGCACAATGCGTACTGATAGCAGTGTGTAAAACGGTTTTATTTTATGAATTTTTCATCGCAGAGCGAACGGACTGCCATCTGACGGTGAATGCATCGCCCATAAAAAATATCGGACTTAACGATGCATTGCCGGCGAGATTTTGTGTTCAACAATATCACTCATATAATCACTTTTTTGGGTTTTGTAGCCACATGGACATTGTGTTTGAAGTTTGCATGATAAATGTATTTTATGAACAATAACAAAACTCAAATCTTCAAACAAAAATTGATTTCAACAAAACCGATTTGGTAGTTAAAGAGATTTTTTGGTTCGCTGCTTTCAGGCGAGTCTAACCCATATTATATTTCTCTAAACTCTACATATAATAGTACTATCATAATATATAAAAAATAAATGGTTTTTGACGTTTGTTATACTATAGAAACAATATTTCACACATTTTTTCTCATAATATATTTTAAACACATCGGCATAATTATGCTGGTGTTCATGGGCGTCGGTAGTCGTAAAATGGCTCGGATTGCTCGTTTCTGGCGCTGTACTATATAAAAAAATTATCCCATGTTCTTACTTATTCAGGAGATAAAGGTATTTAGTATGAGGTAGTGCCAAGTGCCACATGACACCGCCATAAAATGTTATGCTGTCAGCTTTCCTCCTCCCCCAATGGAAGGCAACACATCTGCATTAAAACGATGTTGTTTGGTCTCTATGGGATGGCAGTGATCATCACGCTGCCTACATTCCGCAATGGACGGCTAAAAGCTGATGATGATTACCGGTTAATCATTATTATGTACGTTATAATTCGTGTATGTAATATATTCATACCTCGAACCAGCCGATTTTGTATAAAGATATTTAAAATGTAAATTGCTTTAGTGGCACGGGGCTAAATATCTCCTGAGCATGAATTTCATCGACGTCAGGGCGAGGCAGGACACTTAATTGCGCGCTTAACCTAAAATGCAGGCTAAAAGAGGGTTATCTCCGATTATATACTCTTAACCCCCCTAAATTATTAAAATTGATAGTCTCTCGATGTTCTCATATTAAAATGCCAGGATACGCTAAAAGGGTATTAAGACTACGTAGGGGCATTGAATCCGGTGGAAGAAAACCGTACCGTAAACATTCATTCATAAGTTGAATGATGTAAATAAATGAAGGAAACGTTCATTACATTTTGAAGGTATTCATTATTATTAAGGTATTGACCACAATAATAATTACAATGCAATGCAAATTGACAATGGACAAAAGACCTTTCCTCGTTTATAGGGTGAATGTTTTCGAATGAGTATTAGGACATAATGGCGATGATATCTATACTAAGTAATCTATATTTTAAAAAAATATAGTATATGGGGGCAGACGAGCCTTGGCTTGATAATTGATACCATTCGCATAATTGTTCATCCTCCCCTTCAATGGGCCACTGAAAACTCAAAAACCTCATGAAACCTTGTCGCATTCTTGTTGTATATTTGTGTAATATTGAGACAGTAACAAGTGAGCGAGAGGTACCTCTTCGCTAATTCCAGCGGCTGCGATAGGAATAGAGCTGACCACAAAGTATTACTGAAAAGATTGAATAAATTGATTCTGTCTAATCAGAATTTATAATGCAATAGATGTAAATGGGAAAATGTTATGCTTTTTTATTATATGTTCAGAGAGGTACCTCTTTGAACCGAAGCTGCCGGTGACAGTTAGACCTTAATAAAATCAGAGTTAGCAATTCCATTACGTGAGATTATAAATTCACTTTGCACAAAGTCGATGATAGATGGGAAGCGGGATTAAAAACGTGACGATTTTGATAAAGGTCACGCTTTACCTGCTACAGAATTTACTGAGAAAAAAGTGCGATGCTCGAAATCTATGTAGTGAAAAAAAATGTCATCTTTTGTGGTAACCTGTAAGTGATCTGGCGAGATGTGTGTGTATGTATGCGTGTGTGTGTAATCTTGTTTCCTATTTTTTAACTGATGGATTCCTAACTGCAGTGAAAATTAACTAATATTCCAGTCACGTAATGGGAAGTTCATAGAGGAGTCGTAAGGTGACCATAGAATTAGTTGCCGTCATTTGCCCCTTATCAGTTTTCTTTCCGTCATTGTTATGTAAGAAGGACTAAAAAAGGTTAAGACTACACCAGTCTAAGTGAGGCGTTTGGGCTGACAGCAGCTTACGACAAAGAATCAAATGACGTGTCACCTTACTTTTAGAATATAATTGTATTTATCTTTTACATCCTTACAAATTAAATAATACATTGTAATAATAAGATATAATACGTAAAAGTGGTACTAAAATAAAATTAAAAAAAAAAACAGAAAAATGCAATTTCAAAATATTTCGTTATGACCATACATGAGTAGTTGCAACATTGACGTCCAACGAGAAAAAAGAAGATATGGGAATGGACAGACCAAAATTATCGCAGTACGCAGTGTACGAGTCCTGTAACGAAGAAAGTAAAGAACATTTTATATAGGGACAATTCCGTAATTCAACAAAACATAGATCCTTTAATGTATTCGGGATAAATGATCAGTTTTGTTACTTGAAATTTCTCACCTTTTTTGTATTACAGTAGCAGACGTGTCAACTGTCATCTGATTGTAAGTGACGACCAACGTTTATTACAAAGTATGTACGCAACATTGTAACTTCTTTTTTATGATAAGGTTTATAGATATAAGTATTTTATATTGTAGCTGTCTGTTGCCCTAATAAATAAAAATAAAAAATAAAATAAGGTGATACATAACTAACTTTATCATTGTAAAAATCGGTAGGAAAACGACATTGATCCACACCCTGAGGGTATCTAAGAATGTTAATAATTATTAATAGCGTATATAACACGCACCGTCACATCTCCACGGCAGTTCCGTAACAGAATACACAGATTTAACATCTTCTATTCCCTATACATACATATTGTGCGGTATTTATTTCGTTCATGGGCGTGGGTAGTCGTATAAAGGCTCTGTTTTCTCATTTCCCCCCATTTCTATAATAAAATATATAAATGCCACTTACTCACTCACTCGTCACGACATGTCAGAAACTACAATTGCTAGGAGTTTCAAATTTTCCACTGGAGGTTCTTTGTAGACCACAGGTGTAGTTTTGCAAAATTTGAACCCTAAGCGTGCGTCATTAAATGTGAAGTCCACACGAGGCTACTAGTGCAGTATAATAATATTAAATTCACTTAACTTTTTTTAAAACCACATGCGTCCTGCCTACTAGCATAACCTTGCGGCTTTACCCGCGTAACTACGATCCAATAAGTCGTATTATGTTATACATAAATAATTCAATTAACCGTGATAAAATCTGTAATAGTAGTTTTATTGTAATGTCTAACATTCGCGTAAACTTAAGACATCAATATGGTTTATTCAAAACAAAAAAAAATTCAATTCGGGCCAGTAGTTTCTGAGATTAGCGTGTTCAAACAAATTCTG
>JAFELO010000270.1:927030-953859 GCA_017140195.1 Eumaeus atala | reverse complement strand
TATTTAATATTTTATAATATAGGGGGCCATATGAGAAATCGTGGCCTCTAAACGACTACTGACGCCCATGAACATTAGCACAATTATGCCGATGCGTTGATCTATTTTCACAAGCCCCGCTCCCCCAATGGGCCACCGGCTACACACACGAAATCCGTAAAGTGACACCTATGGTATCAAGTGAGCGATGTACCTCCCTGGACGTGCCGGCCCAATTCCGTTGCACAGGAGGATGTAGTGTCATGCACCATGTATGGCACTACCTCATTCTATGCAGCATGGCACTACCTTTTACCTTATAATTAAATAAACAGCAATGAAATACGTAAACATAGTTTTATTGTAATGAGTAACATACGCGTAAAGTTATGACTTCCACGAGGGTTGCCTATAATGAAGTGATCCCGATTCGATCAAGGACCTACAGGATACAGGGTCCTCTTTCTTTCATTTCCATATCCTCCACTCAATATCAAATAACATCACCTCTACATAGTATACAAAATATGCACACTATTAAAAATATTTTCAGGCACCGGTGCGAGATAGCAATATAAAACTTCAAAGCATTTATGTAAAACTTTATATTTAAATCAGGGGCATTGGCGCCCTCACCACTTTGCCAAGTAAACAACATTACGCAAAAGTATCGCATTCTCTGAGAAGTATATCAATTGTACTTGTTATCCGGGCGAGTGATTTTTCCATATCGTTGAATGTATCCGAAGCAGTTGAAAATTCGCATGAAATACGCTATAAAACTTTCTCAGTGTCCTTTCTTCAAACACTTCTGCACCTGAATATTTTGGGATTATTTTATTGTGAGATTCGATTCATATATTACTAACGCAACAGTGGTCTTTCATGATTTTTCTATTCCATAAACTTTGCAAAAGTTGTCGGGGTAAAAATTTTGCTACGCTTCTTTTAAATCGTAATTCTTTAACACCTCATAGTGTGGGTGTTGTTTTGACGTTTAAGTTTCTTACAATTAAAAGTAATTATTTTATTCATTGAAGTAAAAATGATAATTTGTACAGATTGACAAAAATATGAAAAAGAGCCTGGATGATATAGCGGTTCGGTGGCTTCCGATTTCCATTCTGATGGTACAGTATCCAATCCCGCCGTATCTTAATAAGTTTTTGTAACTGAAGTACATTTTTCTGATTACGGTGAAGGAAAACACCGTAAGGAGACCGGAGATCCGAATCGAATAATGTATTCGTACTCGACCAAATCTAGGAATGGACTTGCTACGAGACGTTGTTACAAACATGAAATTTACAATTTCCTCACACACAGTAGTCAAGTGGCCGTTAGATGCGTGGATATGGATTATTAAACTGCAGAATAAAATATGTATGCCAGTTTCAGTGAAGCCAAATTTCCAACTCAAAGCTACCTGCATCGATTTCTTTGTTATCAATATTAGGCAGGGAAATGAAAAAGTTCTTCTAAAATCTTTGTACTTCCTGCTATCAATGTTTTCAATTGTTTTGTTCAATTTTTTTTCATACGCAAAAGTATTATATATGTCGTCTTTTTTTAGCCCTACAACTTTAATGTACATGCATGCCAAAAAATAACTATTCTAATATGTTAGCGTCAGTTCACAAGATCCTTGAATATATGTTCTCATAATTTCAAACTTTTACAATCGTGAAATTAACGTTAATTATTAGATTTTAATGCATGTAACTTGTACCTAATAAATGTATCTGGTACTTTATGGTTATTATAGTACCATTTTAATGTTTTGGTCAACATAACTTATTCATAACATATATAATGTATAAAATTCATGAGGAATCCGTTGATTCGACTATCTAACTCACTAGGATAGAAAACGTTTTAAAGAAAACTAATTTAATTGAAAAGTAGTCTTCGTAGAAAAGATCTTTGATTTATCCCTCTATGTTTCTACATGCGTAGTTTATGTAAATTATTTTACAGTGCTTTTACTACAAATCTTATGTTGAGACTTAGTACATAAATAGGAATTACTAAGATGTGCCCGTTAGGCACGCTACAGTTATTTCGTGCCGCTTTGACATGCAATCGCGTCTTCGGCATTGCCAAGCGGAATATTGGCTATTGTGTTTACCGATAGATAAAATATAGAAAATGTTAGCATAAACACACTTGATTTTAACATGGAGTTGGGTGACTTTTAGAGTGCCTGAAATCAATAACCAACCTCGCACCGTTAAACCGGTGTCAAACCGGTGGTAAATCATATAACAATTACGATTATCTACGGAATCCGATAAAAAAATAAGACATTACGTTAGTGGTAATTTCGTGATTTTTTATTACTAAAATATTGTCGCAAGTGCGGCTTCGGCGGATTTGTTCGCGAAGAGAAGAGGCGTGGTGTAGGGCATTCATTGCCATGCTGCGGACCGGGAGTTACCTTTCACATCGCCGTACGGTGACAGGTTCGCTGTCGTGTATCGAGCAGTTTGCGAATAGCCATTGGCGGGGAGCAGGAAAGGAGGGAAAACTTCTGCACGATAACACGGCTATCTATGGGCGTTGGTAGTTAGTCAAAATGTTAAAGTTACTCGTTTGCCTTCCTGTATTCAATGTTTTATTGAAATATTCCAGGCGGATATTGCATTAATGAAATATTTTAATGCGTCTAAAAAGTATTTGTACGTCGCGCCGTGTCTGGTAGTTATTCGCCAGGTGCTGCCAAGTAAATGTAAATATTTTATTATGCGGGTGCAAACAACGCCTGAGAGATCAATAAAATTTGTTTATTTTGTAAAATGTTTTACTCCCTCTGGTTTATAGATTGTTTACGTGAATTATTCAAATATTCCAATGGAATGCGCCCCAACATTTCTTTTAATGTTTCGCAATATTGTTTGGAAACGTTTAGGGAAATATTTTAATCAAACGATGGAAAGCGCTTGCTCTCACATTTATTCCGCAAAGAAATAACGTATATGATTGGTAAATATGTTTGTATGTAATTTTTTTTTAGTATACGTTTAATAACGATGATAGACCTCATATACCAGACCTTTAAACTTCCCATGGAAATTGAAATTTTAAAAATGGGAAGTGATTGTTTTATGTTTTGACTAAAAGTAATATTAACTTCCCGAACACATTCTCCTATAGGAAATTATCTTTGAAATTTAATTTTTCACATATACTTTTACCTTCCTCCAATGATATAATAATGAATTATATTAATTGAATGAATGCCAGGCTTCACAATCACATCACACAAGGACGTAAAGGTGAGTCCAACGATGAGGTATCTCGGAATCCTCCTTGAAAGAGGGTAGATTTTTTGCCCTTATTTCCGGAAATTTGGGCCGGAGGATACAGGGGTACTGGCTATTACCCAACTTTTACTCAATCCGTGTCAAATCCACAATGAGGCAGAAGCCTCGATGATGATGAGCGGGGAGGGGGGGGGGAGAACTAAAGGTCACGCCAGGTGGAGACCTAGCGTGACCTTTAGGTCTCAATATAACTATTGAGTATGGATTTCACCATAGGTGAAATCCATACTCAATAGTTGTATTGTGTACGGATATCCGGCGACACCTGCAAAGTCATGTAAAAGAGTTCGCCTGCTTCGCTCCATCCACCCAATGGATCATCTGACTGTCGAAATTCCGGCGAAACAGTATCACATCTAAATGTCTCATTCGTGCCGGCACGATATAACCGCAATTCATTACTCTATCTTCTAAAATGGTATAAAAAGGTTTAATACTTTAATTATTGCACGTTATCAAATTAAATAACATTAAAGCCCACATTAAAGTCACTAATAAGAACCAGCCATGACAATTCATCAAAGAGTTACAAAATTAATCAATGCTCGGTATAACATCTTCCAAAATGGAGGCTGATTTTAGTTCAAACATAACTTTCATTCAAGGAGTTAATTAAAATCATCCGCGGCTCTCTCAGGCGTATCGATGTCTATTGTGTTTTCAAAGGATTCCATTATATCAAGTGAATTGTCTCTATATCGGTAACAATAATTACTGTAATATTCTTTTACAATTTTATGTGTAATCATTAATACTAAATATATTTCCTTTGTCTAGTACCTGTAAGATAAGCACTTACGGTAGCATAGGGCTAAGCTAACGTGGTGTGATAAGTACATAGACATCATTATTATTATTATTATTATTATCATCTTTATTGACATTAATAAAAGAAATACATTTTCAGATAAAGTCCGTATTATATTTGTTAGTAAAATCAACACCATCATCAAATTTTGTAATATAAATGACGATATCGTTGTCTAGAGATTATCATGTTCAATATCATTGTAGTAAGGCCGGGACCCCGCCCTTATGGTTAAACGTGACAATCAAGTGTAAGACCCATAACGGAACAAACAGAAAGTGTTATTATAATTTTTCAATTTTTGATAACAGTCCGTAAGCAGGAAGTTGGAGGCGGACCATCGTTCCCGGGAAGGCATGCTAACCCATCTGTCCTGCGCCCGATTTCGCTCCGGTCGAGTCGGATTGCTGTCCCGTCGGAACAGGATACTTGAAGCTGCAGAAAACCTTGCAAATTGTTTTATGGCCTGCTGCGCACAGTGTTCCCTTCAACACAGGCGATCTCTGTAGTCGAAATTTGGATAGGACGAATCATCGATATTATTAAAAGTTCTATACATTTTATAATAGTTAATAGATGAGTATTACACTTTCAACCATCATATACTTTAAAAAGTTATTGCACGATACATTAATTATTGAAATATTAATTATTAGTAACAAATTCATAATTGATAATTTAAAAGAAGTGTAGATATACCAACAAAAAATCAATTCTAGTTTTTGGAGAGTTTTATTGAATTGAAAATGACAGAGACTTGAGCAAAAGCCAATTTATAATAACGATCTACTCAACTTAATCGTTTATTGAAAAGCGAATCAAATTCAGCTTGCATGATTTGACGTAAACATACCTACATACTCACCAATTGAATCCACCAATAGATGTACCAGTTGCAGGAAGTACAATAAATTGTGTAAACGGCATGATGTAGACCCATATAGCTTTAATTTGTGCTTAGATAGCTCAAGCCTTAGCTTCATAAATATGTGTTCTTAAGCTCATATAATTTATTTACAATAGTAGTCAATATTTTATGATGTCAACCTGTTCATTGTATGTGAAAATTTTAATTTTTTATCTTATTCTGAGAATTATAGACGTGAAGACTTGTAAATGGGTGTCAGCTTGCCATATTTGACGTCCTTCATTAATTTGTTTTGCTGTACGTCTTTCATGCTACCTAAATAAAAAAAAAATATTACAAGTCAAATAAAAGCTTGTAAAATAAATTACTATCTATAATAATAGTAATTATTATAATGTCGTCCTAGCCGAATTTCGTCCACGGCGGCCATCTCCATACACTATCCAATTGCGCAGAATACATTATAGTGTACAAGTGCACTCCTGGTTCCCTTACTGCCGATGACTTATCGTGCTCTCCGACGCACCGGGGTGTAACACCGCCAACTCCCTGACTTCGAACTGTTACTATGTTTACAACTGGCAAAATCCTGATAACACTTTGGTCTGACCCGGGATTCGAACCCAGTACCTCACGACTGTAATTTAACATTGTTCGAGAACCTATGCGTGTACGCGGATCCAGCGAGTGAATAATGTGTTAGCGTCGTTAAACCATATAAGTTTGAGGGGAACTGTGCTTATGTGTAAATAGTAAGGAAGAGAGATAGAGAGAGAGAGAGAGAGAGAGAGAGAGGACCGCCACACTAGCGAGCGGCGAAGACCGGTCTCATTCATCATTCGGCTTCTATTTGCCATTTGTCAACTACAAAACGCATTCATTGTCGGGAACTGAGATTCGTTATCATTTAAAATTATCATCCACAAACATGCTAACCACTAGTCCTCGAGGCACACAATATTTGCTCGAGGCATATAATATATTGCGCTAATGTAAAGAGCAACTGTCCTTTCAGAGTAAGATAACCGCTACAACAAAAACGATCGTAGTATAGCAGTAGTGTCGTTATGCGTGTGGAGCAAGTCAAGAATGCTTAAATATTTCCACTAAAACACTTTTCTCAGCTTTACACATAACATTTGTTATAAAATATTTTATGCCCCCGTACACCGATCGGAATAAGAAATCATAGCATCCTATATTCGTGATTCCCTGTTCCGATGCACGGGCAACGTTACGCGGCGACTACTACCTTTGAACGTGACAATCCTATAAAATTCTCACTTTACATAATACAAACTGGTAGTCTTGGTCACTTTCTACGAGTAAAAACTTTCTGAAACTTGCGATTTTAGAATTGCCGTTCCCTTATGTATGCGTGTACGGGTTCCCACTTTCTGACAATTCAAAAATTTGAATAACATTTTTAGATACTGTAAGTTAAGTAGATAATTAAAATATTTGGAACTTCGAAATTGACATTTGAAGGTAGTTATTTTATTTCTAATGTATGTAAAATAATATTTTAACACTTTAAAATAATGATCAAACTTCGGAATTGTTTATTATTTACGAAGAAATACACTCACTAATTTTATCCGTTTATAAACTGATAAAACTAATGTGTTGTAGGAGGGCGGCTGAAATTAAGATATCGCTGCAAAGAGACAGGACATGAAGTCGCATATGCGAGCTGTCGATGGTTCAATGACGAATGAATGTCGAAAAGGGGAGAAGGATGTAAGAAGTGTAGCACTGCCGCTTAACAATTGTGTAGATGTCTATGTACCTCGGCAGTCATCGAAAACCGACTGCTATTTGTTGGACTATTATAATTAAAAATGATGGGAGACTATATTTCAACTCAAGCGTTTTCGATATTTAGCTTACAGCGCCTTCCATAGGCCTTTTGTTGACCGTTATGGCGTAAGCTATCGAAACGTCACTTTCTCAATATGTAACTATTGTTTTCTTTTTAAGAAATCAGCATCTGTATTAAGCCGAATTGAACTGTCACGACCGGGGAGGTATTTCAAGCTCACATGATGCCGCCGTGAAGTCACAACTTCGAACATAGATGGTGGCCCATTGAGCAGGAGCAGGAAATGAGGGCACAGCATTGGTACAATTATCGGGATGTTTATGGGTATCGGTTATCAAAAGGCTAGGAGGAGAACCGTCCTATAACAAAAAACTGGATTATCCGTTAAAATCAAGTAGTAAATATTGTTGTATTCTTTGTAACGCGGCTCATTTGTAGTCCGGTTTTTTTTTATGTTCGCCAGTTCATGTTCAGGAGTGGTGCTGAATTATGCATTTACCTAACGAACACGTGCTGCGGATGTGAAATTTTAACACAAAATATATCCCGCATTTACATTGAGGTAATTACACGTATTCGGCACTCAAGGCACACAAATGCTGATCATGTAGGTGAAATACCTGATGATCGTGTTTGTTAATAGTATAGAAGGGATACAAAAAACACTGTCATGCAGATGTGTGGCCCTCTTCACCTCCTCCCCTTCAATGGGCCAAAGTTAAGGTCAATAAAATAAAAAATATTCACACTCTGGTTTCAAATGTGAGCAATCTATTTGCGCAATATTTTTAAGATTCTTACGCGTGTACAATGTACGTTTATATATTAGAATTCAATATTTTTATATCATCCTAAAGCGGTGTCGAGTGAGTATAAGTGCCTCCCATGCCATTTATTTCCATTTCAACCGCAAAGCAGCAATACACTTGTGGGTGGGTTACATTTTATTTAGTTCAAGAGTTTCTGAACGTTTTTATAACACACACTTATTTTTTTCTTATATCAATAAATCACAAACGAGCTATCGGAGCAATTTAATGAATGCCGACATCTATTAACATATGATGTAAATGATGTTTTCCTCCTTATCCCCCTCAATAGGGCATGGGCTACTCACAAATCGTATAAGGCGCGACAGCGTGTATGTAATTCGGTAGGGCTATATGTTATTTAAAAGTGACAGCTATCTAATAGTTTGAAGGCGAAATCGTGTAGGCCTGTACCTTACTCCTTGATCCTGGTAGCCCAATTTATTTGCAATGCAGCACAACTCTCCCTTTAAGCCGTTAACGCCAAATCCATATCAACTAATTGACATAATATCAATAGCCCTATAATGAACACGCCTTTATCAAATTCTTCAATTAGCTAAAAGCAATCAAGCAATATATATATATATATATATATATATATATATATAACTAATTAATCGATTAAGAATGCAATTAAGTAATATTTTTTTGCAATACATAGAGGTATCTTGTAAATATAAAGTACTTTCCAAGGAAAAGTTATTTCGAATAGCTCTATTTAAGGGCGAAGCTTTCTGAACTTAATCCAATAAAGATACTCATTTAGTGAACGGAATGAAAGGTAAATAATTTTAGGGTGCAGGGCGGACAGTGCCCAGAATTCGTTTGCGAACAGAAGGGTTACGTGGCGTTTGTTTATACAGACCCATAAAAAACTCATTTACATTATATAATGTACGCAATAATGGAGTGTAATAATTAAAAGCTTTCTTCTTCTTTCTTCTTGTGAGGAGAGCTTTTGTGGGATCTTCTTTTCTCGGCGCGTCCCTTTCCTCCGCCATTTTGTTATGCTTCTTATACGACGCTACGTTCGTTTTCACTTTTATGTGGTCCACATAATATATTATTTGTTTTCTTTTTCCTCTATTGCATCTTATCTTTTCATCATGATCTTAATGAAAGCACAGCTTACATTAAGTCCATCTGCCATCTGATCTTCTGGGTGTATGATCAGCCCATTCCCCACTTCAGTGAGCTTATTCTTCGTGGGATACCGGAATCTTTAGTACTCTGCCTTATGACTTTATTGCGAATTCTATCCGACAAAGAAACACCCTACATAGCACGTTCAATAGCCCGCTGAGCTACCTCAAACTTGTGGACCAGTCCTAAATTAAGCGGCCATGTTTCGGCCCCGTAGGTCATCACGGGGAGAACGCATTGGTTGAATATTTTTGTCTTCAATCTCCGCGGTATAGGCGACGTGCAACTGCATGACAATAATGTAGATGTCTATGCGAATCAGTAGCCGTCAAAGAGCTCCGATTATTCGTATGTCCATTTTTACTATAAAAAAAAGAGTCAAAGGAAAACATATAAAGGTTATTAATTAATACTTCTGTCACATGAAAACCACAGCAGAAACTTATTTTTATAGTTCAATTCATACATATCGGTGCATCTCGCAAATGTAAGTTTGTTAAGTTTTATCAGTTTGGTAGTTATGCTCGTACTTTCCGTTGATTGGTAAACCTTCGTTTCATACTTGCAGTTGACCGGTTTTTATTTCGCTTTATTTGTCCGATAGACTAAACGGAATCTCACTAAAAGGCCACAGGTTTATTTTAGAATTTGAATTACACCCAGTGAGCTGATGCACTGAACCAGTGTTCCCAGATTTTTGTATTAGTTTCCATGACGGCATCAAAGCACACTTAGGGGTACCTATGAGGTATTCTATAGAATGTACATAAAAGGTTTAGACAACCATAACTAAAATAGTAGATAACATAAGAGTTTGCAAAAGAAAAGATAATTGAAATCGAATAAATAAAATACTCGATATTCAAATATTTACTATTCGTATCTGTATATTTAAAACATTTAATAGAAATGCTCTCGCTAAAGTTAATAAGCTCTGTATAAAAGAAAACGGGAATGTGGAAAAATTCTTTGTGCTACAAACTCCAATAATTGAGCGCACCAGATCTCGGATGTTTGTATAGCGAGCTGAACATTTTATCGATGTCGATTGGCGTTCACTGCGAGTCACAACACTAACATACAGTTATATAAAATAAGTTCCACTTAGCGGAGTTATATGTTGGTACAACTTGATCAGTGATCTTGTAGCATTTTGTAATTGAAATCAACTAAATTATATTAGATTTTAGATTTATTGAATTAAATCTAATTATATGAATTATCTATAACGGCTTCTCCTTTCTTGATTGTCTAACGTTATATTTTGGAAATATAAATCAATTCGATCTATTTCCGATTCTTCATATTCCTTATTTGATCGTAATAAGAGTAAGGCTGCTTTTTGAATCATAACGTGTCTGCTCGCTTGCCCTTATACAAGAAATAGGTGCATTCAATCCGGTACAACTGGTAAAGTACATTCCTGAAACGAGTGTAAAATGTACGCTGTTCTATCTCGTTTATAGTGATATACGAACGCCTAAAACAAAGTATAAAAGGCGTAGGAACGTTATGAAAGGAAATTTATTAATGGTTTTGAAGTGATCATTTTGTCTTCAAAGTTCTATCTTTTGAAGAATACATAAAGGCATATTTTGTGTGAAACCTCAAGCGTATTTCCAGCTTTTCCTTATTTCCCCCGAGATAAGCTGACTTACATAGAGCATGAGTTGGACTGATATCGGAAAATAGAGAAACGGGGATTTTAAATATGTTACTACCACACAATGGAGAGCGGGCATTTTGAAACAACTAGATGTCCATCAAATATAATTTTGTTTCGATATTTTATATTTTTATAACTGAACTGAATATATATTTATATAACTGAATTTGCTACTACCTAACGCAGTATTTTTATGATTTTACAGAAGAAGGGAGCAACAGGCAGTCAGTGTATCTGGATGACTACCGACGGCGTAAGTCATTTCGAATATATGTATATAGTCAGCCTATAGTTATATTATGAATGTTAAATGTATTGCGAATGTTCCTTATTCCTCCTCCTATGGGTCACTAGAAGCTCACATACCAGACGTAACGCGACACTTAATTTGCATTGCGTACTTCCTTCTTTCGTGTCTTTCTGATTCGGCTGCAATAAAACAATAACCATGAACTTTCACGTCAGCTTAAAGCAATTACCCTCAACAGTCTTGCAATTTAAACTGCAATTATTCCTTTCGTGCATCTTTCGCAATTAATTTTAATCACTGACAAATTCAATATGATTAAGAGCTTACAATCCGACCAGGATAATTACAGCTAAAGGGAAATCATCAGTTGGTCCCAATTTAAATCAAATTTTAATTACAAACGCTTTCACGTGTGATTGCTACGTTCGGATTATTCAAATTAACGGCAATTGTGCTATTATGTAATGCTACGTGCTATATAATCTTAATTGAGGTCATATTTTGCATATTCTCCATTATACTTAAACCACTCGGATATTGGTGAAATTTAAAATTGAATTGGAGTGATTAAACGCCCGTTTTATTCTTTATAGGGTTCGATTTAATATTATTCTAATTAAGATAAAATGTTACCTTGAATGGAATTCCGTAGGTAGAAAACGTTCACATACCGAAATTATAGTGGAAATAAATTACAAATTTTAGTTCCTCAGAGTCCGTTTAGACATAATTCGTTCCAAGTATTTATTTTATTTATATATTTAACAACTTATGTATATACAGAAAAAACTTATTTACTAAACTAACTAAAAAAACGAGATAAAACGAACGGCAAGTACAGTTATGTTTCTTTCTTTAAAACAAATAATTAATAAAAATTGTGTTGCACCTGCCGAATCCTCCACCACGTCATTGCCAACATTACCAACACGTGATGGTACCTATTGCAGATAAAAATTAATCCCATTATTGACGACCGGCTGGCTCAGTTGGTGACGTAGCGGTTAGTCCGCGTGTGACGTCAGAGGTCCCGGTTTCGAATGCCGTGTAGGTCATGGATATTTATATATGTATTACTATAAAAAATATCTTAAATATATAAGAATTCTTAAATATATAAGAATATTAAATATATTTCCGTTGTCTAGTACCTGTAACACAAGTCTTTATGGTACTTAGCACAGAACTAGTCTAACGTGGTGTGATAAGTCCACATATATTATTATTATTATTATTACGTGTTAATTTGTAAATACATTTAATAATGAGGGAAGCCTCAGTCTTAACCCTTTCACCCTTAGCAAATTAGGTGATGCAAGCCGCTTTTAGAGAGAATTACAATAAGGATGTGCTGGTGAGTAGTGCTTCTTATATAAGTCAGCGCTTCATTAGTTCTATGCTCATAATCGCAAGGTTACCATTATCTATACGAAACTGAGATTTTATTTTAGACACAGAACCATTAAATGCGCGTCTGTATAAATGTGTACGTAGATACTAGATTCAGTAGCAATAAATTTTTCGATAGTTATTTTACGTTTATACTACTATAAATTATAGTAGGAATGTCGATAAAACATATGCCTTCAATTTGTATCTCAAACAAATGCATAGGAAGTTCATGTGGAGGCCAAATATCATGTCGTGTAACTTTGATGTATTTAAGGTTCGTGTAACTATTAAATGAATATGTGTAGTCGTGCTTGTTTCAGTAACATACACAAGATTGAATCGATTTATCATATTTGGTAATTTTTTAAAATAAATAATGATTATGCCATGGAATAACTTTCAATAAAAAAATTATCACACAGATACTTCCTTTTAGTTTTTAAATGAGGTATACAAAACTCATTTTTTGAAACATAAATAGGAGTAGATTTCATAAAGCCACCAACCACATAATCTTAAACATTGGTGTTGAATAAGGTCTAGTTTTTTTGAGGGCGTTTGGATTAGCAAAAGCATTACAACCGCAATCCAGGCTTATATATCATATATCATTTTCTTAAGCGCATAGGATGGTCACCCTATTTATAATTATTAACACAATATAAAAATTATTCATGTTGCAGTTAGGCACTTAGTAAGAGATAGTCCCTTTGTACATTGCAGCTGACTTGGGCTGGCACAATCGAGCAAGTCCTCTCTCACTCACACCACCGTCGTAAAGTGACAATTTCGATGGCGCGTTTTGTTTGATTTGTGCATAGCTAATGGTCCATTGGAGGGGAGGTGCAATAGAAAATTATGCGAATGTTTATGGGCCTTGGTAATCATAAAACTCTCGCATACTAGTTTCATCCCTATAATGTTAAAAAACCTTTAAAGTCTTTTTGCTAGCAGTAACTGAACTGATGGCTTTCATCTGCTGCCACTGGCACTGGACATCCTACATCGGCCAGCTGAAGGGTATAAAACGAAGTAACTACGCTTTTTTACTCAAACTGTAGGTAACGAAAAATAATTCATACAATTCCTAATAAAGAATAAACATACACCCAAGAAAAATGTATTATACAATATAGAAATATTGAATTTTCAAAAGAAAAACATGTAATATAAACATAGCATAAGTGGACCTTTGAATTCTGAGTTTGACATATGAAGCGGAAAATGAATTTTGACGATAGCCGTTAGGATTTTTGATCTACTCCTCAACCACAACTCCGCAACATTATGAAAGTAGCCTTTGATCAGATCTTTCATAAATTTAACATAATTTATATTAAATTCTGGTGAAAAAAATGATGATGTTATTAACTGCTGAAAAATATACAATCCTTTGTAACTCGAGACATCAATCAACATGATAAACTGGTGCGTTATATGAGTACTTGTATTTATTTACATTGAAGAAATTGATTTTGAAAGGAGTGCTATGCATGTGTAGGATGCATGTCAGCTATAATGCGGATGTTTACGGGCGTGAAAAGACTTGCATTTCTCGTTTGGCCCTTTATCCTATAAGAAATCTAAGGTTAATAAGTTTATTGACAATAATGTAGGTCGTAATGAAGAGCTATGGTTATTAACAGCCTGGCCATTTATCTGCTCTATTTACTCGGAAAGTTAAACTAGAATAAATTGTTCTTGCTATTTATATAACACGTTATAGTGAGAATATTTACCCAGTCATGGCCTAAGCTTTAGCTTGAATTTCGCGACATTGTGTTCTATCTGTGTTTGGGTCCCTCTCAGACTCAAACATTAAATGCTGTTACATGGAGTTAAGCTTTTTCTGTCGCGTCAGGTTTGGCTTCAATAGCAACACTCGCAAGGTCATTTAATGCGATGAAAACAACATCAAGTTTTTTGTAATAAGTTTCATTGTACTAGAGTTAGAGCCTTCGCTGACAATCGCAACCAATACACATCCGCACAAACGGGGTCACCAGAAACACACAAACCGCTCGAAACGCGACAACATGGCAGGTTTCCGGCGGTAATGTTTGAGCGAGAGGTGCCTTGCCGGACTTACCGGCCCAATCCTAATTCAATGCAGCATGACATTTCCCATTATTAACATTAAGTTAACATTAAGGCTAACGAAAGACTTCAAAAAAAGGTCCCACTTAACATTCGAGCATCTGAAAATTTACTCAAGTGCGTATGTTGCTGATGTCTGCGATAATTTTCCACTTACTAAAAGAGCCAGGCGAAGAGGAAAGTTAAATAATGGCCGCAATCTTTATAATATGATTAACCTTTGTCTGTCTGCCTTGTTGGTAACGTGAGTGACATCTTCATAGTCGCGTTGCGTGCGGTTTGTGAGTAGCCGGTAGCCCATTGGGGGACGAGGAGGGCCATGCATCGGCATAGTAACTATGTGGATGTTCATGGGCGTCGGTAGTCGTTAATGGGCTCCGTTCACTTGTTTGCCCTCCTATTCCATCGTATCGTGTACGTTGCGCGAGATACGCAGGTTTGAATCGTGCTAATTTCATGGACCTTTATACCCGTGAGTATTATATCTATGTTAAAAATCTATTTTGTATAGTTGTGGCAAATAATATGAGTCTGTGTGTCACATATGTTATTATTAAATTTATGTTATTATTATTTATACATATGTTATTATTATTTTTATATTCGTTATATTGTAGAGATTTTTATTATCGTTTCTCTTTTGTAGATTAGTTTTGACAAATGTATAGCTCAACATTTGAGTAGGTATATAATTGCTATTAATTATCATCTACGAACATGAGTAGATTATTTTTTTTGTTTTAGTATTTAGATATGATATTTTTTTTTTTTTATAAAGAGACTGATCGCTCACTGGTGAGACATTTTCATCACTAATAGATGTAAAACGTTGTGTTAGTATAGTTCAAAATATATATTAAATAAATATGTAAAGTAACTTCAAAGAAAACGCAAAGAGACTAATATTACATGGTCACCGTAGTCTCTCTGTGGTGCCGGCGCGTCACTCTCGATGGTCTGCTTTCTTATTAATAGCCCAGCGTCAAAGCGTCAATGCCCCTATTACATACATCAAAGAAATTATTTTTTTCAAATGTACTCTGTTTTACTACTTAGATCATATAACACCCTGAGTGTTATAACGATGTTAGTACTAAGACACCCAAATATGAGTGTGATGATTTAGATCACTTTTGGCATAGTTATATATTGCAGGTGTTATATTAAATGAACCCGTATTTTTTCTATGCAGGGCTTTCAAACATTTGGTCTCACCTAGATTAATTTATAACTTTTCAACCGCAACCCAGCTGCGGCGTACATCGTCATGTGTTGCGTTTAAAAGAAACTTCTTGTATGCATCCAGAGCGCTCCGCCAGCCAGGAAGAGCTCCGTAAATAGCTACTTTCGCATCATGAAAATAGATGAAACATAAATATGAACTCATTTGCCGGCAATAGAGTTTATGAGCTGCGTAATAGAGAACTCACTTCTGGTGTTTTGATGTTATCCGTTGCGGATATGGACACATGAAATTATCGAATAAGCGTTAACGATGAGTGCTTCTTATCCCAGTGCCTCCGACTTCATTATCTTTCCTATTTCACGGAAGATGCAGTGCTAAGCTGCCTGCATAGGGGGAGGTAGTGCCATGCGTTGTGCATGACATGTTAGAGTTGTCTTAATAACGCGAGTGCCAGGAGGTACTAAATAAATAGAAGAAAAAAAAAAATCTAGAGAATAAAAAGAAACAAATTCATGACATCAATTTTTTTTCTTACACCATCTAGTTGGATATCGAATTGTAGATATATATGTGAAAATTTTAAAAATAACTAAAAAGAAAAAAAAAACAAGGTTTTTATAATCGGGACATATTTAAAATCTTTTTGATAAGTAATGGGACCCGACTGGAAAATCATTGCTCTTTCTTCTTTTTTGTTAGCAGTTAATTCGAAGAGATAGCCAAATTATTATACACTCCATGAAATGCGATCCATTATTTGATGCCAGCGTTGCATGAGCAAACTAATACGCCCCCTTTGGCAGGATTTAATCGTGTGTTTTATCTGTAATGCAACAAATTTATTATCACTTGTGGTATACTGATTAATATAATATTCTTACGTATGAGGATTTATAATTATTTAGATTTAGGTGATTTGTGATACGACCAACAACCACGACAACCTTCAACATTTCTTGCTCGTTAAACAAGACGTTAAATTCAATTCAGATCGGAACGCCATTGCAGTATTTTATTGAATGACAACAGGTTTTGCAATATCCCATACATGCCCAGCTTCTCTTTATCTCTCTGTCAATACCCGCTGACCCACAGGAGAATTTATTGGGTTACGGCGCGAACTACCCACGAAACTGGAAAATGTTTGTACACTGAAAATGTTATACGCAATTTCATGGTCGGTAAGTAAAGTGAGGTAACTTGGAATTCATGTTTTTGCAAAATCAAATGACTGCCCGGTAGTCATTTGATTTTAATAGTATAGGGGGAAAAGGAGCAATCGGAGCCTTTCCACTACTACTGACGCCCATGAACATCAGCCTAGTTGTGCCGATGCTTTGACCTCCTTTTAACTTCCCTCCCCAATGGGCCACCGGCTGCTCATGAACCCCATGAAATGTGATACCGCAGGTGTCATGTCATGCGGCCTCCCCGGTCGTGCCTGCCCAATTCCACTGCATAAGAGGATGTAGTGTCATGCACACACATACTGTTCACTAGGAGGATGTTGTGTCATTCATGACACAATTGAAAAGCTGTTATAATACATATTAGATAATAAGTCAGTATCACAATAAGAAATACCTACCTAGAACATAAGGCAAATATGAAAATTTCTCGTAACTTACTTAATCACGAGGTTCAACGATGCAGCACGGTACTACCTCTTACAAAATTAAAGATTATAAGTGACTATTACCGATTTGCGTCTCATAAATAGGCATCATGCGAGAAATCCACTTAAGCTCCTTAATAACGCATCGACCATTTCACGTACACTCACACATTTAAACTTCTAATCTATCGAAAGTAAGGAATTGAGAAAATTAATATTTTGCACGTTATGATTTATATTTTACATTCTTACCGATATAAGTGTTCTTATGTTCACACCATTTTTTCAGAGATGATATGTTTTATATTATTCTAATGCTTACAAATAGTAGATTTGAGCGGTCGAATGATTGCGGAGTCCTCTTTTTTTGTCCAAACTAACAGTCCGTCTCTGCTTCGCATGGAGATCACACAATGTAATGATAAAAGTTCATTGATTTACAAAAATAATGAGTTATATTCATTATCCAATAATATAATATAAGTATCTACTTATAGTATTAGTTATATATTATAACTTTACTTTCTAAATTATACATTTAGAAAATAAAGTTACAACTATATGAGGAACCTAAAATAAATAGCGATAGGTCTCAAATTATCATAGAGGGCCACATAAATGTATGTGTTTGAGCTCGAGTATGACAAAGTTCTTTACTGCATCTCAAGTTCGCCAATTTAATTCTGATCACAGAGTATGTGAACAATGGATTAGCTTTCCTACATTGTTACACATTGCTGTGCACCAGATTTGCGAGAGGGGGGAAGGGAACTGATTTAGTCCATTGAATTTTAAGACGTCTTAACTTATCACGGTCTGAAAAACTCATTCTCAGAACTAATTCAATGGACTAAATCAGTACCCAGTTTACTGGATTTGTGTGTACTGTTCACTAGGAGGATGTTGTGTCATTTACTACACAATTGAAAAGCTGTTATAATACACATTAGATAATAAATCAGTATCACAATATGAAACACCTACCTAAAACATAAGGCAAATATGAATTGCTCGTAACTTACTTAACCACGAGGTTCAACGAACAAAGCCCTAGGCGACATTCTAACTAGGGGTCTGCGAAATCGCGTCGTAATTTTAAAACGACTTAACTTACCGAAACCCTGCCTTTTATGATAATGTTAAGTCAGTTATCTGTACACAGGGACTTGCGAAAGGAGGAGGTAAGCAAATGATAAATTTACAAGTCTAACCAGGTCTCACAGGCCCCAGGACGGTGTTTAAAAGTTCTAAAAGACCTGTCAACGATAAATATGGATGATAATAATGAAATATTATAATGACCTTAAATTTTAAATACGCTTCTGAAATAGAGGCAGGCCTGTGAAATGTTGGTAAAAGTAAATATTCCACCCGCGAGGCTTTTAGTTTGAGGCAGGCGCATAACCGCTTTTAATTAATTATGAATTCGCCTGATATGGTTTGTACACGCGCTCCGTATATGAATCTGTCTCACAAAGTCTGTTGTCAGCGATAGTTAGAAAACATCAATTACAGTAGCAAGAATGTTACGGTTTGCTCACTGGTTACGTTTATGAGTCCCAATTCCGATGCTAGAATCAGCACATCTTAAGGGGTTATCTAAATGTTTTTTGAAAGAAATTCCCTGATTAAAGAATTCCGTTTTGATTACCGAGATGTAAGACTGTTACAGACTATTTAATCTGATGCAAAGATAAATGTGGCGGCAAAGGTTATGCAATTTAATATGAATGTGTAATCTTTCCCACATTTTTAAAATATTGTAATTCATAAAATATATTTTTATGTTTTCACAAAGTACAGTGGGGTCGACTTATTGTGATAAAAAACCCCAATAAATAATGTTTATAAAAAATCTTCCGAAATCGAAATATTTTGGCTTGATCACATTTAATGATAGTTCTTGTATGTTTTTATGTCAGACATAATTATAAAACCATGTAGCCATGTATGAGAAAGTATGAGACAGCATACTTTCTCACTAATATGAAAGAAACGTCAGAATATTTTATAGATCGCAATGGAATCTGTGTAATCTAAACAAATTAAAAAGAAAAGTGTCTAAAATCGTTTTTTGTGTTTTCACACGGATAGAACGATTCCCAAGAAAGGGTTAAGTGTACAATTGGTTAAGGTAGCAATAGAGTCCGTGTCATTTACGATCAAAGCCAGGTTGGATCGCAAGTTATTTCATAATTACCAATCACAAGTTAATGAGAACGCGAAATTATAAATCAATTTAATGGAAACTATTTTGAATTAAAGAAATAATATACAGTTCTTTTTTTGTAGAACTAGGGGACAAAAGAGAAACCGCAAGCTTTTTACGACTACCGACTCCCACGAACATCCACATGCATCGGCATTATTATGCCGGCATAATAATGCCGATGCGTTGCCCTCGTTCGACCCCCCCATGGGCTACTGGCTAGCATACATCTCAATTCCGTTGCATAGGCACTACCTCTTCCTGAAATGTTCTTATATTATTTCCTCAAATTTTAGTTACACGATATTTAGTTTAAATCGTCCTATCCTACATAAAATAATTCTACGAATAAAAAAAACTCTAATATAGCTTAGTATTTTCAATATTGTTAGTTATCTACGTCGAGGCTCACGTGGTGGGTACGAGCGCTGATCAATGATCAACGAGTACCTCGCCTTTCCCACTTATCAATATGAATATTGCATATGAGGTTTCGATATATTTTTATTTCACGAGTGACAAGGTCAAGGGCAGTCACTTCCATGCTGGATTGCCAGCTGTATTGGCCCGGAACGACGGGGAGGTATCACTGGCTTGCGTGATACCACCGTAAAATGACTTCTGAAGTGTTTGTTCGTAGCCGGAGGCCCATTGGATGGGAGTAAGAAACGAGACTTAGTAAAATTCCAATGCTTATGAGCGTCTATAGTCACAAAAATGGCCAAACTGCCTAAAGAGGTTGCTGTTGTTGCAAACTGAGGTACCAAATTATTTCCCCACCATAGTTCAAGCCTTGTCGTGGCGGTGGGGCTTAGTAGCATGGGTGGACTCAATTGAACCGAGGGGGTTCTTGCACTAAGGGCTAAGGATCAGTAGGGTGCCTTCTTCTTATAAGAGGGGAGTACCCCTCTTATAAGAAGAAGGCACAAAAGAGCAATAGGAGGAGGCGCTTTCGCGCACGCAGCAAGAGGCGAGGATGGGTACCTAACCCCATTGCACTGTCCAAAAGTCGGTGGGGTTGTCTGTAGTACGGGGAAACCCCATCTGTGGAGGTGGAGCCGATCCCTTAGGGGGTTAACTAGCCGTCGAGATGCCCTGATGATTTGTTGTTCCGGTCATCGCACTGAGGGCACTAATATATGCCGCGAGTCCTACATACCACTGGACCCAGGGCCAGTGACTGCGCGTTTCCTCACGCCAACAAAAAAGAAAAAAAAGTTACCAGGCAATTTACAAAATTTGCATAGGTCCTGTTTTTTTCGTAGCCCAGTAACGTATTTGCTTATATCGCACCCTCTCACATTGAATCCTTCCAAACCATTCCGCCCTATGGCCCATAAGGTCAGAGGCCGAAATCCTAAAAGCCTCCGCACTCGGACAGCCCGGCTGTTATAGGCGGGGCTTGGTCGCCCGAGCGCCTCCAACAGAATGATATTTACTATACGGCTTAGTTACTGCCTATTCCCACATCAAACGGTTGATTGAAACCCTAAAGGCTTATTGTTTAGCTTACACATACTAATTATTACATATTATAAAACAAATTTCTCAAAAGTCCATCCAATTTTTACGCGGTTTTCGCGAACGGACATAGTCATTCACGAGGAAGGTTTAAATCTATAATTCAACAATTCGAAAAGTGTTTACTAGCAAAGCCGGGGAATATCGTAAGTAGTACACATTTATAAAAGTTGATAATTATTATATTTATTGACTCGGTAAGCCTTTATATGATTCTATATATTATTCTAGTAATTTTTATATTTTCGTTGAAAACCGCCAGGAAAGAAGTAACGGCGAATTAAATTAATGTCGATGTTCTAGGAATATATTAAATTATTCGCCATAAAATAAATTGAATAAAATAATACTAGGTGCTGTAATAACGAAGCACTCATGACGCCTTTGTATTCATTCTGAAAATTTTACGACAACACGCAGGCAATACTCGTATTATAAATTCCATTGCGACATAAAAAAATATTATGAACGGGTTGGTGAATTTTCTTCAAATATATTTTTGTTTTTAAAATATTTATTTATTTTATTATCTTCACAAAAATACAATAAAATCGCCTCGTATTTTAAATTAAGTTGTCCTCGCTTGCATTGTTGGTACATTACGAATTTTAATAATATCAAGGAAACAATTGTTTTTTTTTTAACTTAAGGTCGGCGGTAAGGTCTAAGGTTAATATTTAATTGATGATGTTGCAAATGTAAATAAATAATAATAAAAGAAAAATTACCCTAGTGAATGAGGGTAAGCCCCCGCATATATCCTATCTAATTGACATCTTATCAAAAGTTTATAGCTGTCAATTTTAGTACCTTCACGATTTTTTTTTGTGTTTATAATTTAACTTAATAAATACCGTTTCTAATATGGCTTAATATTGGAAGTGACATATTCACCAGTGCATGCTTTGAAGGTAATTTTTTAATAAACTTTATTCCTATCGAGATAGAGTTTAATTGCAATAAGGAAAGTTGTAAACAGAGCCATTTCACGACAAGTTAGCAACTTCAAAGTAATCTAGAGCAGACGCCATAAGAACGATGTTCTAATTACAGTCAGACGTTAATATGGTATAAGGGTACGATTGATCTTTACGATCGGATTGACATGTTTTCATTGCTTTATCATACACGAATTATAAAACTAAAATACGAATAATTATAAGTAACCAAACTAAAATAAAGCTTTTTGAGAGATCACACGTGTCGCATTTAAGAAATAAATCTAAGCTCCAGGTTGATAATTCAAAAACTAATTATGGTAAAAAGACTATTCTGTTTGAGGGAGTTCAGTTGTTCAACAAATTGCCAGATGAAATTAAATAATGCAATAATTTGAAAATGTTCAAAGCCAGGCTTAAAACTCATATTCTAGCGTCAACAAAATAAGTGTATTTTTGTATACAAAAGCCCAGACATAAAAAGAAACACGTTCTGTAATATAAAATCTATGTGTCTCATTATAAGTAAATTTATATTCTTATGAGAAATAAAGTTCTTTAAACCTAAATGAAAAAAAACTAGTAGATGGTTATCGTTTACACCATCTACTAGTTTTTTTTTATTTAGCCTTATAATTTTTATAAATTTTGACACTATAACAGGGCAATCGGAGTCTTTACGTGACTACCGATATCCGTAGGCTTCCCAAGAAATATTTTTAGCATATAATCTAACATTTGTACAAACTTCAGCGTTAATGTTATATTTATTTCTAGTTCTGTATTCTAATGTTTCATCATTATAACCAAATCAAATATACTCGTATAATTTTCAGAAAATCTAGTCATTCAGAGGGGAAGGCTTTAATTATCTAACGGATGTATGTATAAAAATATATTTTGAGGGACAAAATGTACCATTGAAAAACATATTAGAAATTCACTTTAAACTCGGCTTGAATCCGGGGATCTGAACAAACCGATTCAAATAGATCGAGGAGAGCGATAAGTGGATCTTTACAATTGGATCGGAGGTGGGAGAAACAGCGAATACTTTCTCGTGTATGTACCTCTGAACATATCGTTATGTGGGCCACGTACATGCCAGTATCTCTATAGTATATATCACGTGAGTTGTAATATATTGTATATTTTTAGGGCAAGAGAGTTAATGTTCCTTTGTAACCAATAAAACTATATTAAAGAGAAAATATTAAATAACAATAACATAGTAACCCACCGAATTTAGAGCCATAATTTTCTGAAAATATGCACACCATATGAAACGGATAGAAACTCAGGCGCTCAATGGTCAAGGACCCCAAACGCGTCATGTGAAAGGGCAAGAAGCAATTGCCCGTTTTAGATAGTAAGAATTTCAAAGAAGACTAGGTACAATTAATGGTATCTATTTTTTTAAATGTTCGGAATTAAAACCGAGTTTTGAGTACGCACTGTGACATTGTTCAGTGTCTTACAAAACACCTTGTATATGCAAACTTGTAATTGGAAAGGTTAATAATATCGACACATGTGGATGTGTTATTCTTCTTCGCCCCAAATCTCTAGGGACTCATCAGCTACTCTTTAACTCCACAAAATTATACAGCATTGTACACCCTTTAGGAGGGTATCAAAAAACAAAGCAGCATGGCACTGTTTTGTACTATATTTATTGAAGATTTTGTATCCTTTTTTTACAAAAAATGTTTGCATATTCTATTATTATAGTAAGGATATGATGATGCATAGACGATATGATGATGAGAGATGAGATGCCGTTTAAATTAAAACCTCGGTTGGTCAACCCGAATTCCTCAAAACGATTACAAAACCTAACAGCACATTCAATTTTGACCAATTGGTACCTTTGAGATTTTTGCCTGACGGTGTTATAATATAAAAAATGTATAAATACCGCCATAGACTAGGAATAATAAAGACAATTGGAGTAATGATTTCCATGTGGAAATGAAGGTGAAATGATGTACAAATTTATCGTCGGCGACATACTCATCCGTAAGTTCCGCAAATACATTTATATTCATTATACTATTGTCTGCTTTTAGCGAAATCAAATCCCGGAGCCCTCGCGGCATAATATCATGTCATAAAGTACTCGAAACCTCTGTTGCATAAATACTTGTTTTGTTTACAATGTGCGGAAAAATATGCTAATTTCTGTTATAAAAAAATGAATTTGAATGAAACAAAGTCTTTCATAAAAGACTTTATAATGTACCCAGTGTTACTCGCGGTATCTAGAATAACACACGAAAAGTGTGCGTATTATTCAAGAACAATTGTTAACAAAAGTTAAGATATATGCATGTATTTACAGATTTATCAGTGAAACGGAGCAGTAAAAAACGGTTAAAATACAACCTCCTCTTTACATTTTGTTTTAAGATATATAATATATAGAGTGGAAATTACAAATAAGTCGTATAATTTCGCCATGGACATAGAATTAATTAAGGCTGGCTGCAATCGCGTGCAAAGCTTCGGAAGACTTCAAACTAATCAAAAACATGGGCCATTCGCATTACGCGCGTATGTTTGTAATTTATTAGCGTTTATTCCCATATACCAATCTGTAGGGATGGCGTTCTATTACGCAGACTCCGTTAAGATCCCTGCTCCAGTGAGCTACGGGAGTGGGAACGCGACGGACGCTCAACTGTTCCCAATACGTTTCCGGAACTATATCGTCAGCTCGCAGATCGGGTACAGATTTAAATAGTGTTTATAAGCGGGTTTATGGTTCCAAGCTGTCTACCGGATTTCTAACAGACGTGCTGTGTATGTTTTACAGTTATGGTCGTCGTAAAAGTTTAATTTTCTCAAACAAAGTGGTAAGTTTTATATTTCTCGTTACTTTTATCGTGTCATTTCAAAGTTGATGGTGGCTCAAAATTTATTTTGTATTGTTTCAATTTTTATTTTGTACTTAAAAAAATAAAATTAAAAAGTATACTTTTACAAAAAATGATGGTTAAGAAAAAATAGATGGCCACTCTAAAATATTTAAGCATTTAAACTAAGACTATGAACATGGAAATGGTACCAAAGAAATCTTAATCAAAGCGTTCACTTCTTTCAAGAAACGAATAAAGTTTTAAACCAAAAAGCATCGACGGATATCTTTATAAGTGGGTATAATTTTTTCGGAGTGACATATACGTTTCAAAATTGACGAATTCTGCCATTTATCCAGACTGAGCGGGTCATTTATCTTGGAAGCGGGATAAGTACCGTTTGTTAGTTCTAAGCGAAAACACCGCAGCAATATTTCACCAAACTTTTCTTCCAATCTTTTCGTCTCGTATACAATAACCCAACCAATTCGTTACATTTATATTAATACGTTTGATATTTTATCGGATTGTGTTTTCTTTTCTTTTTTGATGTTTGAGATAATTAATATAAGACGATAAATGATTGCTCAATCCTAGATTAACCGAAACTAATAGCTACTCTTTCTACGTAGCAAAAGTAGCAATTACTACGGGTCTGGGGCAAATTGGGACCCCACTGTGCAGCATAGATACTTGGCCCACATAGTCCATAGCAATATATTTACCCTTTGTACTTAAGAATGATGCAGGTGAAAGACTTCTGAATAGCAGCGTCCCCGCGCTACCTTATTCAAGCATTAATATTGCTGCATGGCTGCCGAACTAGGTTAGAACAAACTGCTCCAAGTACTCGTTTGATTTTTATGCTCATAGTTTAAGAACCTTTAAAGATTACCTGAATTATGAAAACAGGACACCTAATTTCCGTTTAATGCTTAAATGTAATAAACAAGGAGCGTAATTATTAAGCCCTGTCAAATACGTTACACACACATTCATATTCTTAGATATTTTCGAACGGTATAGTAATGCGTCCATGTGATATATGTATTCCTACTTTAAAGTAATGATTTAAAGTAATTTGTGAATCTCAACTCGATATTTCTAACCGGAATTCCGAAACAAATTCCTACTGTATATGGCCGGTTTTAATTGAATAGAATAATAAAATTATAAAATTATAATTAAATCTTCTCTTATTAATTATCATGTCATACACATGTGGCATCCAATTTCCCTTTCACCTAGTAACCACGGCAAATGTGCCATCTAATAGGATATTAAGGATAGGTCTAGGCTCGCTATTTCAGTGATATTTGGCCACCACAATATTGACGTGCTCCCGGCCAATATAGGTATTAGCGAAATGCCACTGATTAAGCATTAAATTTTAGAAACTATAACATCTACAAACTTGAAATTTGGTATATAGTTTTATTTAGGGTAGAGGTTGATAGAAAATCCTCTAATATATGATTTTCACGAAACTTGGGTGGAGTTTGTTCTAAAGGTGCGTTTAGTCTTCCTAGTCATTAGACAGACTAAATGCACCCTTATGTGCACCCCGTTGCGAAATTCTACTTTTAGACTAGAGTAAGTTAATAATTATTCACACCCCTAAAATGAATGGTTCGTTTGAAAGATTTTACGTGTGTAAAACTGGAAATCATGGTTCCATAAAAGCCTAGTATAAAAAGTAATGGCGTCATTGTATTTCATTTTGTACTGCACAGCATTCGATTAGAGATTTTATTTTTGCACAGAAACAGAAGCGTGCGACCGGAGCTATTTCGTGAGCCATCGACTAAATACGTCCATTAACAACCACATGCTATACAAATGCGTTGGACTTTTACACCTCACCCCGCAATAAAATACAGGGTAACCGGTAATCACGTATTTACGGTTTGTTAGTGGCCTATGTTCCATTAGAGAGAAGTAAGGAAGAAGGGCAACCACGCTTGCATAAGTGTAAGCACTTATGCAGGTGTGTGGCCCTATATCTAGTCATAAAATGCTTCAACTGCTCATATGTCCCCTCATACTGTTGAAGTAGTGAGAAAATTTATTCCACGAGAAACAGTGTGTCACATAAATACATTTACGTTATTCTTAATTAGCTGTTGACGAAGAGTGTACTCTTCATGAACAGCTTTATTAGCTACACAAAGGTGTTTTTACATGTAAATTTAATAAAAATGCCTTTGCCTTGCGGTTTTACCCTCATATAATTTTGAATAAATCATTCATATATTGGTTTTTTTTTATCCGGTGGCCCATTTGGGGGCGGGTGTGAAAGATGGCGACGCATTGCCATTGTAATTATTTATTACATATAATAT